>CM045760.1:24124225-24599954 GCA_025200525.1 Camellia lanceoleosa
TTTAGTTGAACAGATGGGTGTGAGAGAAAAAGTGATCGATTAATATGTAGAATGTGAGAAGAGAGATGAAATAGAAATAGTGATTGAAAATAATTTTGTGAAAATTATAAACCAAACAAATTTTGAGTTTTGAACTCTCAAAAATTAGACGTGCATATCAATTCAGATCTTAATTCCAAATAAGATTTTAGATTAGGATGTTGAAGCAATCGGATAAGAAAGGAATGATTGTTTAATAGAGGAACTTTATTGGGCTTAATTATTGAATAAATCTTTCAAATGGACTTCTCTCATGCTTTGGAAAGCAAATGCACAGCCTCCTTTTTTTCAGGGAGGAATGCTATATATGACTGCATTTATTTCATTATTTTGTTGTAGTATTTGATTTATTATTGAAATGAAGCTGGAAAACAATGATCATATTCCATCACAATGTTTATTTACTAAAAAATAATGAAAAGTGCATTGTAAATAATATTATTTTTTACAATAATGCTTGAGGTCTCAAATTCGTCTCGAATTTTAATTAATTAATTTGTTTTTTTTGTTTTTTGTTTTTTGTTTTTTGTTTGGCTGTGTTAGTTTGGTTTTTTTTTTTTTTTTTTTTTTTTTTTGCAAGGGTAGTTATGTGTAGGAGTGTTAAAAAATTAGACATTTCGCACCAATTCAGCCTGTATGGTTTGATAAGGTGAGTGAGTTATTGGACTAGTTGAGTGATAAAATTGACTGATCAGTTAGATTACTAGTTAAAGTTGATTAATTTCATATAATTTTGTACGAGTTCAAATTATATTTTTATTTTAAATCAAGAAGACTCGGAGAAAATTGAAATCAAAGCCATTTCAATTTTTTCGGAATCTTCCTAATTTGAAATAAAAATATAGTAGGGACTCGTACAAAATTATATGAAATTAATAAATTTTAACTAGCAGCCTAACTAATCAGTCAATTTTATTACCCAATCAGTCTAATCCAACTCACTCATCTTATTAAACCAAATAAGCTGAGTTGTTTTTTTTCTTCTATTTGTTGGGCTGGGTTGGTTTGTTTTTTTTTTTTTTTTAATTTAATTTAATTTTATTTGCTAGGTTGTGTTGGCTTTTTATTTTTTTTTTATTTTAAGGTGGTTATGTGTAAGGGTGTGCTAAAAAACTAGATATCACGCACCAACTCATCGTACAAATTTTAACAAATTTTCTATGGAATTAACAAATTTTAACAAGCAGTCTAATTGATCAGTCAATTTGATTAGACTAATTGAGTGATAAAATTAACTAATCAGTTAAGTTGTTAATTAAATTTTATTAATTTTATAGAATTTTGTATAATGAGGCCTCGAATTTGAAGCTTCTAGCACTGTCGTATTTTTTAACATTATAAATGAATTGTCATTCCCCAAGGAGGGTTCTCTCCAACAAAATTGTATATTTTTTTTTATTATTTTAAATTAAATTTATTTTTTTAGTGTTAATGATGTTGATTTTTTTACTAATAAAAAAATACATTGGTTTAAAAAAAATTACTTTGGGTTTACTAGTCAGTTTTAAAAAAAATTAAAAAAATTAAAAGTTATAACTATTTTACTAATAAAAAAGTAATTAACAATTCACATTGTTTTTTTAGATTTAAAAAAGTTAGAATGTTAAAAATTTACTAATGCCAAATTCCACCTTTGTGACTAGTTAATTTTTGGTGATTTATTCTATGTTTAAAAAAAAATTAAAAATTTTGTTAGCATGTGTCGTTAAAATATATGTTAAAAAACTTCAAAGAATTATACATTTCCTATGAAAATAAGTGTAATAAAAAATATATAATTTTTCTAAATTTGCTTAACATGTGTCTTAAGGAACTTACTGATGAGTCTAAAAAATAAGGAAGCTTCTATTTAAAAATCACATATTATCTCAATACATCATTAATTTTTTTTTTAAAAAATTACAATGTTATCTTTCAAGCAAATTATTTTTTTGAATAATACCTTAAAACATAATCTCTTAGTACATACCACCACCACCACCACCACCATTTCTTAGTACACACCATCGGCCACCACCATTAACTATCACCACCGCTGCCACCTCCTCCATTCTTCATCACTTCTCTCAAATTTTGTTGCCCTTCATTAGTTCCTACCTAGCCTTGTTGCACCTCTCTATTGTTATCCTTTTCTCACTACTTGCAACTTTGACTACACAATTCTAGTTCAGTTTATGTTCTTTTCGCATCATCTCCCTTTGCTTCTCCTAATCATTTTTCTCTTTTGTTACACTCTTTTCTAACCTCCTTAAATTTTCAAGTGTGGCAAAATTAGACAATAAAATTGAGAAGGAAGTGGTGATGAAAGAAGAAGGTCAAGTGACACGAAGAAAGGAATTAAAGTTAAACTTTTAAAATTAAAAGAAAACACAAAAGTATTTTAGTATTATTAAATATATAATATAAATTGAGTAATTAGCATCTAGTTAGAGAATGAGTAATTAACATGTAGTTAGAGAATATGCTATGTACCTATAAAATGCTCCCAAATATAAATGTAACTAATCTGAAGGTGATGGTGACACCGAGGTGGGACTCTCACCCACTAATGCTGCGGATAGCCTCATGCCACATGCCGCAGAAAACAACCGATGATGCTTCTCTTCTCACAAACCACAAATCTCTCTCTCTCTCTCTCTCTGTACCTTCCACTCTTCACTTGAGCTTTAACAATGGCGGAACACGACCCCGTCACTCCTCTACTACCCAAACACCGCCTCTCTCATCCCTCCGACGAGCCTCAACTGATTATACCCGTGGACGACGATTGGGGTTCCGAAGAAGAACCCCCAAATCGAATTCACAACTACGAAACCGATCCGATTAACAATACCCATTCAGCGATTGAGAACCCATTTGAGTTTCTCGGTGCTGGACCTCTCTCCGTGCCTTCCTCGATCACTATCGATCCCTTTCGCAACCACACGCCACAAATTGAAGGGGTTTATGAGTGGTTGAAGATCCTGATTTGTGTGCCTATTGCGATTGTTCGGCTCGTGTTGTTTGGGTTGTCTTTGTTGATTGGGTATGTGGCTACCAAGTTTGCTCTCCATGGTTGGAAGGATAAGCAGAACCCAATGCCCAAATGGAGGTGTAGACTCATGTGGATTACTCGAATTTGTGCTCGGTGTATCCTCTTCTCTTTTGGGTAAGCCAATTTGGGTTGATAATTGAGTTCTTTTTAAGTGTGTGGTGGATACATGTATATGATTTTATTGAGTCTTTTTAGGTGTGTGGTGGATACATATATATATGATTTTATATGAAAGCATTTATCTTGCAATTAGATTGTGAACATTTATTTATTTATTTATTTATTTATTCATATATGATATTATGGGCCCAATGAATTATAATCATAATAATGAAGATCAAATACATCACATAATTTTTTTTTTTTTGGGATAAATATCACATACATCACATAATCAATACAAGGAAAACTGGTAAAGGAGAAATTATTTAATGCTCCTGGAGCATTGCTTTATTCCATTTACAGATTGACTATTAACACTTTGTCATCTAAAATTCTAACACAAAAGTGATGGGTTCTATGATTTAGACCAATAACTACTAATTTGGAGCACCACCTGCACTTGCTCCAGTAGTATTGTACAATTTCTCCTCGTAAAGTGGGAGAGCAGTGGTGGAGTGAGGAATCTTCAATCAGGGGCTGGAAGGAAGGCATGGGTGAATTTTGAACAGGGGAATGGTGGGTTGGGTTGAGTGTTAAAGGATTAGATATTAATTAAAACATAAATCAATATAAGAAAATTAGCCTAATAAAAACAATAATGTTTTGTGGCTCGAAATTTGTGGCTTGAATGACCCAAATGTGCCAGAGCCCATATATCTTCTCTCTCTCTCTCTCAGACCCATCTCTCGGACCCAAGCTTTTATCTGAAATCTTTGAGTGAAGTTTTAGTGGTGAGAGAAGGCTTGACTTGATGAACAATGGTGTTGCTGGTGAAGAAATCGTTCAATGACTTTTTGATTGACGAGGCTATCATCAACGGCAAGAACATGAACTTCATGACAATCAGAAGGTGTTACATCGTCGTTGAAGCCTTCTTCGATCATCTCCGACGAACTCTTCCGCCGCGAAATAGCACCGTTTCTGATCATCTCTCCAATCTAAATCTCTTAACCCTTACCAAAAAATTTGATTGCAAATTAATTGAAAATCTGTGAAATATGCAAAAAACTGGGTTTCTCTAGGCAACAAAAATCCATATATGCAAACAACTGGGTCTAGACAACAACAACGACAAGCCATATATGCAAATAATATAAGGAAATGTATATGTTCCATTGATGCAACTTCTAACAATGGTAGTAAAATGAACAATAATGGTGAAAAAAAATTCCCAACCAGGATATGGGATTTGGGTCCTTGGTGCTAAATTAAGGCCTAATCTTTGACTTTTGGTATGGGTTGTTGGCTTTGAGGCCTAAAACTTGACATTGAGTTCTCTGTGAAATAAATTAAATACAAATTACAAAAAACAAAACTATTGAGATTGAGAAAGAGAGATTAGAACTTGTTTTTCTTAGAGTTGTGAAAGGCGTGCCTAGGCGCAAGGCGTAGCGAGGCGCAAGCAGTGCGCCTGAAGGGACCCAAGGTGAGGCGCGTTTAATAAGTCGCGTGCCTTGGACGCGACTTGGCTAGGTGTTGAAAGGCGCAAGGCGCGAGCCTAAGAGGGCTTCTTTTTTTTGTTGTTTGTTTATGATTTTGATCTAACGGTTCTGATCTGTGTTCGAAAGGCTCCAACCACATAGGATTGCAACTCATACAATGCAATTCAAGCCAAATCAGTCGACTCAAATCCCTAATCTATCAAAGAAATCTGTGTCATCTCTTCCTCTGGGCTTGTCTCTCTCGACTTCGACTTCGACTTCGACTTCAATTGAGATAAGTTATTCTTCTTCTTCTTTTTCCTCGTCTCCTCCTCCTCCTCCTCCTCTTCTTCTTTGCTAGTTGTTGGTTGCTGGGTATTCGATTCGACCTTTTTTCTTTTTCTTCTTCTTCTTTGTCTTCCTTCGTTGGTTGCTAGGTATTTTTTTTTTCCTCCTTCCCCTTCTTCTTCGTTGCTTCTTCGAGTTGCTATATATATGTATATATTTTTCTTCTTTGTCTTCTTCGCTGGTTGCTCTCTGTTTTCTTTCTTTTTTTTTTTTTTTTGCTTCTTTGACTTCGACTTTCTCTCTCTCCCTCTTCTTCTTCTTCTTCTTTTTCTTCTTCTGCTTCTTCTTTGCTCTCTATTTTTTTTCTTTTTACTGCTTCAACTCAATTTCTTGCTCTCTGTTTTTTTTTCCCCTACTTCTTCTTCTTTGCTCTATGTTCTTTTTCTTCTTCTTCTCTATTACATGGAATAATGCAAAAATGAGTGTAGCAGCAGTCTTCTTTTTCTTCTTCTTCTCCTTATCTGTTTTTTTTGGCTTCTCTTCCATGCTTGTCTCTGTATTTTTTTTTTTTTTGTAATTATATGTCTTTGTTTATTATTATTATTATTTTAAAAATTGTCTTAGTACTAGTATGAATCATTAGTTTATGTTAATTTATCTAATTTTTATTAAGACTGTGTGTCTTACTTTAATAAAGCCCGTGCCTCGCCTTGCGCCTAGGCCCCAAGAGACCTTCAACGCCTTGGTGCACGTTGATCCTTTAAAAACACTAGTTTTTCTATAGATCATGATCATGATACATGCAGAGAACTCAACAAATGATTTTATTTTTTTAAGAAAAATCAAACCCGCTCCGGTGACCCTATTCTTCCTCCTTTCTCTCTCTAAAAACTACCAAACCCACTCCGACAATCCTCACAACCGCGACCCTCACAAACGATGGTAGAGTGAGAGAGAAGACCACCCATTGAAAAACAGAGAGAGAGAGAGAGAGAGAGAGAGAGAAGACCACACCCACCGGCCGACGACCCCTTCTCCTTCTACCTGTTCTCCTTTTCCTTCTCCTTCTCTTTCTCCGATATGGCCAGATCGCGGCTTTCCATTCGGCCGGCGAAGCCATCTCTGGCGTCCTCTCTTCCTCTTCCTTCTTCTCTCTTTCTCTAGTCGTCGCCTCGCCTCTCTGTTTTTTAGGGTTTGGTTCTCAAACGTTTGAGAGAGAAACAAGAGGGGGAAAAAAAAAAGGTGCCAAAACGACATCATTCGGGGCATTCGAGGCATTTGGGGCAGCGAATTTTTGAGCTACCTAGCAGAACTGTAATAAAAAAGTTATAGATGCCTAGTCTAAATTTACATATGCTATATCACTTTTTATAAGCTTAGTTTGGACAGTTTATATATGTATATATTATCTTGAGAATATACTTTTTAGTTTCTAAATTTTTTTTTTTAATTATCAATTTTAAACTTACACCAAACACGGCTTATGTAATTATTTGAATATTATTCAATGTGCTTAAGCTTATAAAGTTTCATAAGTTATCTAATTAAAAAACTATAGAAATTCACTTAAGAATCTAATTTCATTTCTCTGGCAGAATTTAATGATATTTTATTTTATTTTTTAAATATGATTTCATACCAATCAAATGGACTGAATTCTATATTAATTTTTTTGAGGGTCATAACATGAGATTTTAAATTTTTTGGGAGGGCCAGATTGGGTTTGGGGGCACATGACATAACATGCACAAATTTTGAAAAATTGCATGTATATAAAGTTGGAATTTGCCAAACAGGCTAACCTGTTGCAAGGTTTTGATCTTCCAGTGAAGTATTCTGGCCAAATAGGCTAACCTGGTAGATCACAAATTAAAAATTTATTGAACTAAGAAAACATTGGTGGTGATTTGTGGGTACTTTGGAGCCAAACAGTGGTGGAGCCGCCATTGGCCCAATAGGCACATGGGCCCCACCTCAAAATTATCAAAACTGCACTTTTGCCTATTGTTGTAATGACATTTTGCAATTTTATCCTATGAAATTTAATGTATGCCCGTCTAAATTTTCGTAGCCCTTCTTTGAAAAACCAAAAACAAAATTCATGCAATGTATTTAATGTTTTGCTTTTATCTTGGATTTGTTAAGAGAAAAGATTGAAAAAACAAAGTAAAATAAATTTTTAAAGTTTTTTTCCCTCTTTTTTGGTTGGGTTAGGAAAATTAAAAGAAAATGCTTAGATGTTCACCATTTGACTATGTTCAGTTACTCATACAAAAATAATGTGTATAGGTGACTTTATTTATTCTTTCGTTTTCCATTCCCTTCACAGTTTCAAGATTCAAACATAGCGTAAATTTTTTATGTTGATGGAAAGTTCTCTTTATATTATTTTGCATATGCATTGTTCTTAGTTTGCAATTTTTAATGCAATAGGAACACTGCATTAGATACATGTCGTTTGATCAGGTTCTAATTGGAGTTTTAAGAATTTTTTATTTTTTATTTTTGCCTTTAAATTTTGTGAGTTTTCGGTTACAGTTAGAATGTAATATGTTCAATGATATTGAGATGTTGACTTTTTCATGCTGTTATGGTAGACTTCTTTTTTCATTTTTATCTTCTCCTCCTTTCTCTCTTACTAGTTGCTAGTTACTGTATGTTCACAATTTTGGTTTTCTTTTTTGTTTGGTTTGTTTTTTTTTGGAAACCTTTGAAAAACCAAGTTTGTTAACTGTAAACTGAATATGATCTTTTCTTTCGATGGTGCAGCTACCATTGGATAAAACATAGAGGAAGACCTGCTCCAAGGGAGACCACTCCTATAGTTGTATCCAATCATGTATCATATATTGATCCTATTTTCTTTTTCTATGAATTATTTCCCACCATTGTTGCCTCCGAGTCCCATGATTCCATACCTTTGGTTGGAACCATTATCAGAGCAATGCAGGTAATCTTTTATCCATTATGTGTATTAAAGCTTTTTACTTGTGTTGGCACACTTATTGGTTTGTCTTGGTGAATTTACTATATATTTAATTTTCAGATTTATTTTTGTGCATTTGAGTGCAATAAATGCGTTAGCAAATATTGTTTTTTTTATCATTTCTCTATGTTGTTAGGTTGTATATGTTAATAGGTCCTCACCAACATCAAGGAAGCATGCTGTCAATGAAATAAAGGTAGTAAGTTTCTTTGCCTTTACGAACTATTTATTAAACGTGATTCTTTCTCTTGCTGAACTATGTTGTGAATTCCTTTAGTTATTTAGGATGATGAACTTATTTAGTAAGCATATGCCATTGTCTTTCCTTTTTTCCGTGTATTGGTTGACTGTTATGAACCAATTGATGGCTTTCTTTGTGTACTTTTCTCTCACAATGCTTACGTTGTAATGTTTTCACTTTTCAATGTCGATTATGATTTTCTGAGATAAACTATATTTTGAGGAAATATGATTTTACCCCCCCAAACTATTACGCGTTTTTCAATTTGGCACCCAGACTTCGCATTATTTTAATTTAACCCCTACACTTTGATATTTATGTCAAAAGTTAGTGTTTTAGGGTTTTCTAGTCTTGCCTTTAATAATTTATTTTTGTATTTGTTAAGTTGTTGTTTGTATAGTGACTGGGAAAAATGAGATTGAAGGTGATTAAGCTAGTACAAATTCTTGTTGAAGGCGGGAATTTTGGGTGGGTTAAATGAGGGTAATGTTCGAAAAAAAAAAAAAAAGAGGAGAGAATGAAATGCTGTGAAATTATGTAAGCGGTTTGCAAATGCTTAGAAAATTTAAACTGATTTTTTGTTGTTGTAAGAACTAACTTAACAAGTTACAAACAAATATACGCATATCAAGGGTCCAAATTTCATTTTGGTGAACTGCTCTAATAAATATGGAAACTGAAAGCAATGGCTTTATTTTTTTTTTTGATAAGCAAGAGCAATGGCTTTTTGAATGTATATTTGGAGTTGTTACATTTTTTGTATGAAAAGAATTCAGAGTATTAAGTTTTATCAATCTATAAAGAATTTGATAAAGAAATGTGCTTTCAAGGATTTGAATACAGAGAAAGGCTTCTTCCGATAGGTTTCCTCGTTTGCTTTTATTTCCCGAGGGAACCACAACAAATGGAAGAGTGCTAATTTCTTTCCAACTTGGTGCATTTGTTCCTGGATATCCTGTCCAGCCAGTGATTGTTCGCTATCCCCATGTACACTTTGACCAATCCTGGTAAGAATTTTCTTTAGTTAAAACCGTTTTGGTGTTGCCTTTTGTAATGTCTTTACCTGACTTGCATCATATGGCTTTTCATTTTGTTTAGGGGAAATATTGCTTTGGGAATGCTCATGTTTAGAATGTTCACACAATTTCACAATTTCATGGAGGTATGATGAGTGATTTTTATTTTTATTTTATTTATTTATTATCTATAGTTGCATATAATGAAAATGTGGTGACCTTGGCTTTCGTACATATAGATTGCTATAGTGATGTGATGTCTCGATTTGCTATTTTTAACTAACTCACTCTTGCAAATCATCAATATTGATTATGCATCAGGTTAAATGTACATGCATATGTATGATGTGTCCTGACTATATTATAAATTGAATTTTGGTTACTGTATAACTTGTATGTTGTAAAAAGTTGAATGAGGTTATCTATTAAATTGTACAGGTAGAATATCTTCCTGTTGTTTCAACCCTTGAAAATCAGAAGGAAAATGCTGCCCATTTTGCTCAAAGGGTGAGTCTACATTATTTGGTTAATTTTTGTTGCCTTAATGGTTTTAGTTAATATATTTTTAATATTAATTATATTCTTATAGATCAAAGTTTTTAATGGGCACATTACATACAATTTTGTTAATTTTCTGTATATTGTTAACATGTTTTGTATTTCATACGCTTAATTTCCGAAGTAATTTAGAACCAGTGGATGTTTAACACACCATAAATATTGTAATTGAATTTGTGTAGTGCTATGTCTTTTGTGTGTGGAAGCCTGCCCTTTGTGCACAAAGAATCAGCCAATTGATGATTCCGATTTTAAGTAATATTATATATATACAATGATCAAAATTTCATTTCAGTGTGTTGTTTCAAATAGTACGGAAACAAAAACATTTCAGAAACATTTTATGAAATGAAGAAAAAATAGAAATGTTTGGAAATATAAATTGAAATATATCTAAATGTATAAAAGCCTTAATTGATCTATTAAAAAAATTGAGATTTATATAGTCATTAACATAAAAGAATTAAAAACACTAATGTTGCTATGAACTAAAATTATTAAGTATTGTCAAACAATTCAATTTTATTAAACTAAAAGTTTCCAATAAGGTCTAAAAATTTACTTAAACTGTAGTAATAAACGTTTTATGAAAATTTCTAAATATCACACTATGTTTTGGTGTGTTTCACTATGTTTTGATCTATTTCAATGGTAACACTAGAATTTTATTATTCCACTAGTGTTGCGTTTCGGTCTCTTAGGAAATGGAAGCATTTCAGCCATTTCAATGGAAACAAATGAAAATTTGTTCCTTGTATATATTAAAGATAAATCCATGTCAAAAAGCATTTCATGCATGAGTTGTCTACGCTTTTCATGTTATTTGGTTCCAAACAAATGGCATATGGTACCAAATAAAATTGGGTGTAATTACACGTGCAAGTTGCAACAGCCCTCATGTCTTCTATATGCGCTATGTCAAGGGTTACGCTTTCGGTCGATTCGAATGTTTTGGCATTTGTAGATTTTGTGGAAGATTTAATTAATTATTGGTCTGTATTTTTGTATTCTTTGTATCGCCTTAATGCCTTTTCAATAAAGTTTGGTTATTTAAACACCCCCCCCCCCCCCCCCCCAAAACAAGAAAAAAAAAAAAAAATTTATTACAATTGGAGGAACAATTTCCTAAAGGCAGTCTTTCGTTTGGGAAATTTTCCCTTTTTGTACTCTTTTAGTAGCAGTTGGTGTACTGCCTTGATTCCTAGGGGTAGAGCCACATATAACAAAGGTGGGTCAAGTGGCCCCACTAAAACTTTGAAAATTTGACATTGCTATTCAGATTTTTGGAAAATTTTATTTTAAGTGAGGTCAATCTTGTATACTAAAAAGTATGAGCTAATTTCATAAAGCATAGAGATTAATATATACTCAAATTTTATTTTTCTCCTAATCTTTTAGTTATTCTTTTTCATTTTCTTCTTTCTTTGAATTCTTTTGTAGGTGTTCAGGTATTACCTCCCTTATACATCACTATTGTCCTAATATCCAAGGAGATGATTACGGCATTATGTGACAATTTAGGAGAGGATTTATGCTTATATTTAAAAAAGGGGAAAAAAAGGAGAAGAGAACTTGTGGCATTAAAAAGGAATTGTCCACAAACACAGTGGGTATTGTTTCTTCAACTAAATTAACTAAACAAACCTTTTGTTCTAAGGATATATCTCAATTAAATTTGTTCAAAATTTTAATGAAGGAAAATATTATGCATTTATAATTCATGGAATCAATTGTTTAATTTTATTAGCATTTTATGGAATTTTAGTATAGTGATGAAAGCAGACGTTTATTAGATTTTTTTTATGAAATTATTTTTAGAATCGTTCCTTAAATTAACTATTGTGGTTTTGCTTTCATTATGGTATTTGTAATTTGGTGACTATGATCCAGTTTTGTGTTTGACACATGTTTGTTAGTGTAAATTATGTATAATTGAAGGTTGATATTAGTGGTGAATTGTTTAGTGGTTGTTTCTGGCTCCGAACTGTTGATTCTTAGAAGTTTTTCTTTGTAATAGGGGTAAATGGAGAAGAATTATATTTTTGTGACCTTGATGATTATCTAACAGCACATTCCATTTGGGATCTGGCTTGATTTGCCACTTGAGCTGCCTTGAGTATATATATCATTCTTTCTAAATTATTTGTGGATTATTGAATTTTTAATCTATCACTTCATCCTTGATGGATATATGCAGACTAGCCATGTTATAGCTACCGCTCTTAATGTTGTACAAACATCTCATTCCTATGGAGACATCATGCTGCTTGCAAAAGCTTCTGAGTCCAAACAGGTCACTTTTCTTGCTCCATGTGTTTTGCCATTTCTAGTTTATCTTGCTTTTAGGTCTGCAAAAATGATCTTGTACTCCATTCAAACATTTTATGAAGTACTTGATTTCAGCTCTTCAACTTAATTGGAGGGCCTTTTTTGCAATGGACCTTGAATATTTGATGCAGCCGTAATGATGGAATTTGCCTTTCCTTTAGATCTCATAATGTATTAGGTGTAGGCCTTGAAGCACTCCATTTAACTCTTATAATTCCTCTCTTCCAAAATAAATAAGTTGAATGGATGTTTTTATTAATGACTATTGACTAAGCTATATGTTACTGAATTGAGGAAGGATCACAAATTAATTGAAAATATAGAGGTGAAGAACACAATAGAAAAGTCTTGGAAAAACTAATGTTCCAGTAAAAGGTATTGTAGATTTTTCAAGACTTCAGTTGAGATGGAAAATTCTCCTTGGCAGAATTAAAGTCCATGTAAATTGTTTTCTTTTCTATTTGTTTTAGTAAGCAATAAATTGTTATTAGTGGAACATGAAAGAATAAACAAACCTGAAAATGAAATTTGAAGTCCTAATTTTTTGGGAAGAAGAGTATACATTATGTTGATGTTTGGTGGAATATGTCTGAGTCATATAGCACATGAAACATACACATTGAATCTTTAGTTAAGGTGTAGATAAGCCAAAACAAGCAATATATCTGGCTGTCTTAATTCTCAAGTATACATCTAGCTGCTTGGATGGTTTTCAAACTTGGCAAGAGCTATTCCAACTTTACTCAAGCGCAGCTCAAAGTTTTTGGAGAAAAGATTGGGCTGCTCAGCTTGGATAAGCTTTATGTTGGCTGAAAGACAGAGGAATAGGGGCCTTTGGGTAAAATGTTTGGGAAAGTAAGTATTTTTTGACATGGTGCATGGCTTCTCACTTTGTCCATCCATCACCTTTAACAAAACTTGAGTAAAATTAGCATAATGACCTGCCTGATATTTGGAATTGGATGAAAATTCCTGCAGCCTCTCATATTGTACTTCAACTCTCTTTTCCCATCCATTGATAATTTCTATTGGCCAACGACATGACTGTGCATATGCATTATTTGGTTTAAACTCCATGCAACCAATTTGAATACCAAAAATGTCACAAAAGAAAGGGTGTCATATGAGCAGCTAGTAACATATTTGGTGTGCATGGTTTGTCAAGTTTGACTTCTTCTAAATGGGTTGATTCAAAGAACATGCACTTACTTTGTTTAGCTCAGCAATCTAGCTTTTGTGAGCTCCAAACAAAGTGTACTCAAGGCTCTAGCTGCTTGGTTCCTATAGCAGTTGTAACCTTGGGTCATGTTTGATTCAAAAGATTAATAGTGAAGTATTAATAATCCTATTAAATTAGTGTAGTATTCACTATCCAATTGGATTAATATCCATTGAATTAATAATCCCACCCCTACCCCATTACTAATAATCCTACAAATTTATTGGATTAATTATCCATTGGATTAATAATCCTAAACCAAAATGTTAAAACAAACATGGGATAATTGGGCCCACGGATTAATAATCCCAATCCTATGCTCTAATCCACCCAATCAAACATGCCCTCGAGGTATTATTCTCAAGGTGGACCCTCAAAATGTTTTCATGAATCTTGCCTAGACATGAACTTTGATATGTTTCTTGTGTGTTTAATTTTTAACAGCCTTCATTTCTCCACTGTCTGTTTCAACTTTGATGGAAGAGTATTTTTTCTTGCTAAATTTGCCTTTCTCCTTCCATGGAGTATATACCTTGTTTGGCGACATTGACTCTTGTTTAGAGTGTTTATTGCCTAGTCTTAGAAAACTGTCGAGGAACTTCACTGATGCAACTTTTGCTTCATTGGTTTCTTTAATATTTTTTCATACCTACTTTGAAAACTTCTTGTAAATTTCTCACCTTGTATAATGCTAAATTATTTAAAGGGCCATGCTAATGACAGCCCAATGGGCTGTCAATATGGAGAAGAAAAGGCAAAAAAGTTATATCAATGTATTTTTTAAAAAAACATCCTAAAGCATTTTCACACGTGTATATGATGGAAACAACCAGTAGAATACTGCATTTTTCTTAGAACTAAGTTGCATCTCTCTCTCTGGGGTGTGTGAAGTCTTCTTTGGAGTCCACCCTAAATTTTGTCACTTGTATTCTTTGCAGGACAATCCCACACTATATACTGTTGAAATGGCAAGGGTGGAATCAGTGAGTTTTAATTGAATGATTTATATATGACTACTTTTATTGTGTCATATTATGCTGAAACTATAGTTAGATTCGTATATCTTCATTGTTGTTGCGTAGTAATACAGTTATTTGGAAGGTTGCCTTCAGTCAACTTTTTTTAGAAATCTAGATTTATTGTTAATGCCGAGTGTAAGAAGTTCAAGGAAGGCTAAATTCAAAGAAGTGATGATACTTGGACATTAACGTGATTTCACAGAGAAATTGATAGAAATATTTTATAATTATATTTCTAGTATTATTAAAGTCTTATTTTATAATTATACTTATGTTTTCTAAGATGTTAAGTTTAGGGGTATTTTGGTAATTTGTAGAATTTTTGAATATGTGTTGTGTGGGTCGCCCATGGGTTATCTTATGGGTGAAGTTATTTGATCAATTTTTATTTATGTTTCTTATTTAGTTTTAAATTGGTTTTAGAAGTTAAAGATATTTTAGTAGATTCCTTTTTTGGTTATAGTTGGTTTAGGAAGTCTCAAGTCTATAAGTCATGTAATGCTTCTAATTCAATGGAGTTGATCTTTTGGAGAATTTTAGAGCTTTTAAAGCTTCTTTATGGATTGTGTGATGCAATCAAACCCTAGGTGTGATGCCTAAGGAATTCGAATAGTGATTCCTAGGTCTATCTTCTTCTTCTTCTTCTGCTTCTTCTTCTTCTGTCCTGCTTTTATTTTCTGCACTTTTAACAGCCCAAAAAACACCATTCACGGGTACTGTTCATGGCCTCTAAACAGTGCCAAAATCCCAGCTTTTCATGCTTAAACTCTTACCCATTATTTGTCCTAAACAAATACTACTTGTTCCCTGTACTTTTATTGCAATTTCAGCCATAAAATCCAATTAAATCAGCCCCAAAGGCCCACTGTTGTGGCTGTCCCTAATCATCCTACATCAATTGCTATGCTGAATACAATTTTTTTTTTTTTTTTTGTTTCCCCGGCAAATATAGTCATATCTTAAGATACAACGAGAACAATTTCAGTCATAGAACACAAAGACAAACTACATAACTTACTGACCATTCTCCTCAAGCTGAGAGATGGGCTTTTTTTGTTGAATGCTTAATGGAATGTGTGAATAAGCATAGTGTATTGCATAAGTTAATTTAACTGTTTGTGGGATGAACCTGCATCGGTATGGTCAAACAAGTCAAAACTTTAGAAACCAATTATTTGACTATTTTGTATGTATTCCAAAAAATGTCACTATCCACTCCATTCTGTTCTGAAGTTGATGTGAAATGGTCCTACTTAGTGGCATTTTGTACATGTTAAGTTGTGGTGAACCATATTTGACATTCTCTATTCCAAAAAAAATTGTCGGTTAACCACAAAAATAATTGTTCTTTGTGTTGACTTTGTGCCCAACCTTAAAAGACTTCATTATGTGCTTTCGCCCAATAGGTGATATCATATCCTGAGTATCTTGTTTTTTGAGTGTGTATATATATATATGTATATTTAATATAAATGTATAACACATTTTAGAAAGAAAAAAATGGAGTATGCTTTTGTATCTTCTGGTTAAAATGATGAAAAATAAAAAATAAGCTTTATAGACTTGTAATTTACATACTACTTTGAAGAAGAATTTTTGGGGGCTCATGTAAACACCTAGAATGCATATTGTGTGTTCCTATAGTCAAGAGCACTCTGTTGAGCTTGCCTACTTATTTTATGTCTGTCACCCATTTTTGACGTTTTGTCCTTTCAAAACTTTACTCACCTTAGATGTTAGTTCATTTTTAATTTTTTTTTCCTCCTGCAGAAACCTTCAAGGAAATATATTTGAAAAACCTTTTGAGATCATTAAATTTACGGTTTTGGAACAAAAATGTACCATGTTTTGAAATGTCCATTCCAAAACATAATTTGTTAGGGTGTTAAAGTTTTGTGGTAACACTTTGGTTTTATGGATTCTGTAGAGAGCTTACTTCCATTGGTCTTTGATTGCCTATTCATTTTTGTTGGTTTGCAATAAATTATCTTTGTATCTTTAAAGTGCAGGAGGGGGCTTCAAGGAATTTGATTACCATCAATTATTCTAGATACATTGATCCCTCTCTAAACCGAATTTCTCCATTTTTATACAATATCCTAGTTCATCATTGATGGATGACTGGAATGATTAATTAGATTATATATCTTCTTTGCCAGACATTCCATTTAAGCAGTTCAGAAGCTGTGGACTTTCTGGATACATTTCTATCCATGAATCCAGATTCCAGGTATGATGATGTGAAATTTTAATTTTAGTGGTGTTTTTTTAAATACAAAAATTGTCATGTATGCCTTCATTTTCCTGTAAGGAACTAGTAAGGAACTATTTGTAATATACTTCTGATCGAAACTGCTTGAGTTGTTCATCTGGCACTTTATGCCACCTCACCTACTTTATGCAAGTCCCTAAATGCAATCAATTATCCTTCATTCTGTGGCATAAGATTATTGGATAAGGTGTTTCAATCATCAGTGAGTGATCTGCTTGCTTGTCTTTTCTTTTCTTTTTTTCTTTTTTCCATTTTTTTACCTTCGTTTCATGTGTTCCTTCTGTTTCGTTTCTTTTTTATTTCTTTCGCTTGTAGAGGTGATTTTTATTTGGGTTTATTGTAGAAAATATATTTTTTTTCATTGAACTAACGCTGGATCCATGCCAATGATGCAATTGAGGGTTTTTTTGGTGGCTAAATCAAATTATTTTTGATATTCCATTGTTTGATTTAAAGCATATGTTATTGTTTCTTCCCATTTTTCTCAGATATATCAAATCCTCAGTAGGGTTGTAATTAACGTTGATCGTGAGTATTTCTGTTCTTATCATTTCTGTATTATTATTAATTTTTTTTTTTAAAATCCTCATCAGTATGCTGTATATTAGTTGCACTGGATAATCCTGCTATTGTGGTGAAATTCATTAATCTATATCATATCAGGCTTTTCTTCTCTCTTTATTTTTTCTTTTATGCAGAATTTTAAAACATGTGAGCTCAATTTTCTTCCAACAGCTGGGTTCTAAAATCAACAATTTATTTATTATTTTTTTTATATATTGTGATTTGACTATTACAATATACAGTAGAGGCTTCACTAAACTGAAGATATAGACCATGTGTATCTAAGTATGCTTAATTCTGTCCTAGTTGCAATATGCAGCACTGAAATGCTTTCTTTTCTCTCTTGAGTTTGTCTAATTGCATTTAAATTAATGTTAATATCCATAGCACTTAAGTTGGTAGTGATGCAAGAATTGTTTATCTTACTGTTTGCATCCTGATCACAGTGGACAGGTTTTAACCCATGATTTCTTCAGGGTTCTGAGATTGAAGGCTAGTAATCTTTCTGAAAAGGTTAGTTACCAAGTATTTCTCACTTTTTATGTAAGCTACTGATCTTTAATATGATTATTTTATTTGTCTCACCATGCTTGAAAGGCCTTTTTAAGTATGCCATTTTTGTCTAGTTCTTTTTTGACTGGTATCATTTGGACGGCAAACTCATTTTTTACATATATATATTTTCAAAATTGATTTGCCATGGATTGAAGGTCAATATACATTTGAACAATAAAAGAGTCACAAGACAGGCATGCCAATTTTAAGAAGGGTTTGTGCTTGTGTCAAATGCCAATACTTTTCGCACTTCTGGACATGTGTAGGACACATTGTAAAGCTGTTCTTCATTCAAAAATTGAACTCCATGATTTATGACACTTGGGCAACATGTCCTGATATGTAACTTGCAGAACTTAAATGTTGTGTTACAGATTTCCTCTATTATAGAGAAAATTTTTAATCATGAAGAAATATCAAATCAAAGGTTTATACTAAAAAAATTCAATTTGACCATATTAAAAAAGCGGGAGATAAATTACCTAAGGAGTGGGGTGGGAGGAGGAGAAGAGTCATTATAGTAAGCTGCACTTCTGCGTCAGACACGAATTCTACTATATCTGTCTCTGTCATCATAAATGATTATATACAAATATGGTTCACAACTAGAAAGTTCAATTACAACTTAAATGATCCCATTACAAGGGCGAGGGCACTCTAAATCCGCATATTGCCCAATTAGAAGGAAATCCATTATGAAATTGATAGCCTGATTGATATGGCTACAGACTACTTGCAGCATACATAACCAAGCGGGGATTAGTTCAGTGGGCCAGAATTCTTTAACCTCACATGGATGGAGGTCAAGGGTTCACGTCTTGCCATGGACAAGGTTCCCCTCCTCCCCAGGCTATGATTGCAAATGTTCAAAAAATAAATAATTAAATAAAATAAAAAATGAAGAACATATTACCGCTTGCAGACTGGGGACCCTGACATTCCAAAGTTGTATAACAGGACGCTTAGCTCCTGACTGGATTCCGAAGCTGTAATGGCTGTTGTCACGCTTGATTAAAACCTTTGTTAAGTATCAGATGAAACAATACTAGAAGCATATTTTTTCTAGGTTTTTCTTTTTAACTTGTACAGAAATGAGTGCAGCATGTATTGAACGATTTTATCCAGAAACTTATCACCAGTGACTGCAAGGATACGACAATCATCATAGTCATTTATTCCTCCGATTTAATTGAACAAAATTACTTAAGCATTAAGTTGCACAGATGATAGTTAATTAAAGGAAAAGGCAATATATGTTACAACCACACTATATTAGATTCATGAATCATAAACTAATGTTTTTACTGTGCGATTTGCCATGTAAAAGTACTCTTATTTCATTTCATAAATTTAGGTTGGATGGTATTTTATGTCTTTTTATATCATTGGTTTGATGGCGGTTTGGTGGTTGGTGGTGCTGGCTGGGTTTTTTTGGCAAGGTGGCGGTGCTGCTGAGCTTGGACGCTTTACAATTTTGGGTGCTGCTGCGGGCTGGGAGCTTATAGGTTGCTGGGTGGTGTATGGGTGGGCTGGGTATTAAGGTTTTGGGGGGTATTGGTTGGGTGTGCAGGGGTTGGGTTTGTGGGTGGGGTGGGTGGTGGGGGGGTGGGGTGGGGGAGGTTTGGTGGGGGAAGGTGGTGTTGGATTTGGAAAGACTTGTGGTGTGGGTTGGTTTGTAGACCTTTTTCTTTGGTTTTTGTGGGTTTTGGGGATTGGTTTATTTGTTTTTATGATTGATATATTTTTGGGTGGGCCGTGTTTTTTGGTTTGCATGGATTTTCGGGTGGGGTTCATGGTGGGTAGTTCGGTTGTCGATGGGGGTGGTTTTGTTGGGTTGTATAGTTGTTGTGTGTTGCTAGTGGTCGGTGGTGTGCTGTAGGGTTGGGGGGGGGGAGGTTGGTGGCGGTGTGGCTTCTGTTTCTGCTCTGTTTTTGTATGGGCTTTTTTATTGGTTTTGAGAGAGAGTGGTTTGGTGTTCTGGTCGAATTTTTTTGTTTTTTTGTTTTTGGTTGATTTCGGCTTTTTCATGGCTTTTGGATAATTTGGAAAATAATACTTTGATAATTTTATCCGTCGGTTGTTGTTGTTGTTTCAATCTGTTGTCATTTTGCTGTCATTTGTTTCTTTGTTGCCTTTTGGCCTCGCTTTTTTTTCTTTCTTCACTTGTTTTCTCTTTTCTTGTGGGCCACAAGGTTTTTGATTTGTTTTTTCTTTTGCCTTTCTTTTGCTGCTCTGGCCAAGCAAGGCGGCCCCGCTGGTTTTTGCGTTGCTGATGGGTTGATGAAAGGAATCGGGATTTTTTTGTTTTTTTTATGTTCAGATGTTCTTCTCTTGGTTAAGTCGTTATTTATTCGCTTTTAGTGGTTGGATGTGATGGGACCCCGATTTTTTATTATTTTTTTTTTTTTTTTTCTAGATGGTGATTGGTTTTCGTTTTTTTTTTTTCGTTTTTGCTGGGTGGCTTTATTGTATTGGTTGCATCGTCTTGATGCTTTTTTAATAAAATTGCTTATTTATCAAAAAAAAAGTACTCTTATTTTTTGCTGTGTATCTATCATATCTGTGTCCTATTTTCTTAAGATTTGATAGTTTCAATGTTGGATTGTGGTGATGTCCTATGTCTGTCCGTGCTGCTTAGATGTCGGCCCATGTTGTGTCTTTGTGATGACTTGAACATAGTTGTTGGTGACACAGAATGCATGTAAAATTATGTTCACTAGAAGGATAATGCAATATTGTATAACTATGGAGACAATACTAGGCCTTTGGCACATGTACGATGGTGTGATGACCACTATTAGATCACTTGCTGGAGAAACAAGTGAATTTCCAATTACTGTGGGATTACACCAAGGATTAACTTTAAGTCCTTATCTTTTTGCTTTAGTTATAGATGAGTTGACAAGAAATATTTAGGATGATGTACCATGGTGTATATTTTTTGCAGATGATATCATGTTAGTAGATGAGACTAGAGAAGGAGTTAATACTAAGTTGGAAACTTGGAGAGAAACACTTGAATCTAAACAATTCAGGATAAGCAGAACTAATTTTAGTAACAATAACAATGGAAACAGAGCAGAAGTGAAGATTGAAAACTAAGAGCTACCTAAGAGTGAACATTTTCGTTATTTAGGAATAATTATCACAACGGTTGGAAAGATTGGAGCGGATGTGATCCATAGAATTAAGGCGGGGTAGCTTAAGTGGAAGAGTGCGTCTGGAGTACTATGCGGTAAACGAGTACCCACTAGGCTAAAATAAAAGTTCTATAGAACGGCTATTAGACTAGCAATGTTGTATGGGCTCAAATCTTGAGCAACTAAGGAACAACATGTTAAAAAGAAGAGTGTTGCTGAGATGAAGATGTTAATATGGATGTGTGGCAAGACTAGAAAAGATAGGAATGAGTATATCATGAATGGGTAGGAGCAGCACCAACAGAAGATAAACTGAGAGAATAGATTGAGATGGTTTGGTCATATACAACGGAGAACAGAGACAGTAGTACAGAGATGCGATACAATGACGATAAAGGGAAGTGTTAGTGGAAGGGGCAGACCTAGATTGACGTGGGTTAGTGTAGTAAATAGAGATATGAATCTCTTTAATTTGACTAACCAAATGGCCATTGATAGAGTTGAGTGAAGAAGAAGGATTCGTGTAGCCGACCCCCATTTGATAGGGCTTAAGGCTTGGCTTGGTTTGGTTTGGTTTGGTTTGGTTTGATTTGGTTTATGGAGACAATACTAGGCCTTAGTCTTGAATGGATAGATAGGATGCCTTTGTTGTGGAAATAAATTAGATATGTGAATAAATTTTGATCACTTGCTGTCCATGGAATGTGAAACAAAATTACAATTTATAGCTACTTGATTTGAGAGAGTTTTTATATTTAAGAAGTTATTCTTTCTTGATTTCATCTCCTATCTCATGGCGATTGTTCTATGTTGTAGATATTTGGAGTCCTTGATGTGGAGAAAAAGGGTAAAATAACATTCAAGCAGGTGATAATATCTCTCTCTCTCTCTCTCTCTCTCTGGTGTTAGTTATACATGCGATCCCCAAATGGTCCCAACTTTGTCTCCATAAGCCCAATACAGAGCTTCTCATAGATGGCAAATGTATTGCTTGCAGTTCCTATATGGATCAGCTCATGTCCTAAAGCAACCATTATTCAGACAAGCCTGTGAATTAGCCTTCGCTGAGTGTCACACTGGAAAAAATCATTACATTTTCGAGCAAGAAGTATGTCTCATATTCTTTTCCTTGATAATACTCCCTTAAATTTATTATACTTGGATGAGGTTTTAAGTTGGTAAATGCATGTGACACAGTTGGGAGATTCCATTAGGCAGGCTATTCCAAACATGGATGAGCTTGAGGTTAGTGATCAACATTCTCATGGGTTGAATGGCTGTGCCAATCTAATCCATACATTAACCTTTGAACAATTAACCACAACAATAGATTTTTCTTGTAATTCTGTCGAAATGAAGCTTTGTTTTACTTTACATTTGCAGATCCATGAACTCTTCAAATTATTTGATACCGATAGTGATGAGAGGATCAGCAAGGATGATTTTAGCACCTGTTTAAGAAGAAATCCGCTGCTCGTAGCACTTTTCTCTACCCAGTTAATGCGCAAGAACTTGTCTGGATCAATGATAGAAGAAGGTTAAAGGAGTTGGTGTGTGATGGATGATGGGTTGATGGGTCAATTTTTGTTGTAGGTTTCTGTGAAACATTTTGGCTGTTTCACAGAGGACTTAGTGAGGGTATAGGTTATCTGCATATAATTATTCTTTTTGAAAATATCCACTAAACTTGTGGTTTGTTGAATAAAATATGCAGTTAATTTGTATTACATGTGCGTACATGTTCAAATAACAGGGCATTATGTGCATAGATAGGGGTAATGAAATTATTTAATTCTGTTTAGAAGTACATTAACAAAAGTTAGGATTGCGTTTTAGATTTTAGTCCACAAATCACATAGCGGTGATTGTTTATTTCCAAGTGACATGGGTATTGGGTGCACATAACCTGTACTACAAAGGGTTAAGGGAAACTTGCTCTTTTATTTTTTGAGTACTGTTATTAACACCTTATTTATTATTTTGCACCCCTCATTTTGATTTTTTTTTTATTACAATAATAATCTTAAATGAAATTGTTAAAGAAAACATCAATCATTTTGGGACATCTCATTTCACAATTATGCTCATTCACCCACTAAATGATGAGATATGGTTTATAAAAAGTATCCACTTTCATCGCTACTTATCCATCTTTCTCAAATCACATCCTCAAAATCTTGAAAACCTTTTGGCAGTGATATTCTGGCAGCAATGGTGGCAACCAGTCAATTACATACATTTTCTCGGCATTGATAATAAGTGAAAGTTTTTTTGACAATCAAAATTTCATAAGACGAAAGGAGTACAACAATGTAAGTTTAGAAAAAGTTCATAACTTTGATGGTATTTTCAACTTGGAAAAAAGTTGACCTTATAAGGGTACGTTTTTTGAAAAACATGACAAAAATGGTTTGTATTTTTTTAGTACTGAACTCTTGAACATATGACCAAAATTCGGGAACATTGGGCAGTACATTTTCAGGGGATGAGGGATAAGTGAGATTGAGATTGAACAAAATGTAGATTTGCTCATTTTGAATTATACACGCGCGCGCGCGTACACACACACACATATATATATATTTATATAAATTGTTTTTAGGGTTTAGAGTTGATTAAAGAAATGGATAGAATTGAAGAAAGACATACACACTTATTGTGAAGAAAAAAAAAGTGAAGATCGTGGAGAAGACGTACCTTACACTGACCAATTCACTTTAGAAACATTTTCCTTCCACCGTTATTAGAGGGAAAATGGGTTTTGGGGAGTTTTTTGTTAGAACTTTGGAAAATAATAAGTTTTAGGGATATGGAGGTGTGCATTTGAGTGGGGATAAAATCCTTGTAAGGATAATTTTGCTATTATTTTGGAGAAGAAAAGTAATTTTAAAGATTCTAAAATTGGGTAAATTACAAATAAACCTCCTGAGGTTTGCTTAAAATACGAAATGTCCCCTATAATTTGGAAAATTACAAATACCTCACTGTTAGAATTTTTTATTTAACAGAATTAATTGAAAAAGTAAAATGTCTAACTGTTCACCTATACAATAATAAAATTATTTGAATTATTAATTGAAATAAAATTTTAACATTATTAAAAACTATTAATTAACTTGATGATTTATTAATAAAAGTACCTATTTGTTATGAAATTAAAAACCTTTGGGGGTATAATGTAATTTTTAGAACCAGAGGGGGTAATTTATAATTTAATTAAACCTCAAAGGGTGTGTTTGTAATTTAGCCTCTAAAATTTATAAGTAAGGGTTTAAAAAAATAAATGGGTTTTTAATAGCAGCATTCTAATTTTGTTTTATTAGTAAATTACAAATACATCATCCTTAGAAATTTGTCTAAATTACAATTTATCCTTTGTGGTTTCAAAAATTACAAGTTTCCGCTTATTAGAGTTTGTCTACTAACAAAGTTAATGGAAAAATGAAAATGACCCACTTTTCCTTCCATAATTAAAATGACTTGGGGTTCTCTCATATTCGGATTTCAATATGAGAGAACTTGAGGGGCATGTAAGACTCATTACAGATCTCGTTTTAATAATTCGAACCATTCATTTTATAGGATTTTCAATGTATATTTTCCATGAAAAAAATTAAGGCGATCCAACAATTGCAACATTTTCATTTTGTCGCATTTGTCTCTAAAAAAATGGACGGTCAATTTCAAAAATATATTTGTCATCCATTTTTTCAGAGACAATTGCGATAAAATAAAAAATTTATGATTATTGGATCTAACTAATTTTTCCATGAATATTATATATTGATGAGTCTACAAAATAAACGATTAAGATCATGGAAACATGACTCATGGTGGTGAGTCCTATAGCCCCTTCAAATTCTCTCATGTTGAGATCTTAACATGAGAAAAATTCAATCCATTAAAATTACAATGTTGCATATCTCTCTTTTCTTTGTGCTCAACCTTTTATTTTCCTCTCATCTCTACCACTTCCTACCCTTGTCCCCCACTCGTCCCTCTTATTCCTTCAGAACCACTACTGGAATTTCTTTAAACGGCTTTTTGGGATATATCTCCTTATTAGAGTTTGAGACCCAATTAGTTTATTAAAAGAGTTTTAATTTGGTTTGGTTTAAATATAATATATTTTAATATATTATATCTAATTTTTTTCAGAGACCTAATTCAGTTTGGTTACAACTAGGGTTTTGATAAAACAAGTCCAAATTTTAATAATATATATATATATATATATTGTTTTATTTCGTAGAGAGGGCTACGACTGCTATTCTTGGTATTCTTTTCAAAAGGTGAGCACCCAACATTATGATCATTATGACAAGCATGGTTCTGCGGTTTTGATTCAGTGGTGTGGTTTTGGTTGATGTTTGGTGACACTGATTTGGATTATTATTTTGGGTCTTCTTCAATTTTGGTTCTGACGATTTTGATTTATCTATTTGGTGAGATTTTTCCTCTTTGTTTATTTGTGATTATTTGGAATTCACCTAAGGGTGGTTTGTGAGACCATTCGTGTTTCGGTTGTAATCGTTTGGAAACTTATTTGGTTGATAGTGGAATCGAATTTCGATCCTGTGGACATACCTCACATTGAGGGAACCACGTAAAATTCTTGTGTTGCTTTTGATTTAATTTTTCCGCATTAGTTTTTATTCCCATTGATTGATTTACTTGTGGGAATCATCGATTTTCCCTAACAACTGGTATCAGAGCTTACGGTTTATTTGGGTCTATTTATTTGTGTAAATCAATGAAGGGGAATGTGGATCGTATGTCTAGCTTCAATGGAAGCAATTAGGTAACTTGGAAAACTAAAATGGAGGACTTATTATTTTGTGAAAATTTGTATGGACCCATTGAGGGTGATAGTGGCAAATCCGAGGGTATGAAAGATGATGAATGAAATAGGCTTAATCGAAAAGCCGTTGGTGTTATCCGTCAATGGATTGATGATAGTGTGTTTCATCATGTTGCTACTGAAACTTCAGCACATAATTTATGAAAAAAATTAGAAAGCCTTTATGATAGGAAATCAGCCACAAATAGCTTTTTTATTTCGTAAGTTGGTTAATTTAAAATATAAAGAGGGCAGCCCTATTTCGGAACATCTGAATGAAATAAAGAGTTTTGTTAACCAACTTGCTTCTATGAAAATTGTTTTTGATGATGAGTTGCAGGCTTTGATGCTACTTAGTTCTTTGCCCGAAAGTTGGGAAACTTTGGTTGTGACAGTTAGTAATTCGGCGCCTGATGGAGTTGTCACAATGGGCCAAGTCACTAGTAGCTTGTTGAATGAAGAAACTAGAAGAAAATCAGCGGGTTCTTCTCATTCAGAAGCATTTGTTGTGAGAGGTCGAAGCAAAACAAGGGGGAGGAGTAAGACTCCTCATGGTCGTGATCAAAGCCGTGACAAATCAAGAGATGGTTCTTTTTCAAACAAAGACATTGAGTGCTACTGTTGCCATGAGAAAAGGCACATGAAGCAAGAATGCCGAAAGCTCAAGAACAAGAAGAAAATGCATGACAAAAGTGTGGATAAGAAGCAAGAAGACACAACGGCAGTTACTACCAATGATCTCATGGTCGTTTGTGAAGATGATTGTATCAATTTTGTGGGCCAAGAGAGCAATTGGGTGATTGATTCCGGTGCTTCTTTTCATGTGACTTCTCGCGTTGATTTCTTCACTACCTACATCGAAGGAGATTATGGTTCTGTTCGAATGGGTAATGAAGGTTTGTCCGAGATTATCGGCATGGGTGATGTTTGCTTGAAAACAAATTTGGGTTGCAAGTTGTTGCTTAAAGATGTGAGGCATGTTCCCGACATTCGCCTCAATTTGATCTTTACTGGGAAGCTAGATGATAAAGGCTTCAACAACAAATTTGGTGATGGAATATGGAAGCTCACAAAGGGTTCTCTGGTGGTGGCTAAGTGTAAGAAGACTCATACACTTTATTCGATGCAAGGAAAAATTTGTAAAAATGTTGTCAATGCACTTGAAGATGATACTTCTATCGAATTGTGGCACAAGCGGCTTGGCCATATAAGTGAAAAGGGGCTACAAGTTTTGTTCAAGAAAGAGTTTCTACCCGGTTTGAAAGGTACACATATTAAAACTTGTGTTCATTGTTTGGCGGGTAAATAACATAGAGTTTCTTTTCAGAAAAATGTTACTTTTAGAAAAGAAAATGTTTTGGAGTTGATTCATTCGGATGTTTGTGGTCCTTTGAAAGTTAGAACACATAGTGGTGCACTTTATTTTGTTACTTTCATTGATGATTATTCAAGGAAAGTTTGAGCTTTTTTACTAAAAACTAAGATCAAGTTCTAGAAGTATTTAAGCATTTTCAGGCCATGGTTGAAAGAGAAACAGGGCAGAAATTGAAGTGCATCTGATCAGACAATGGTAGTGAATACATTGGGCCATTTGATGAGTATTGTCACAGCCAAGGTACTCGGCACCAAAAGACAGTTAAGAAGACTCCTCAACAAAATGGCGTTGCCGAGAGGATGAACCGCACCATTGTGGAAAGAATAAGGTGTTTGCTTTCACAAGCTAAATTGCCAAGATTCTTTTGGGGTGAGGCAATAAAGACAGCGGTTGACGTAACAATTTGTCTCATTCCTATCCTTTGAATGGTGATGTTCCTGAAAGAGTTTGGACTGGAAAAGATATATCTTATGAGCACTTGAGAGTGTTTGGTTGCCGAGCTTTTGTTCACATTCCAAAAGATGAGAGGTCCAAGCTTGATAACAAGTCAAGACAATGTATTTTTCTTGGCTATGGGCATGATGAATTTGGTTATAGATTGTGGGATTCGGTCGATAAGAAAGTCATTCGAAGCCATGATGTTGTGTTTCTTAAAGACCAAACAATTGAAGACTTTGGCAAAGGTGATCATCCGGAGCCAAAAACTAGTGATCTCATTGACATGGATCCATCTCCTTCATCTTCAGTTGATGATGAAAATAGGGGAGATGTGCAGCCACCTATTGAAGATGTGAAGGATGATACTAATTCTAATGAAGTTGAGCCAGAAATTGAGGAAGAGCATCTAACTCAAGAACTGCCACCACAACTTGAGTTGAGAAAATCTACAAGGGATCGACAACTTTCAAGAAAGTATCATCCCAATGAATTTGTGTTGATTTCCGATCAAGGGGAGCTTGAGAGCTACCAAGAAGCAATTAAGCATGCAAAGAAAGGTGATTGGAAAAAGGCTATGGAAGAGGAGATGAACTCCTTATTTGAAAATCATACCTATGATTTAATGAAGTTGCCTAAGGGGAGGAAAATTCTGAAAAATAAGTGGGTCTTCAAATTGAAGAATAATGGCAAGAATCTGAGGTATAAAGCACGTCTTATTGTGAAAGGTTTTGGGCAAAAGAAAGGTATTGACTTTGATGGGATTTTTTCGCCAGTTGTGAAGATGTCTTCTATTCGGGTTGTACTTGGCATGGCTGCAAGTATGAACCTTGAAATTGAACAACTTGATGTGAAGACCGCATTTCTTTATGGTGACCTTGAAGAAGAAATTTATATGGAGCAACCGAAAGGTTTTGTGGAAAAAGGGAAAGAGAAATTTGTTTGCAAATTAAAGAAAAGTTTGTACAGCCTCAAGCAAGCCCCGCGGCAATGGTACAAAAAATTTGACTCTTTCATGATGAATAATGGTTTTTCTAAAACTACTTCGGACCATTGTGTGTTTGTGAAAAATTTTTCGGATGGTAAATTTATTATTCTTTTGCTTTATGTTGATGACATGTTAATTGTGGGTCAAGATTCTACCATGGTAAACAGGTTGAAATTGGAGTTGAGCAAGTCTTTTGCTATGAAAGATTTGGGGCCAGCAAAGCAAAAACTTGGTATGAAAATTGTTCGTGATCGCAAAGAGGGACTGATTTGGTTGTCTCAAGAAAGCTACATTGAGAAGATTCTTGAGAGATTCAACATGAATAAAGCAAAGTTGGTTGATTGTCCACTTGCAGGTCACTTCAAACTTAATTCGAATCAATGTCCTACAAGTGAGAATGACAAGAAAGAGATGCTGAAAATTCCTTATGCTTCAGCAGTTAGTTCTTTAATGTACGCCATGGTTTGTACAAGGCCGGATATTGCTTACGTTGTTGGTGTGGTGAGTTAGTTTCTCTCTAATCCGGGTAAAGAACATTAGGCAGCGGTAAAATGGATTCTAAGATATGTTCGAGGGACTTCGAAGGTGTGTTTGTGTTTTGGAGATGGTAAACCGATGCTTGATGGGTTCACAGATTCTGACATAGCCGTTGATGTTGATTCTAGGAAATCTACTTCGGGGTATTCGATGACTTTTGCAAGGGGAGCTGTGGCATGGCAATCTAAATTACAAAAATGTGTTGCTCTCTCAACTACCGAAGCTGAATTTATTGTCATTACGGAAGCTTGTAAAGAAGAGTTATGGTTGAAGAAATTTTTGCAAGAGTTGGGTTTGAAGCAAGAAAAGTATGTGCTTTATTGTGATAGTCAAAGTGTTATTCACTTAAGTAAAAATTCTACTTTTCATTCGAGATCGAAACACATTGATGTGAGATACCATTGGATTCGTGATGTGTTAGATTTGAAATTGTTGTAACTTGAAAAGGTTCACACAGATAATAATATTTTAGATATGTTGACTGAGACTTTGTCAAGGGACAAACATTTAAAGTGTCGAACTTTGGTGGGCATGATTGATGTCTCCACCTAAGTCAATAGGGGGAGAATTGTTGGGATATATCTCCTTATTGGAGTTTGAGACCCAATTAGTTTATTAAAAGAGTTTTAATTTGGTTTGATTTAGGTATAATATATTTTAATATATTATATCTAATTTTTTTTGGAGACCTAATTCAGTTTGGTTACAACTAAGGTTTTGATAAAAACAAGTCCAAAATTTAATAATATATATATATTGTTTTCTTCCATAGAAAGGGCTACGGCTGCTATTCTTGGTATTCTTTTCAAAAGGAGAGCACCCAGCATTATGATCATTATAACAAGCATGGTTCTCCGGTTTTGATTCGATGGTGTGGTTTCGGTTGATGTTTGGTGACACTGATTTGGATTATTATTTTGAGTCTTCTTCAACTCTGATTCTGAAGATTTTGGTTCATCTATTTGGTGATGTCTTTACCCTTTGTTTATTTGTGATTATTTGGAATTCACCTAAGGGTGGTTTGTGAGATCATTCGTGTCTCGTTTGTAATCATTTGGAAACTTATTTGGTTGATAGTGGAATCAGATTTCGATCCCGTGGACGTACCTCACATTGAGGGAACCACGTAAAATTCTCGTGTTGCTTTTGATTTAATTTTTCTACATTAATTTTTATTTCCATTGATTGATTTGCTTGTGGGAATCATTGATTTTTCCTAACATGCTTTCCCAATCACCCCCACTCCCTTTCCTAACTTAGCCATCCACTCTCATCACTGACCGGCCCTTCCCACCATTCATATCCCTACTTGTACTTGGAAAAGAAAAAGAAAAAAATCTTCAACAACTCATCCCTTCAACAATGGTGTCCACTACAAGACTCCTACAATATTTTAAAAAATATTCTAATAGTTCCACGATCTTGACTCTTTAAATTTTGCAAACTCTTCAAGAACCCGCCTAGAAGCATCACTCCATGGGTCAGCATCAGTAATTGGCGCCCCAGCAGAAGAAGACAAAATCAGTAGAAGATAAAGCTTCTCTTCAAATATTAGAAAAATGCACGCCAAGAAAAGACAAAAAAGATTTTGTAAATATTTTATGTCTGTAATTATTTGAGTCTGTCAGTAATAAGGATTTTCCTTCACTCACTACTTTAATAAAGTGGATATCTCTTATTCTGCTTTATTAAAGAAAAGCTGCGAAAATCTTAATGCGTGTCTTGTAATAAATTATAGTGTCAAAATTTTGTCAAAAAATGTGGATTGAATGATATGCGACGGGGCCCAAAAGCAGTACTCGATATCATTATCCTAATCCTTTATTGATAAAATTTATCTATAATAGTGATATGAGTCAAATGTTTGCATATATATATATATATAATTTTGTCCTTTTTCAATTTTCAAAAAGCCTAAGATATAGGCTAGCTTAGGTCTTAACCCCTTAGGATAATTTAGACGTAGACAAAGATTTGAAGCTTTGTTTTATTTTCTTTTTGAGTTGTATAAATTGGCATGCTTGCCAACGGATGAAGCAGAATGAAAAATACCCATTCACTCTGCGTTGTAAAATTTCCAAACCCTCTCAAAAACCCTCTAAGTGTACTAAGTCTTTCAGAATTTCAGAGTCTGTAATATAATCTTTGTAAGTATATTTCTTATTAATATGAAGTGTGAGCAGTTTCTTTTTTTCCTTAAATATTTCAAAAGGGTAACTCTTCTACTCTAAAAATTTATTTTCTTTTTGGAAAAACTAAGTTTATGAAATGCTTGTTTGCTCATTAATATTACATGCTTTACACCTTCGTAGTATCTGCTATTTTCTATTTTGTTACTGAGTGACCTTAGCTGAAGAGCTCGTGTGAGCCGTGGTTAGGCGTTGGAGGGCAAATTGTAGGTAGAAGGGGAAAGGTAAAAATTAGAAAATAAAAATATACTATGTTGAACGAGGCTTAACTTCAAGGTGGGAGTACATGTAATGAAAATAAACATTGCCTAAAAATAATTTTTGCCAAAGAAAAAGAATTTTAGAATAAAAGGAGAGCAACCCGAGTAGAAATATTAAGGAAATATTGTTCATAAAAGAATTTGAAAAAATTAAAACTTTATGCCCTTGGAAGAAAAACTTAGGATTAAAATCAAAGTTAGTACTGAACTTATACAATAATTAGAAGATCAAATATCAAGATATCAGTTTCTTTTATCATTAGCTTTTGGTAGATCTTTAGAAAATTACAGTTTAAAAATTTCTCAGATAAATAAACAGCTAACTGTAAAACAAGAAGCCTTAAAATTAGCCATACAACAGCTTGAAGACCTATTAGCATAACTGTAGAATTAATTAGATAATTCTCAGCCCAAGTTCAAAATAGTGGTAGACCACTAACTCACCCAAAAAAAATAAAAAATTGGTATCAGAGCAGTGTTCGGTTTTAGGACAGTTTAAGTTAGTTTATGCATTTTGCTTATGGTAATAGAGTAGTTTTTATTTTTGGACATTTTAGTTATAAATTTCATGTTATAGTAGCTTTTAATAATTTTAAAGTAGGACTTAATTTTGTGTATGAAAAAAGTAGAATATTTAGATTTAGAACTCAACAGCCATAATCATCATCTTAGTATAAACAAAAATAAATTTCGTTGTAATTTTGAAGAAACTTTTACACATCAGCTTCATAGTGAAAATAATCTTCAGTTAAATAGTATTATAGATTATCAGATTAATTTTTCAGAAAATATTAAAAAGGACATAGATAAAATTAGTAGTCTTTTTATTTCTTCTATAGAACATCTCTGTAATAATCGTAGTATAATAAAAGATCAAGATAAAAAATTAGATTATATCTAAGACCAGTGTAGTTCAATTTTACAAAAAATAACAGATTTAAATTTAGAAAAATTTCCTACCAAGCTAGAGATAGAAACCTTAATAAATACTAGTGGCTCAAAACAAATAAAATTATAATTAAGACAATTAATTGAACAAACTCATAGCCAGATAAATCAAATAGCTAAACAAATAGAACAAATTAGTCAAATTCAAGATAATTTAAAACAGAAATTAGAAATTTTAGAACAATTAATAAGATCTTAGTTTATGAGTAGTGATAAAAAAAAAGCTAATAGAGATTATCAGACTATCTTAAAACAGGCAGAAGATTTTCATAATAACCTAGAAGGAATTAGTAGCTATCAGGGTATAAATTAGTCAGATAAAATATCAGTAAGACAAAATAATATAGAAATTCTATTTCTAATTAGGTTATGTGAAAATTTTGAATATTTATCAGAACAACTACACAGTTTAAAAAATCATTTAGCTTCTTTAGAAAGAATAATACTTCAAAAAGGAAAAGGAGTAGAAGGACAAGTAAATAAACCTCAATCTCAGATAAACGAAGAAGACATAGCTAGATACTTTGAAAAGCTTAAATTACCAAAGAAATCCGTTTGTAGAACTTATAGAAAATAAAAATGTTTAAACAGCTAATAAAAGGTAGTAGTAGCAAAAAGCGTAATGAGGATGAAGATATTAAAATGGAAGAATTTATAGATGTAGAACAACAAATTGAAAAATTTAAGAAAGAAAAATTAGAATTAATTCCAGCTAAATATGTATATAAGCTACGCAAGATTCATAAAAAACAATATCTATTTAAACACTATGGTGAACAAATAATTAGTGTAACACAAGAAGATGAAAAAATAGAGCTAAATTTAATAGACAGAAAAAGTTATAAATATGCAGTAAATGAACACCTTAAAATGACTCACCTAGGATTAGTAGTGGTAGGAGTTAAAGCTTTAACTAGAGAAAATTTAGGAACTAAAGTTTTTGTATGTCTTTATGATAATAGGTTTAATGATGTAGGACAGAGTATTTTAGGCAGCTATGAATTAGATATGAATTCAAAAGGAGGGATAGTTTATTTTACACCAAATTTCTTACTACCAACCTCAACCTTTCTTAAAAAGATAAAAATAGGAATAAAAAGTAGAGGATACAAAATGGAAAAGGGAGAAAAGAATTTATTAGTCTGCACAGGATTTTTAGGTTTAGCAATCTCAGAAAGTAATACTCACTATAGGCTCACGAATGATCAGATAGTCAAGTTATTAGGCACAAAAGGAATAAAGGCATTACCAGCTAAAAAATTTAATTCTGAAGATAATGCAGCATTAGATTGGAAATTATGAGGCTTTTTAGGACAAAAAAGATTAGCCCCTCAAGACAATTTATTATATTAAGCAGCAGATGGAAATTATGCAGTAAGATTTACTCAATATACTTATGTAGCACCAGAAAAATCGAAAGATGACGAATTCAGTAGCATAGATAGGGAAGAAAATCAAGATAATCGTAGTGAAATAAATCAGCTTTATGTAATGACAGAAGAAAAGACAATATCACAAAATAAAATATATAATATTGATGAGATAGACTTAGAAAATTTTACCCTAACTGATATGAATAAAATATTAGATGCTAGATATTATGAATACTTAACCAGAGGAGATACCCATGATGAAGCAGTATCATTTTTAGATCAAGAATTCTATACAGAATATGTAGATGATATCATAGAAGATAGAATACATCCCAGCAAAATATTTAGAATACCAGAACAACCCAATTTAGAAGATACTTTTTATATGAACACAGAAAGCACAGGAACTAGTAATCAACAACCAGTTGTAGAAGATCCCGTAGAACCAATGCATTATGCAGTAGGAGGAAGAAGACCATTAGCCAGTTCAGGACACAATAAAGCAGACCCAAATAAAAGTTATAGATTTCATGGAAAGTGTAAACAATCAGATATGAGTATACAATTACAGCCAGCTAATAACCAAGGAACCCTTTTAGACCTAGCTAGATTCGACCCTTAGATATGGCAAGAAGTAATAGAAAGATGGAAAAAAGATGCAATAAAGGCATGGATGAGTAATCCCTTTGAATCAATAGATATGTGGGAATAAATGGAGACACTTTTAGGAGATTCGACTTTTAATATTTACTTAACATTTAAAGGAAAATATGAGGAGATAATTAGACAGCTTAAAGAACTAGGAGATAACCCATGGAATTTCACTAGTTTTATTAGGGGTGAGCATGGTCCGGATTGGACCGGATTGGGGTAAAAGCAGGACCAATCCGTTATCTATGGTTCTTGAAAAATTGGAACCAATCCAATCCGTTTAAATCATGAAACCAATCCGAACCAATCCATTTAAATACGAATTGGATCGGTTTAGGACTACGGATTCACATAATTAAATAACAAAAAAAATATATATATATAACACTTTAATTTCATAAAAATATAAACATAGCGCTATATTAGTTCCACAATAACAACATGTTTTTCTATAATAACGACATACTGTTCTAGAATTTAAACAATTAGAAGAAGACTGGTTTCATCATAAATATTTAGACCATTACAAATTAAAACTAAAAACTAACAAATAAAAGTAATAAAAAAAGATATTATATAGTTTTAAGTTTGAGTTTAGATTTTATATAAAATAAGAGAAGATACTATGGGGGAGGATGCATAATAAAAATATAGACTATTTGTATACGGTCCGGATTGGTTCCAATCTGGAACCGTGGGATTCAATCCGTGGACTACGGATTTTTAATTCTTCAATCCAGAACCGAACCACGGATTCAAAAAATTAATCCAAACCTATCGGATTGGACTAGACTGGATCGGATTACGGATTTCACAGATTCTTTGCTCAACCCTAAGTTTTATAAAAGAAATACTTATAGGATATGACCCTTTTAGACGAAATACTTACACTCAAAGCATAGCATTAACTGAATTAGATCATATGACATTAGGAAGTTGGAAATATATTGTACCCTTTAGCAAAGAATATTTAGCCATAGCAGCCAGAACTGGAAAAAGTTTTGATGAAGAAATAGGAAATAAATATTTTAGAAAATTACCTGGAGAACTAGGAAGAGAAATAGAAAATAAATGGTCAATTTATTATGCAAACTTACCAGCCCAAATAGCCTCAGGAGAAATAAAAATAAAAGGAACTTTAGGAATAGGACCTAGGATAGTTTTTACCTTCCATAGACTTAAAGAAAAATGTGTAGAGGTTAAAATACAAAAAGATTTGAAAAAACAAAATTATGGTTTTTGTAGTAGCATAATATATACCCCTCAGCAATATGAAGATAAATATAATAGGAAAAAATACAAAAAATATGAAAAATATAGAAAAGAAAAATATTTGAAGAAAAAATATAAAAAACCATGGAAAAAACAAAAATTCATTAGAAAGAGTAGAACTTTTAATAGAATAAATTATAAGCAACTACCCAAAGAAGAGAAAGATAAAAGAAAACAAAGATATGTTAGAAAACCCAACAGTAAAAAATGCAATTGTTTTATATGTGGAGAACCCAATCATTTTGCAAAAGCCTACCCAAAAAGACAAAGACCTAATACTAATAAACAGATAGAAAGACTACATATTATGAAAGACTTAGAAGAAGATATAATCAGTATAAATAGTGATGATTCAGAAGTATATAGCATAGTTAGTGATTATGAATATCAAATAAAAGCCATAAGTTCAGACAGTGATTTAGAAAGTGGTACAGATATAGATAATCTTTTAGGACAACTTAATCAAGAAATAGGAACAACTCGTTCTCATGATATTTTCTTTATGATTGAATGTAATGCAGATATTGAATGTCAGCATAATTTTCAAATAGGACTAGGATTTGATACTACTAGATGCAGTTATTGTAATTGGTTCCCAGCCAAAGATAAGAGAGCTCAGTGTTTATTATGCAGCATAACTTATTGTATAGTTTGTCTTGAAAAATTAAATATGACACATAAGATGACATTAGAAAATAACAGAGAAGATCATAGTATAGAAAATAGAGAATTACATTTAACAATTAGAGAATTAGAAATACAAGTAAGAGAACTCAAATTACAAATACGAGAGATAGAAACTAAGACTAGTTTTGACATAGAATGTTTAGAATTAGAAAATAGACAGCTTAAACAGCAGCTAGAACAATTTCACAATATATACCTTTTAAAAGATAAACTAATTGAAGAACATATGAATTCTTTAGAAATAGTCAACTTAGTTGATTCTCAACCCTTTAGTCAATATTCTCAAGTAAAATCAGATAATACATATTTACCATTTAATTATCCTGTTATACCCAAGTCAAATTTAGTTGAGATTTCTTGTGTAATCAAATTTGTAGAAAAAACCCTTAGTATAGATGTCATGATAGATACAGGAGCCAGTAAATCATACATTGAACAACACGTAGTTCCACCAGAATGGAGTACAGCCTTAGCAACTCCAGCTTTAGTCAGTATAGCCGACAGCATTAAATAGACATATACACATTGCATCAATGAAGCACAGATTAGTTTTCATCATCTAGGTTCTCAAGATTAGCATATAGAATGGTTCCCATTACCTCAAGTTTGGATTGGAAATACACGACAAAATCATCCTTTCATCTTAGGACTTAATTTCATACATAGCTTACAGCATGTTTATCAGCCAACACACCCTTAGTTTTTTCAAGCAAACTATACATACACCCACCACATATGCCCTTAGCACTATAGCACATTCATCAGAGTTGCGTGCGAAGCGTGGTGATACCATAGGAGTAGATTCCATTCCTGCTAATTTTTTATTCCCTAGTAGAAATATTTTTCCCGAGCTAGCCCAAACGTACATACCTAATGAGATAGCAAATACTTCTTTAGAAAATTTAGACATGGAAAAGTATGAGTTAGAAGAGTTTTATTTTGAAGAAAAATGAGTCTATTGGAACCTAGAAGATTTTCACCAAATAGCTAACCTAGAATTAATTTTTGCTAAAATAGGGAAATTAAAGAAAAAAACTAGTATATAGAAGAACAGAAAATGATTTAGATGAGATAATAAGATTAGCTAAAACAACAGAAATTCTAGGAGAACAGCTCATGAAATATTGGGAAAGAAATAAAGTTTCAGCTAGTTGATTATAGCATTACATCAGCACAAATAGACTATACGCCAGTAGATATAGAAGAATTTAGAACACAGATTAAGGAATTACTAGATTTAGGAGTACTTAGACCTAGTAATAGTCCGTATAGGAGCGCAACATTTATGGTTAGAAATCATGTAGAGATAAAAAAAAGGAAAAGCTAGAATGGTTATAAATTATAAAAGATTAAATGATAATACAGAAGATGATAAATATAATATACCAGATAAAGACCAAGTCATAAATAGAATACAGACAGCAAAGATATTTAGCAAATTTGATTGTAAGTCAGGATTTTGACAGATAAAAATGGAAAAGGAAAGCATACCGTGGACAACCTTCTGTTGTTCTCAAGGACATTATGAATGGCTATTTATGTCTTTTGGATTAAAAAATGCACCTTCCATATTTCAGCGTAAAATGGATAGTATATTTAATAAATATAGTTTTATACTGGTATATATAGATGATATATTAATATTCAGTTCAGATAAAAATAGTCACATAGATCATTTGTATATAACATTAGAGGAATTCATAAATAATAGAATAATAATTAGTAAGAAAAAAATGGTATTAAATAAACCTTACATAGAATTTTTAGGAATGGAGCTAGGAGACGGAAAAATTAGGTTACAACCTCATATAGTCAAGAAAATTTTAGACTGTCCAGATAAATTAGAAGATACAAAACAACTTCAATCTTTTTTAGGAATTTTAAATTATGCACGAATGTGTATTACTAACCTTAGTAAAATAATAGGACTCCTTTATAGTAAGACCACACCCACATGACAGAAATATTTCAATCAGCAAGATATAGCCCTAGTTAGAAAAATAAAAGACATTTGTAAAAATCTACTAGACCTACAATTTCCCTTAGAATCAGAATACATAGTCGTAGAAACAGACGCAAGTCAATTAGGATGGGGAACAATATTATTAGCTAAACCCAGTAACTATGATAGCAAAAATAAAGAATGCATTTGTAGATATAATTCTGAAAAATTTAAAGAAAAAGACACGACCATGACCAGCCTAGATTTCGAAATATTAGGGGTAGTATATGCAATAAATAAATTTAGATTATTTTTGCACAAATCTTTTACAATTAGGACAGATTGTGAAGCCATAGTTAGATTTCATAACAAACTTAACGAGCGTAAATTAAGTACTAAAAGATGGGCAAAATTTTTAGATTGTATAGTAGAACAAGGATATAAAGTAGAATTTGAGCATATTAAAGGAAGTGATAATAGGTTAACAGATTGGTTAAGCAGAAAAATTTATTTAGAAAAAGAAGATAACCAATTTAATTTTTGTGCAGATAATGGAGAACAGCAAGACCATGAACTTTGGAGGATTTTCTCTTCCCATTCATGAAGGTAGAACCAAGTTCAGACCTTTAACAGAGATTGAGTTAGACTCAGTTCAACAGTGTCTTTTAGATAACCTTTGGAATAGTCAGAACCACCCAGCTAAACGCCTTTCAGCCCTAAACTCTCTCAGTATATATTTTTCAAAATTCCAAAACAAGCCCTTGTCTAAAAGTTTTTTTTTTTTTATATAGTAGCTAAAGGAACCAAGCCTGGTATTTACCATGACTGGATAGAAGTAGAACCCTTAGTTAAAAATTTCTTATACCCCAATTTAAAGGATTTTATGATTTTGAGTTAGCCAGTACCTATACCCGAAGACAAATAGGAACCAATTATTTTATTAGCCAGATAACGAAAGATTACCTAGACACATTAAGCAAGATGAGATCAACCGTTCTTGTTACTAGTAGAGTTCCAGTTAGCTAGATAATTGGAAACAGTAGTACAGGCAGTAGTAGTTCTAACCCTCAAACAGATTCTCAAAATCCTCTCCAGATGTACAGACATTGTGAAGGCCTTTCCAGAAATTTCAAGAAAATTATGGATAAAGGCAAAAGAGTCAGTGAAGAGCTAGACCAGCTCCGAGACGAAGAAAAACAATTGAGAGCAACCGTTCGAACCCTAACTCACCAGCTTAAAAAATTAACACTAGAAAAAACACCTACCTACTCACCGAACCCAGAAATCAAACAACTCACTAGTGAGGAATTTGACCAATTGAGTGCTAGAATGTATTTCTTCAGGTATTCTATCATTCAATCTTTTTGTGAGAAAAGCCAAGCAATAGAAGACCTAAAACCCTATATTTACACCTTAGCCGAAGATAGTAGAAATAGCGAGCTAGTCATTATTCAGCAATTTCTTCAGGATCTCTCCATAGCAAAAATTGATTGCCCTGGCCTAGCTTATCAATGAACCTATACCTATGAAGATAAAGAGCAGCCCTGCTTAGAAGAAGAAAAATGCAAAAAGAGGTCCGAACATTTTGGTAGATGTTAGTGTAACCTAGACTTCAGCATTTGTCTTTGCCAGATAAATCTAGCTACATTCGAGCCATTGGAGATAGAGATTAGAGGCGAAACATGTTATCTAACAGCCCCAAAATTGTTAGATTACGGCTTTGTCTCTAGACTGATTTTTTCAGAACCAGATTAGACAGATAACTTTGGACATAAGCTTGTTCATGCTGTATTGTGCCTAAAGGAAGAACATCATCCGTATGTAGAAGCATTGATAGATAGCAGACTACTAGAGTGGGAGGGAATATGGTGCAATCCAGCTAAACACAAAATGTACCTCAGAGGAACCTCTACATTCCCAGGATACCCAGGACTTCTCAATAAGAGACCCTGGCCATGCAGAAGATTTCCACTCAAAGACCAGCTCAATAAATGGAGAAAATTTGCTAGCAACTCTTTATTAGCATATAATGGAAACTATGGGCATCTAGTCTGTGAAGATAGACATCAGAAGATACATTGTAATTTAGCCATCCCAAGATATCCCTTTCAGCAAAGAGATATTTGTCAATGAAAGTCAGTACCCTAACTATCAGCATGACGTCTCTTATGAATCACCGGTAATGGGAGAAAATGACCAAGAATGGTACGATGAACCACCCATGGGAGATGGGGATGACTTTTGCGACCAACTCTCAGCAGTAGACCTGGACGACCTCGCAGACAGAATGTACGAGTAAAGCTAAAAAAAAAAAAAAAAAGACTTACTTAATATTTTTATTACTTTATGCCCACCTTTATTTCCACACTCTAATTGATGTTTTCACACTTGCTTTTTTTTTTCTTTTTTTTTTTTGACTTTGTTTTTACCTTATGCTTTTTTATGGTCACGAATATAACATCAAATAGAGTGTGGGCATAAAGTGAAAGTGAATAATAATAGTGGGTCTCAGACGAAAAGGATAAAGTAATGAAAAAAAAAAGCATTAAGTGTTCTTTTGAGAAATTGATAAAAAGTTAATTTTTAATTTTTTATTCATTTTGAGTCATATCACCTCTTACATAATTTACTCACAAAAAGATAAAATAAATTAAAAAAGTCAAAAGACTAACTTTTTACCAACTTTTTAAAACACTCCTAAGTCTCTTCCGTAGAAATTATAGCAATAATGCCTACTTTATATGTAGCCCATTACTGTTTAACAGTTTCTCAATCATTTCTCTACATTATGCTAACAAATTCTTAACTTCAAAAAAAATAATTAATTGAAAATAAATACATGTGAACTGAATACGATACATATTAACTTTTATGTTGAAGTAGGGTAAATAATTTTGGGTTCAGCTGGCTAGTTGATCCTTGGAAATTGTTGTCCATATCAACAATCTGGAAGTATTATCTTGTTTATTAGGTACATTGGAAAACAGTGAAATTTGTTGAAAAGATTGGTCGAAAATTAAAATTTTGAAATTGATGAAATATCTGCAAAATGCTATCAATTGCTATAAATTTACAAATATATATGAAAAATGCCTCAGACCCCCAGTGGGGGTCACTGGGGGTCCTCTGCCTAGCCCTCCCATTGGTCCAAAAAAAAAATTGTTTTTTTTTTTTTTTTTTTTTTTGAATTTCGGCCAACCCCAGCGTGCCACGTCACTGGGGGTTGACCCCCACTGGGGGTCTGAAGCAAAACCGAATATATATATATATATTATGTATATATACTTTTTTATGAAAAACCAGTGTACTTTTTGTATCATGTGATTCAAATGCAATTGCAATTCCTTGTTTGTGCCTGTTTGGCAGCACTTAAATTCAGCTTATTTCAGCTTTCAGCTTAATTTAAGCTATTTTGATGTGTTTGGTTTAGCTTATAGCTTTTTGAAAGTCAGAAATCAGCTTATTCTTTGAGTGGGGCAGGAGATGCTTTAAGAATAAGTTGGAAATCAGCTTAAGCTGAAAGTTATAAGCTATAAGCTGTTTAGGCATAAGTTATAAGTATTTTCCCACAGCTCTACCAAACAGGGCCTTTGTTGCTTTAAAAAGCTACTTTTATAAAAGTATGCTTTTTAAAAAGTTAAAGCTAGTGAAATTATTTACTGCCTTTAATTTTTTAGAAATTAAATTTTTTATTTTTCATATTTTTTATTTTTAGTAAATATTTTTAAAATTTTAAATATATTTTTTATTTTTTTTAGATATATTTTACTTAAATGTATCTAAAGAGTAACATATTTGTAAAAAAAAAAAAAAATTAAAAATCAATAAACACACAGCAATACAAAAAATGTACCCATTTTTTTGTATTTTAGTGAATTTTTTAAAGTTTTTTTTACAAATATTATACTTTTTAAGTGTATTTATATTAGGTGTATCTAAATTTTTTTAAAACAAATTGTTTAAAATATTAAAAAAAATTCAATAAAACAAAAAATACGAAAAACAAAAAATTTCATTTTTTGAAAAATGAATCTTGAGTTATAAAATCAAACAAGCTGATTAGCTTCTCTGTCTATAATTATTCCCTTACTTTTTTTTTTTCAATTTATATTTTCTATTATAAAAATAGGGAAAGCTAATGGTATCATATGCACCCTACCACAAATTGAAATAATTTTATCACAAGATTTCATAATATTAATTACAAAATATGTAATCTTGTCACAAATTAACATAATAAAATGTCTAAAATTTTGTGATTGATGCTACAAAAGTTTGTGGGTTGATTACGAAATTTTTTATTATGCCAATTTGTGATGAGATTAAACATTTTATGTTTGCTGTTATGAAATTTTATATTAAAATTACGCGAATTTGTGGTAACCATATGTTTTCCCTAAAAAATAAAAAATTGACAATTTTTTTTATGTTTTATGAATTATTTTGAAGCATTTTTTCCCCTTTTTTACTGTTGTAAACAATACCTTTTTAACAAACAGTTTAACCTTATTCTATGCATACCCTTATCATAAGAATGTTACAAAATTTTGTAGTGAAAATTATGATGTTTTTAACTGTAAACTGAAAGTTACGAACAGTAATTGTTAAATTACATACATTAAAGAGTTTATACGGTATACAATTTTGTTTGATTTGATTTTCAAAATCAATTTAATAAAAAAAAATTCAAAAAAAAGTAAAATAAAAACTAATTTAGTGTAAAAAATGTAAAATAAAAAATGAATGCTATTTTCACATACTTTTATCTTTTATGATAACAGAACTCATATTTGAAAATTTTAAAATATATTTTTTATTTTGATTTTTAAAAAATTAATTTCTATTTAAAAAAAAAATCTGAAAACAAAACAAAACAGTAATAGAGATTAAAACACCCAGAAAAACATTGGTCATTTCATTTTTTAAACAATTCATTTTCTAAATTTGTATATATATATTTTTTAACACAATAATTTAATTCTAACCCGGCCACCTGTTAGTATTTTTTTTAGGATAAATTACACTAACATCCCCGAGGTTTTTGTTTAATACAGATTCCCTCACATTTGAAAAATTACGCTTAACTTCCTGTCAAATTAAAATGACATATGTATCCCTAAATATTTATATAAAATAATAAAATAATACAGATATTTTGTTTATGTCATTTCAAAAGAAATAATAATCATCTTCTTTGGTTTAATTCACAAAAAAAATTGAGTTTTTTTTTTTATTTTCTTGTTTTTTTTTTATTGATTTTTTATTTTTATGTTTTTAGATACACTTAATCTAAATATATTTTTGGTTTTTTTTTTAAATTCAATAAATACAAAAAAATATAAAATATAAAAATTTGGTACATTATCTTATTGCGGAATTTTTTTTAAGGTCCCTATTAATAATAATTTAGAGGATAAAAGACACCAAAAAAAATAGTGATGCATCAGATCCCTGAACAACTTGGCGCGCGTTTTTAATTATTTTGTGAACCAAAATACCCTTCCAAAAATCAACACAGAAATGAAACTCATTCCGACGTCTGAGTTCCATTACAAGCATCCAGCATCTTCACGAACAAGAGAACATCAGAATTAGGGTTTCAATATCATCTTCACCATCGACATTCGAGCTTCGTTATCTTTTGCAAAAATCATTCCCATTCCTTCCTCACAAATTTCTCTGACCCCGTTCATCTTCAAGTTTCATCTCAGTTCATCTTCGTCATCTCAGTTCATCTTCGTCACGTCGCATCTTCATCTCAGGCCATATCAACTTGTCATTCAAGTTTTATCCTAACTCTGGTAAGTTTTTCTACAATACAACTAGATTTTCTCTAGAAACACAGTTAATTGCATTTTATATTAACCTTCTATAAATTAAGGTTTCAATTTTGTAATAAAAAGCTACCTGAATTTGGAAAAAGTTATTTCTGTGTGTTTTGAACTTATTCTTGAGCATGTTTGTGTGATTTTATCTGTAAATTTCTCTGGCATTTGAATTTCTCTGGTTTTTGCTTGATGTATGTTTCTTCTTTCAATTTTCTCTGGCATGTTTATTTTGAAAAAAGTAATTTTCTGTGTTTTCATCTTATTCTTGAACATCTTTTTGTGATTTTGTTTATAAATTTCTCTATAATATGTATTTTTAATTGGAATGTCTATCTTTCTGTGGAATATCTATTACTCTCATGCCTCTGTCTAAGTTTCTCTGGTATTTATAATTTTCTCTGACCACATCACATCACTTTTCTCTCTTGTGTGTCTCTATCATATTTAATTTTCTCTGGCATTTTAATATTATGGACTGGAATGAATGTTTCTTCTTTGAATTTTCTCTGACATGTGTATTTTGAAAAAAAGTTATTTCTCTGTGTTTTAATCTTATTCTTGAACATGTTTCTGTATTTCGATCTTATTTATATGTGCTTTGATCTTATTATTGAACATGTTTCTGTGATTTTGTCTATGAATTTCTCTGCTTTGTAAATTTCTCTAGAATATGTATTTTTCTCTAGAATGTCTATTACTCTCTTGCCTCTATCTAAGTTTCTCTGGTATTTATAATTTTCTCTGACCACATCACATCACTTTCCTCCCTTGTGTGTCTCTATCATGGTTAATTTTCTCTAGTTGTGTATTGTAATAACCCCGACCCTGATTAACGCTAATTGGAACTTAATTATGCCTGATAATAATTAAGAGGAAATCTGGAATTAATTTGCATGTGTATTGCATGAATTATGTGTTTCTCTCTGTTCGGTGTCGAAATATCTGTTCGTATTTTAAACTTTAATTCGCAAATTGGAAGCCTTATCGGCGCCCGAATCCAAAATTGATTAGTGTTCTGGACTGGTTAGATTTTATGTGATTTTATGGTAGGTTCAATTAAAATTCGATTTGGGAATGTTTAAATCAGATTAAATAATGTTATATTAATGAACCTAGCTTAATTACATTTATGCCACTTAGTGGCTTTACTTGGGGCAACATTTAGTCTATGTTATTGCACTTAGAATCATCTCATATCATCCATTCCTTGAGCTAACCAACGGCTAGAGAGAGATAGGGTGAGGGGAGATTGATTACAACATGGTTTGCTAGAGGAATTGTAGGAGAATTGCAAGATTGAGCTCACACACTTGAAATTGAAGGTTTAAGGTAGGAATACACTCTCTCACTTATATAATTGAACTAGCTCTTGCATGTTTCTTGGCCAAATTAGAGTCTAGAGTTAGCTTGGAATTGTTGAATTGGGTAGTGTAACATGCATGCATGTGCATATTCATGGAAATTAAAGTTGTTTGGTATCAAATCTCCACATGCATGTTCATATTTTTGCTAAAGTCCATGAATTCATCAAAATTCTGAGTTTAACTTTGCTTTGGGTCATGTTTTGAAGCTTTGAAATGCACTTGAACTCATGTATGTTGGATTACATCTTGTTCTTGAAGATTTATGGAAATGGTGCTCAAATTGACTCACTCTTGGCCCTTGAATTTACAAATTGGCTTTTAAAACTTGATATACTACGTGTTTAAAGTGTTTTTCCAGAATTTGGGCCCAAGAGGTTGAGTTTTTGGTTGGAGAATGCTTGGTTCGAACTTGGAAGACAAATCTAAAAATTCCAGAATTTGGCTTCCTCGCTCGAGCGACCACCCTTGTCTAGAAGCTCGCTCGAGCGAGTATCGAGCGGAAAAAATCAACAACTAGTACTTTTTCATCTCATCAGATCGCTCGAGCGAAGGATTCCTCGCTCGATCGAGCCCTTTTATTTTGCAAGCTCGCTCGAGCGAAGGAAGGTTCGCTCGAGCGAGACCCCTGTTTTCAGCAACTTTTGAAAAACATTTTCTAAGGCATTTTTACACCCTCATTCCATCCTAGGCATTCCTAGGCCATGTTTAAGGCTCCATACTAAGGGTAAGGGGTTAGGTACACACTTAGAATCGTTGATGTAAGTTTTGTATAACTGGAGTGCATGTTTCAAAGTATTTATCCGTGATGTGTTATGTAGGTCACGTGCCGCAATCTGTTTGACCCTTTTGACTTCGTCTACCTGTATCAACACCCACTGTGAGTAATAACTTTGTAAAGTTATGTTCAATGATTATGTATTTTCAGTATACTATGATACGAAATGATTGGTTCTTGAAAAGCTATGATATGTTGGAAATGAATGAATGAATGTCCAGTTTTCTGAAAAGTATTTGTGGCACCCTTAGTTCCGATGGCCCTCGCCCGGGGGTAACAATACCGTGGCCGATGGCCCTCGCCCGGGGGTAACAATACCGTGGCCTATGGCCCTTGCCTGGGGGTAACAATACCATGGCTACTTGCGCGCAAGATATGGACCTTTGTGGTTGTTGGTACCATCTTTGTTTATGGTCTTCGGACCTGCCTGATCTGATAGCTAATGGGTGTACCACATATGATCTTATGCAAAATCTGAATATGAATATGAGCATGTATCTGAACCTATATCTGATTTGAAATCTGAATATACATAAGACTCTGTTTCTGATAAGATTCTATTTCTGATATAAACTCTGATTTCTAACTCTGTGGTGGACATCATTCATTAAACCTTTTACTCTGTTATTATTCACTGGGCCTTCGCTCACAGTTTATATTATACATGTAGGTGAGTCAGCACAAGACCCTGGCCAGAGTTGATGGCCCTCTGTTTTGTTTTTGGTCAGCCACCTGTTGCGCCTCCCGAGGAGGTTCCGCCTGAAGTCCGATGCCATGGCAGTTTTGCACCTCATACTAGTCCTTTGTACCTGTTTTGTTAAGTTGGATCTTGGGATGTACTTGTGTAAATATTTTGTACATATGGGTGTACCCGACTAGCATGTTTATGTTTATAAATAAGTTTTGAATTGTCTGTCCCATGTACGTCATCACAGCTCATTGGACCCTGTTTACTTTATTTATTTGCTTCCACAGCCCCTTGATATTTGCTAATGTCTTCAGAGGCCGTAGGTGATCCACGGATTATTGGCCGGTTACGGCGCTAAACCTATAGGGGCAGGTTTGGGTCGTGACATGTATGTAAATTTCTCTGGCATTTTAATATTATGAATTGAAATTTTCTCTGGAATGGAAATTTCCTCAAGAATGTGTAATTTTCTCCGGAATGTGTATTTTTCTCTGGTATGTTCATTTTGTTCAATTCTTGGTTTCAATGTGGTGTAATTTTCAATGGCATGTTTACATTACTTTGTTTAATTTATCTTGCTAATTGTGGAATGAAAATTTTCTTTGGCTTGCCATATTAACTTTTCTCTGTCATTCATTTTCTCTGGTATGTTTACTTCAATATGTAATTTTAACAATTATTGAAAATTTCTCTCCCATGTTTATGATGCTTTGTTGATTTTCTCTGACATTTAATTTTTAATGTCCAATTTTCTCTAGCATACCCAATTTTCTGTAATTTTCCCTTATTTGTAATTTTCTCTGACATCTCCAATTTTCTCTTATTTGTAATTTTCTCCCTTATTTGTAATTTTCTCTGACATGTTCAATTTTCTCTGGGATTTAATGTTGACATCTTTATGTTTTAATCATTGTCTAGAAATGGCAAAACGTAAAAACAGTGAAACACCGGAAACACCAAGCAAGAAACAAAAACTCTCTCAGTCTTCTTATGAGCTAAGATAAAAAACCAGCAACAAAACACTGGAAACACCAAGCAAGAAAGAACAACTCTCTCAGTCTTCTTATGATCTAAGATAAAAAACCAGCAGCAAAACACCACAAACTCCTCGCCAAAACATACAAGTCCAAGGTGATGAAGCAACTAGCATCTAGATGAGTACCCCAACTTCAAAAGACTCAAGCTCAAGGGGGGAAAACCTATTAAATTCCACAAAAAGAGAGCTCACTACAGCATTCAATAACGATCCAACCTCTCATATGTTGTCTCCTTTTTTCAAACACTTAAATTCAATTCAAACCAATTTGTAGAGCTTCAAAAGATCCCATTTTGGTATTTGATCCAAGCTCTAACCACTGGAAGGATGGATCCAAGGAAATTTAGAAAATCTGATGATGATGTAGTTGCCATAATCCAATGTTACAATGAAAAAAAAAAAGCATTCACAGTTGGTAAAAAGAATCTGATCTTTACAACAAATGATATGACCTTGATTTTTGGTTTGCTAGGAGGTAAATGAGCCATGTCATTAAGATACTCTAAAAAGCCAAAATCGGCATTCGTAAGGAGAAGATTCCAAAAGGATACAAGACTCACTGGTCCTGTTCTTAAAAATGCCTTGGTCAAAGCAATGAAAGGCAAGCAACCAACTGACTTCAAAGATGTAGCAATCATTGTTACATTGTACTTGTGTCTCATCCTATTTTTTGCAACAAGTGGAAATTCAATAGGATGGGTTTTTATAAAATATGTGGAACCTCTTCAATCAATGAAACAGTATGATTGGCCAGAAGCAATCACATCAACATTGATTGATTCTATCATAGCATTGCACAAAACTCCAGAAAAAGTTTCGGGGTGTGTCATTGCATTGCTGGTAAGTATAATATCCATTCAAATTTGCAGTTATCATACTTACAAATTTGTGCGTTTAGAAAATTTTAATTACTTTAATTTTCATCACAGTATTGGCTATGTGAACATGCAAATATCATTGACTCGGAAGACAGTAACACAACTGACTTCCCAAGATGTGCCAAGTGGAACCTGTAAACCTTGACGAAACAGCTGCAAAAGATACTAGTCCACTCTCTTGCACCTCGACCGGGTAGATTTCTGTCACTACTGAAATCTCAGTGAAATTCCAAAATTTCTCTGACCACTGCTTTGTTTCCCTTCTTGTGCATTGATTGATTAAGATCAATTTTCTCTGAACTATCGATTTATGTTTTCTTCTTTGGTACCAACTGGTTTATTTCTGCCATTGTAATCAATTTTCTCTGCAATCCAAATTTCTCTAACCACAATTGTAACACATTAACTTATATGCCCTGATTGATTTTCTCTAATATCTGAATTATGTTGGCTGTTTCATAATTTTCTCTGGCCCATAAAATTGTTTCTCCTTGTGTGTAATTTTCTCTAGCTCATAACTTATGTGTCTTACATCTTTGATAAACACTGTTTATTTCTACCATTCTAATAAATTTTCTCTGGAATCTAAATTTCTCTAACACAATTATAGTCAAACATTAACTTATATGCCTTGATCGATTTTCTCTGACATCTAAATTATGTTGCTTATTTAATAATTTTCTCTGCCTCATAAAATTAACTCCTTGTCTGTAATTTTCTTTGGCCCATACAATTTTCTCTGAAGTTTGTTTACCATTAGTATCATTTAGATGAATTTTATTTTCCTTATTTGAATTTTTTCTCTCAGTGAATTTTGTAACATTTCTCTAATAAAATACAGATAGATAACAAGAAGCTAGTCAAAAACCCATCAGAGGAGTTCTGTCTTGGTAAAAAGACGAAGAAAGAATAAAAAAAGGCAATTGTCAAATTCAATGAGATATTACAAGATTCATCTAAAGATCAAGTAATTGTCAAATTCAATGAAGAAGCAGAAGGCAACATAGAAGAATACGAAGCCAGCAATGGACAAGAAGATCAACCAAGCAGTGGAGAAGCAGAAGCCAGAGAAGAAAGTGAAGAAGTAGAAGATAAAGAACAAAATGAATAGAAAGAAGAAGACAGTGAAGAAGAAGATGAACAGCAAGAAGAAAACAAGGAGCAAAATGACGAAGATGAACGTAATGAGCCGATGGACCAACAACGTGATAGCATTTGTGGCTCAACAATGCATCAGCTTCAAGAATTTGAGGAATCAAAGGATGCCCAAATTGTTGATCTTCGTCAAAGACTAAAGGTACTTTCTCAATCTAAAAAAGAAGAAGAGAGAAATTGGATTGAATTACTTGCTAAAAAGGATATTGCAATAAGAACCTTAACATCACTTAACTCAGAACTTCAAGAAAGAGACAGCACAATCCAAATGTAACTAAGGATGTTGGAGGTTCAAAAAGGAGACGATACAAAAACAATTAAACAGTTGAGGTATTCAATTTCGGAGTTTGAAACTGAAAATGCTAAATTGCATGAACAAGTTCAAGAACTATCCGTCCAACTAGCAACACAACCATACCGAACACCAACACAACTTCAACCACAAGGTCAGTGAAAATCTTGAGTCACAAAAAGTTATGTCCTTGTGTCAACATAACTCAGAGAAATTTCTATTTATTATAATTTTTTATGTCATTGGTAATTTTCTCTGGAAGTTATATTTCTCTGAACACATTAGTTTCTGCCGCTTATTTCTATTGATTTCTACAGCTCATTTGATTTTCTCTGTCTATTTTCTTATTCGATTTTTGGGGCTTATTTGATTTTCACTGTGTATAGTTGGAATGCAAGTGGAACAACAACCAACAACCCAACAAGAACAAATGACACACAAAGAACAACCGAAATAAAAGACAAAAGTCTATGGTAACTGGAAAATATTGAATCAAATAAATTTACATATTGAAATATCATCTGTTACTTCAGAGAAATTTCACTTTCACTGATATTTTCACTGTCTACAGTCAAAAAAGATCCGACATCAATGATAAAAATTTAAAGGCAAAAGAAAGGAAGGAAAAGCAGTACGATCCAGAATTTCAATATTCCAAAGTTGCGAAAGTGACTAGAGGTTCAAAACAAGCTACAAAAAAAACTAAACAAACCACGAAGGACAAAAAAGTACTTGATGCTGATGCATACGTCTTGCCTCAACTTACAAGCATCAGAAAATCTTAGGTCTTTCCACAAACTCTACCGATTTCAAGATTGATAAAAGATTATGTAAAAGACATTTTGCAGCACATATCAAATGTGTCTGGACTTGAGTAAGTACAACAAACAAAATAGAAGATAACAAACAACAAATTACAAACTTATATTGTGTTAACAACAATTAAATCACTTCTTTGTCATCTTGTAGGGCATTAATTTGGACAAGTGAGTTGAATCTCATTACCTTCGAAGACATTGGAAACCTAATAAAGCAAAAAGAAATTTTGAATAATGTAAGTCTTTCATCAAAATTTCTCTACAATATTCCATTAGTCTTTATAAACCAATATTACAATTATAAATCATATTTTTTAGGTTATTGATGGTTATAGAGAGATCCTTTTTGCTGACCAAATGAGAGAAAGACAACAACCAACTTCATTTTTTTCACATCCATGAGCTTAGTATGTTATTACTCTTTTATTTGATTTTCTCTAGATTTTACTTACTATTTTCTCTTCGTAAGATACTTCTTTAAGCCAGTTGTGTCACTAGTCTAATTTTCTCTAACTAGTTGTTTGCATTTAAAATTTCTCTGTGTGTATATTTCTTAAATTTCTGTCATTTCAACTTTCTCATAACATAACCATTTTTTCATTTTCTCTAACCATAGAATTTCATCAAGATGTCGGAAAATCAAACTTTCAGAGTCTCATTATTTGACAAGCATATTGAAACAGCATGAAGGAACTACATGTTCCTCCATTTCCCAATCAATACTGGGGGTAATAAGAAATTAACACATGGAAATCATTGGACCTTGCTTGTCCTGGATAAACAAGACAATTTGTGGAGGTTCTACAACTCACTAAGGCCAAGGAGAGACGATACAAAAAACAAATATGTCAAAGATGCAAAACAATTGGTAATGAGTTCAAATTTCTCTGATCCATTGTAATGTTTATGTGATTATAATTTTCATAGAATGCCATTGATTTGTCTGTAAATTTCTCTGTTATTTAAAAATTATTTTTTTGCAGCAAGATTATGTGGAGAATTTTTTGAAAGCTTGCCTTGAAAGAGAGACACAATCACAACCCTCTTTCAAATTGATAAACTCACAAAACACAAGTTACGACTTTGAGTATGTCAACAATGCTCCACAACAAGACAGTGATTCGTAAGTTTCATACAACATCTATAAATAAGATAATCTGATTTGCATGTTTTTTAAAACTAACCATACCTATAATTTGTATGCAGTCTGGATTGTGGCCTCTTTGTCTGCTATATAATGAAACAATATAGCAAGCATGAACCTATCAGCTCCAAATTGTCCACACAAGAAATAAGGTTGATGAGAGCAGAACTCATAGAGAGATTTGTGACCGAAGTTGGCCGATCATGGACTGAACCAATTGAAATACCTCTAGAAGAAGAACAAAAAATGTAGTAGTGAAACTAGTGAAAGGAAGACAATATACATATCCACACAGAGAAAATTGTCTCACATATATGTATATATCCACACAGTATTAACCATTCAATTTTTTGTTCATACATTGAAGGAATGATGATACTTGACATATATGTATATATCCTTTTTTTACTAATGTAAATTTTATTTTTTTATTTATTTTGACTAATGTGAATTTCATACCTATCAATGGTTAAATATATATATATATATATATTTTTATTATGATTGTCAACACAATCCACACAGAGAAAATTGTTTGCAGAAATTTCTTTGGGATGATATTACCAGAAATTCCACTAGATGAATTTAAAGTTTCAAAACACAATGCCTAGATAATTTTCTCTGCTAGTGAAAAATTTCTCTGTATGAAATTGACGGATTCGAATGGTGACAGAAAATGGAATTTCTGAGTTGTGAATTTCTCTGGGTTGAGTGATTTTGGGAGGGGGAATTTCTCTGGGTTGGTGAGTAAAAATTCTCTGGCTTTGAGAACAATTTCTGAGTTGAAGTGATTCTAAATAAAAATTTATGTTTATATATCATCACGTAATAAGAATATGTTGAGATAAAATTTAATGATTGAAAGATATAGAATATAATCACGATGATAAGAAGAAGAAATGGTCGGAAAAATGATAAAATGGTCATTTAGAAAATTTTAAGACATGACATCAGCAATTCATGAAACAATTTGTAATGAAATTATAAACCTAGGGAAAAGAATATAATTTTTCAAATGTGAAAGAGGATTTATATTAAATTAGTTGTCAGGCACACGCGATACGTGTGCAAACTCATTTGGAGTTATAATATAAAATTCAATTTTTTTTTTCTTTATGATATGTACATATGGATCATATATATAACAGTATAACTATGTGTAATGTAATATTTGATATTAAGAATACTAAATTTTTCTTTAAAAAAAACACATGCAAAACATAATAATAATAATAAACAAATAAACAAAGATTTTTTTAAAAAAAATTACAAACCCAAGACTCTTTACAGTAGAGAAAAAAAAAGAAAAAGAAAAAAGAATACTTTCAATAAAAGAGATTTAATTTACATAAAGAAAAATAATAATTACAGTGAAACAGATTTGATATAAAAGTAATAGTCTATTTTTTTTCCCAAGGAACCTAATAACATAAAGAAACTTTTATTTTCTTTTACTTTCTAATCAAGAAAATAAAAAATATAATTAACAGTCTACACACAAAATATCAAAATACAAACTCATACTCTTGGAACACGTACAATAAAAAAGATTTGATATACACAAATAAAAATAATAATAAACTATTAATATAAATAATAAAATAATAAAACCGCAAAAAATATATATATATATTTATTTTTTTAAAAAAATCAAATTTAATACTGTTATTTTAAAAAAACAAAAAATTTTAAGAATGCCGAATTATTTTTTGAAAAACACACACAACATTAATAAAACAAAAAACCAATTTCTTGAAAACATCAATTATAAACACACAAACATAATTTTTTTTTTCAAAGATACAAACCCAAGGCTCTTAAAACACTTATAGTCAAAGAGATTTGATATACACAAAGAAAAATAATAGTAAAACCTATTAATATAAAAAATAATAATAAATTCTAAAAAAAATTAAAAAAATATTTTTAATAACACTGAATCATTTCTTAAAAAAAAACACACACACTCAAAATTTAGAAACCGCAACAAAAAAATTTTTTAAAAACTAACAACCCAAGACTCTTTTTTTTTTTTTTGTTACAGGGAAATCCTCTCACTCTCCCGCAGGTCCAAGGCAGCGCCCCGAGGAGATCACGGTTTCCTGTTGTTCGTTCCGAGCCAGAGACTATAACCTGGAAACTTGTCCCGACCTCACAAGGCAAACTTCGGTAAGTCAGGACTCGTATAGCGGGGGCTCAAGACTCTTATTAGAACACATACTGTCAAACATATTTGATACACATATACACAAAAAATAAATAAATAAACAGTCAAACATAATTGATATATACAAAAAATAATAATAATAATAATAATAATAGTCAACTTGTATTGTATGTTTTTTTTTCTTTCCCTAAAGAATCTGATAATATAATAGAACTTTTTATCTTTTTATAAAAATTAATTAATAGTATTACAAAAAAAAAATATAAAGATATAAATTTAGGCCCCGTTTGGGAAGTGGATTGGCTTTTTGACTTTTTGGCTTTTTTGGCTATTTTAACTTGGACTAAAAAGCTTGGTTTGGGAAGGGTTTTTTGGCTTTTTGGTTTTTTTGATTTTTTTTGTAAGAGAAGAGTGTAATGATTATGGGTTGGATGTGATGTTTTTTTTTTTGGGACTAAAATAGCCTGTTTTGTCTTTTGTGGCTATTTTAGCCCCAACCTTCTTGCCAAACGACCCCTTAAGCCACTTAAAACACTTATAATTACATAGGGCTATTTTTGGAAGTTGACTTTTAGTCACTTTTTTTGGTTTGTAACAAAAGTTAAAAGTTGGCTTTTTTACATTTTTTTTCATTTGAGAAGGTGGTTTTTAGCTGCTATTGAAATTACAATTCTACCCCTTATGAGTCAAAATGTGCAACATGAATGAAGTTGTAAATATTTTAAATTATTGGGGGTAGTTTGGTCATTTTATTGTGATTTGACATCAAAAACAAATATTAATCAAAAAAAATCAAAAGTAACTTTTTATCAATTTTTTCAAATCATTTATCTAAAAAAATCAAAAACTTAATTAAAAATAAAAAAATCATTTTTTACCATCTTTTCAAAACAATCGATAGATTTGATAGACGCACTGGAAATCAATCATTACAATCAAAAAGATTTGATATACATAAAAATAAAAAATACAAGTAAACAAATAATTGTGAATGGATGTGGCACAGTTCAAACAATTGTGAATGGATGTGAAATTTGGAATTATAATATGAAATTAAAATTTTTTTTCAACAGTATAAATTTGTGCAATGTAATATTTAGGCCAAGTTTAGAAAGACTAAATAAGTGTATTTTTTAATTTTTTATAAAATATGGGTTGAATTTGGGTTGGATTTGAAGTGATGTGTTAGAGAGGTGATGTGACTTAAATAAGATGATGTGACTTAAATAGAATAGTGACTTTTTGACTTTTTAGATTTTTTTGAAGATGCCAAACTTGGCCTTAATATTAAGAACACTAAGGTCAAGTTTGGAAAGACTAAATAAATGTATTTTTTGACTTTTTATGAAATATAGATTGGATTTAGGTTGGGTTTAAAGTGATGTGTTGGAGAGGTAATGTGACTTAAATAAGATGATGTAACTTAAATAGGATAGTGACTTTTTGAATTTTTTTAAAGATGCCAAACTTGACCTAATTCTCTCTTGATAAAAAACACATGCAAAAAATAACAATAATATATGGAAAATGATTTGTTCTCCTAAAAAAGTCTCTCATAATTCCCTTAATATCCAAAACGACGTCGTTTTGAATTTTTTTTTTTTTTGTCTTGATTTAAAATTTAAGAAAATTAAAAAACCAAAAATTAGGAGATGTAGCACAACTCATAATAAACTAATGTATTTTTCCCTCACCAAACCTTATGACTGTCAGACTCTCCATAGATGATAGGCGTCCGGATCCTCTAGAGTAACTCTCTAGAGTGATCTCCTAAAGTGGATGATCGGATGGCTCAGAATCCTCCTCACCAAAATGACGTCGTTTTGGTGAGGACTTTCAAAAAAAAAAAAACATTTTTTCCCTGGTTTCAAAATTCCCCCCAGGCTGAAGAATATCATTCGAGCGGGAAGAAGCAGAAGCAGACCTGCGACCTGCGAAAGAATGAGAGAGGGAAGAAGAGTTGGAGAGGCAGAGCTCCGTCGTGCATCCCATCGGCCCACCGTCGCAGTCGCCGCCGTCTCGCAATCGTCGCGTTGAACTCCGTAGAACAGTGCATCCCGTTGAACTCCATAGAACAGAACAGGTACAAATGTCTTCTCTTTCCATAAATCTATATATGTATATATGTATATATGTCAACAGTGGTGAATGATGTAGAATGTATCTGAGCTATTAGTGTTGTTATCATCAACTGCAACCTGCAAAACCAGTAGAACCCATGTCAAGATTTGTAAAAAAATAGCTCAGATATGTATATATGTCATATATTATTTTTTTAAATTGTATTTTATGCCCGTATCTTTACTATAAGATGTTTGGTCTGCATTGTGGGACTTCAACCTTGCACCTAACAAACTTCCAGATTTGTTTATCTTCCAGATTTCATGTTAGTTTATTTTTAGTTTATCTCATTCCAAAATGTCAAGTGTTTTTTAGTTTATTTAACTTCTAGATTTGATTTGATTAATTTTTATTTTTTTCTTTTCAATTACTGGAGGTTTCTTGATTGTTAATTTAGGAAGTGTCTATTGTGCTTGTTTTTCCTTTTGTCAATTTGGTTTCTAATTAAATGTGAGAAAGAAGAAGAAACTTAAAATGTTTATTATTAGAGTATTTTCTATTTAAGGCCCAAGGAAATACAAATTAAACTAAGCATATGATCAGTGTTTTTAGTTTTGTTGCACTTATTTTCCTTTGAACTCTTAGTTAGCAAACATGGGATTTCAGATTATAGAAAATGACTAGTTAGAAATATGGAAAGGTAGCTGGTGCTTTACTAGTGAATTTATCTGCTTCATTTCTTATTTGGCCTAATATGGTCTACTGAAGCAAGTGCTCCTGAAGCACCTCCCTTATTTCCTGAATCGGCTCCTTTATTTTCAAGTGCTCCTCAACTTCGTCCATTCTCGCCGAGTGTTCCTCAAGTTAGAGCTTCTTCGTCTCAATTTATGTATTCCGCCTATGATGTAAGTTGGTTTAATGAAAAGTTTTAGTAGGGATTTGTAGGTGACTGCTATTATAAATTTTAAAGTGATATGTGTTTGTTATTGTTGCAGCCAAGTTTTCTTCATCACAATATGCATTTTTCAATGCCATCGATGTATTCCGTCCATGGAACCTATCAAGCATTGCTTAACAATGCAAGTAGTTATCACTCGCAAGCTTCAAATAGTCCCGTATGTAGTGAAGTAATTTATTTTTCACCATTCCTCTTTTATTTTGTCAAACATTCATTTAAAGTTCCATTTTATTTTATGGTTCCTTTGATGTAATATATATATATTTTTTTGTAGGTACTATATGGTCGTGGTCGTGGGCGTGGGCGTGGGTGTGGGCGTGGGCATGGGGATGTGGATCACACGCCAACATCTTAGTGTTATTTTGTTTTGGAAATTTTTGTGAATTTTTTGTTGGATATGTAATATTCAAAACCTTTCATTAAACTGTTGCTAAAAATTTTCTGATACCATCCCTGAAATGTTGAATTGTTGCTAAAAATTTGGGTTCAATTGTTGCTTAAATTTTGCTGAAATTTCTGTTCAAATGTTGCTTGAACAATGCTGAAATGTTGCTGTCTGAGTTGATGAAATGTTGCTGAATTTATTTGCTGTAATTTTGGAATGCTAAAATGTTGAAATGTTGCTGAATAATGCTGAATAATGCTGAAATTGCTGCACACTCTTGCAGAATAATGCTGAATTTATGCTGAAATTTGGGTTCAATATAAGCAAAGTTGATAGCTTTCTGTTTTGGACCTTGCTCTGTGTTATGGAACTCATTTTATTATGTATGGGGATTTGTTCATTTCACCTATGGGGATTTGTTCTGGAACTCATTTGTTCATTTTATTATGTTATCAGCATCATAATTTTGCATTTCATATATGCAGTATGTTGTCAAGTCTTGTAGGTTACATTTGGTTTGTATTTGATTTTTTGGGTGATTTAATGGTTGTTTTGCGCAATGATCTATGCAAGTAGCTAATATAAAAATAGAACGAAAAAATGAGAATCATGTATTCTGTAGATACCCATTCTGCATGACACTTATTCACATAAAACCTCCTACACAAACTTGTTCATTGAACACATTTCAATAGCTCATGTTCAACCTATTAATCAATATACCTGTTTTTTCCAAACCATCACATATAATACACACTGTTATACAACATTCAACATTTTAAATAAATTTCAGAAACCTGTTATACAACATTTTCAACATTTCAACATTCAACATTATACAACATTTCAGAAACCTATTATACAACATTCAACCTGAATTAATAGATATCACAAACAGTTCATTCAACATTTCATCTCAATCAAACATGTTGCACACTTATTTTTGCAAACCATAAGATTTTGAAGCACCAAAAAAAAATTCCAAAACCTAAGAACTAAGTCATTTACATGATAAAGTACCAAAATACACAAAATACAATGACATAAGTCATTGCCTTGAAAATCTTCTCAATCCTTTGAACCCTTCTCCTTAGATCATTAATTTCTTCTGTTCTTGGATCTGTCGGAGGTCCAGCATTGGCACGGAATGATGAGGTAATGTTGTCGTCATCCTCGTCATCATCTGCGAACCACTTGAAGTAATTGCAGTGGTCGTTCGAAGTCTACAATGGACAAGAATCAGTTAATCAATAAAGAACAAATGAAATTTGTATAAAGTAACAGATTCATTTATATAACAGGCTGCTGAGTGCGTATTATGAGTAGAAGATGAAGCCATTATTTTTCTGCATTAAAAATACCAACATATTTCTGAAATGTCAAGAATTAAAGGCTGCTGATTTGTCTGCATAAAAAATCTAGAGCCTATTCAGAATTAAAGGCTCTGTTTCATTTCTCAAGAATTCAGAAATGTCAAAACTTAGACATTCTACTTGAATTTTCTAGAGCCTATTCCTGTACTTGAGTATACATAACTAACAGATTGATAGCACAAATCACACAAATTCTGCTCTGTGTCACAAGCTAGTACAATTCATTGACAGATAATTTGGTTCAAAAGGGTGAAATTTGCAAAGGAAGTATAATTAGGACTATATGTAGATGTAGCTAATTACTTAACATATGCAAAACAAAAAACCTACCAATCAATTTCTCATATAAAAGATCCTTTATCTATTTGAATCCTTGTGTAATTATTGTAAAAGATTTCTACTTCCTACTTCTCAACCAGGTTTCAACTATTTTAACGCCAAAAAAACAAAAAAAAAAAAAAGAAAAAGAAAAAACAAAATTAACACTTCTAAGCTGGTGTCAAACAGCTCATGAGTTGTAAGCCTATGACTTAAAAAGAAAGAAAAAAATAAACAAATTAATTTGTTCTCTACTTACACAAATGGTACCGGCATATCATACTCGGAGAAGAAAATAATACCATTTTCATTTCTAGCATGGTTATTGGACAGCATGATTGACAATCAAACTGATCTAGACTTTTCGGCAAAATAGGAGGAAAAAAAAAAAAAAAAAACAAAAGAATGATAATAAATAATGCACTCAATGCACTACTAAAATTATGTAACTTTAATACCTCCATAGTCATATAAACACCTGGTTAAACATAGTCATCTACGAAAAGTTAAAAGTGAAAGTCCTTAATTACACTCTAAATTCATAGTTCTCACATCCTTTTGGAGGAAAGCTTTATTTAATAATTGGACATTATTTTGTTTTTTTATTATTTGTTGTTGTATTTTCACACTGGGAATCACTTTGCCTTTTCAACCATCAAGATAAGCCAGCATACTCAAACATGTAGGACCTAGCACATGATCCTTACAAGATAAAATAAATTTTCATATCATATCATATCATATCATGGCCAAATATGCATTCATTTATGTCAAGCATAATCATTAATTATAACAAATCATATCACTAAGTGATTAATTAGATTTATCATTCGTATTTTTGTAATATTTCACATCAATTTGACATTCAGGCCACATACCAACAATTAACAAAGGCTTTGTTCCCTTAGATATTTCACTTCAATTTCACACTGGTTACTTATATATTATTGGTCATATATTATTGGTCCCTTTATTGCACACTATTTAATGTATAGTAATCTCATTGAGTTGCTACTCAAGGGCTCAGTTAATCAACTCATTACATATCTACATATACAGTTTGAATGTCAATCATTGGATTAAATACACAATAGAGATAGGAACAACCATCTACATACTTATCTTCTACTACATTGGCTTTCATGTTGATCAATATGTAAATAAGTCCATCTGCAGGTTTAAATGTTATCTCAATACACAATTAACTCAACATATTAAAAGGTTGCTAATTTGTCTGCATAAAAAATCAAAACATATTTTTTTCTCAAGAATAAAAGGCTGCTGATTTTTTTCTCAAGAATTCAGAAATGTGAAAACTTAGAGTTATGAAAGTTGAGCAGAGCTATGAACAGTTCATTTAACAGCTAATGGACTAGAACAAATAGTGAAACTGAGGTAGGATTGAGCGTGATGTGTGTAGAGTTCGAAGGAGCAAATTATCAAACAGTTGGTGTGTGAGCATATTCCAACTCAGTGAGTAAGACAACAATGTTGGTGTTTCCCTTCTTTTTCTTCGATTTCCAGGTAACCAAACAGAGGGTAACGAAACAAAGAACAAACTCATATACCAATTTTCAAGAGATTATTGCGTGTAAAATCTACAAGCAAAACTGACATAAGATTGACATACATATATATCTACACACATATATGTGTACAATGGGTGCAAATCAATGATTTAAGCAATACACATATATATCTAACTTGTTGGTAGAGAAGAATAGAACAGAGAGAGAGAGAGAGAGAGAGGAATAGGGAATGAGATGAGAGACCGAAGCTTCTTATCGAGAAAGTGGCGATATGACGGTGGGCGGCGACGGACGACTGTGGGACGGCGGATGCAGCATGGCGGAGCTCTGCCTCTCTAACTCTTCTTCCCTCTTTCCTTCTTTCGCAGGTCGCAGGTCTGCTTTTGCTTCTTCCCGCTCGAATGATATTCTTCAGCCTGGGGGGAATTTTGAAACCAGGGAAAAAATGTTTTTTTTTTTTTTTTTGAAAGTCCTCACCAAAACGACGTCGCTTTGGTGAGGAGGATTCTGAGCCGTCCGATCATCCACTTTAGGAGATCACTCTAGAGAGTTACTCTAGAGGATCCGGACGTAGATGATGAGGGTCCACGCCACCGAAAGCAAACGCCATTATTGATCTCTTCTCTCTCCCTTTCTCTCTCCTATAATGTAATTTCGATTTCAATCAAAGGGGCCCTCTACTTTCTGCTTTTTCTCACTTCACTTTCTTTTTCTGTCCACTGTGATGTCACCATTCTGTATTGGCATTACTACTGTCTTGTTTTGTTCTGTTTCACAAATTCTAAAGCTTTTACTGAAAAATCTGCGATCTCTTTCCTTTGCTTTGCTTCTTTCTGATTTGGGGTTTTCCTTCCCTTCCCTTCTCTTCCCTTCTGCAATTGGAATCAATGGCTATCGTAGAAGTGTTTCTTGGTGCGTTCCTCACAGTGCTCTTGGATAAGATGGCCTCTGGTGAGTGGTTGGAATTTCTCCACCACGAGGGCATTCATACCCAGCTGAGCAATTGGACCAACACTCTCTCTCAAATTCAAGCACTTCTCACTGACGCAGAGGAGAAGCAATTGACCGATCGAGCCGTGAACATGTGGCTGGACGATCTCCAGGATTTGGCATATGATTTGGATGATTTAGTGGACGAATTCTCCACCGAAGCTTTGCGGTGGAAGTTGATGTCAGAGCCGGCCCAGGCTAGTTCCAGCAAGGTATGGAACTTCATCCCCACTTGTTGTACCAATTTCAAGCCAACTTCTGTCATGTTTAATTTCGAAATGAGGTCCAAGATTAAGGAGATCAATACCAGATTAACCAATATTTTTGAACAGTGTTCGAAACTTTATTTGGTTAAGATTAATGAAACCACCCCTACACCTACGACTAAGACTCGGCAAAGACCAGAGTCTACATCTTTAATTGATGAACCTCGCGTGTATGGCCGAGAACCTGATCAGAGAAAGATAATTGAGCTGCTCGTAAGGGGGGATGAATCAAGTCATAGCAATGTTGGTGTAATTCCTATTGTGGGTATGGGTGGGATTGGCAAGACCACCCTCGCTCAGATGGTATACAACCATGAAACCGTGAAGGAGCAATTCGATTTGAAAGCATGGGCTTGTGTGTCAGATGAGTTTGACATTCTGAGAATAACAAAAGCTATTTATGATTCAGTCACTTCCCAAACATGTAGTTTTAATAACTTGGACCAAGCTCAAGTTCAACTACAGAAGGCTTTGGCTGGAAGGAAGTTCTTAATTGTTTTAGACGATGTCTGGAACAAAAACAAAGGTGACTGGAATCATTTGAAGAAACCTTTCAGTGATGGAGCCCAAGGGAGTAAAGTCGTGGTGACAACACGTAACAGAGATGTTGCAAGAATGATGGGAGCTGTTGAACTTCATGACATTGAGGTCCTATCAGCTGAAGATTGTTGGTCATTGTTTGCACAACATGCCTTTGAGAATAGAAGTATTGATGCAAATCCAAATTTGGTATCAATTGGTAAGAAAATTGTGGAGAAATGTAAAGGTTTACCCCTAGCTGCTAGGACACTCGGTGGCCTTTTACTATGTAAAGAACGAGATGAGGAATGGGAAGATGTATTGCATAGTAAAATATGGGATTTACCACAAGAAAGTGACATCCTTCCAGTTTTGAGGTTAAGTTACCATCATTTGCCTCCACATTTGAAGCAGTGCTTTGCATACTGCTCCATAATACCCAACGACTATGAATTTGAGGAAGAGGAGTTGGTCTTCTTGTGGATAGCAGAGGGTTTCATTCAGAAACAAAGAAAGAAGCAAATGGAAGATGTAGGAGGTGAGTACTTCCGGGAATTGTTGTCAAGGTCCTTTTTCCAACCATCAAGTACCAGTAGAAGGTCTAAATTTGTGATACATGACCTCATCAATGATTTGGCTCTGGTAGTTGCAAGAGACACTTGTTTTAGATTGGACGATAAATTAAAAGATCAGGAGCAATACATAAATCCAAAGAAAGTTCGACATTCATCTTACATGCAGGAGTACTATGAGGGTATGAAAAAATTTGAGGTCTTTGACAAAGCCTTGCATTTACGGACCTTCTTACCATTTGACTTGCGAAATATTTTGAGTTATCGTTTGGCAAGCAATGTTCCTCATAATTTATTGCCAAAGCTAAGATGCTTGAGGGTGCTCAATATGAGTAGATATTCCATCACAGATGTCCCAAATTCTCTTGGAGATTTGAAACATCTGCGGTATCTTAACCTGTCCTACACCTACATTGAAGAATTACCTGAATCAGTAGGCTCTCTCTACAATCTACAAACATTGATGTTAAGAGAATGTCGAAATCTAAAAAAGTTGCCAACAGACTTGGGAAACCTAATTGACCTACGTCATCTCGATACTACTGATGCACATTCCTTAGAAGAAATGCCACTGGGAATAGGTAAGTTGGCTAGTCTTCAAACACTGTCTAATTTCATTGTTACTAAAAACAATGGGCATCAGTTAAGAGAGTTGGGGGATTTGATTTATCTTCGGGGAAAGCTTTGCTTATCTGGGTTACAGAACGTGGTGGTTCCATTAGATGCAAGGGAGGCGAATTTAAATGATAAGCAGCGCTTAGATGTGTTATCAATGGAATGGAGTGTGCACTCGGATGATTCACGAGATGCAAGAGTTGAAACAGAAGTGCTTGACATGCTACAACCCCACAAGAATTTAAAAGAGCTCCATATCGAAGGCTATCTTGGTACAAGATTTCCGACTTGGATAGGAGATCCTTTGTTCTCCAATATGGCTCATCTAAGTTTAGACGATTGTGGAAATTGTGCATTCTTGCCACCACTCGGACAACTACCCTCCCTTAAAAATCTTTACATTAAAGGAATGAGTGCACTAAAGCATGTGGGTCGTGAGTTTTATGGGCACGGTGGTGCCAAACCTTTTCCATTACTGGAGACTTTAAGCTTTAAGGATATGCCAGAATGGGAGTATTGGTATACTTTTGAAGATGATAAGGAAGTTCAAACATTTACACATGTTAGTGAGCTCTCCATAAAAAACTGTCCTAAACTTGTCAAAATGTTGCCCAGTGATCTACCTTGTTTGAAAAATCTAGATATTACGGGGTGCCCGCAATTCCTAGTTGAAGTTTCCAGCCTTGTCCTCCCATCACTAACTGCCCTGGCTATGAAAGACGTTCCTCTAACAAGCCTTCAAGCGGTCCTTGAGATGAGGAGCATGGTTGATAATGAAGTGATATCGGCAAATTCAAAGTCCACGCATCTGAATTCAATAACTTCCTTGAGCATTGAGATGCTTAAAAAACTTGAGCTCTTGCCGAAATGGGTTGCTCATAGGCTGATGGAACTCGAAGCATTGAAGATTACTAGGTGTGAAGAACTCAAGACACTGTGGAAGAATGAGGCGAGAGCGCAACACAATCTCCCTGCATTCCAACGTTTGGAAATTGGAGACTGCCCCCAGCTTGTTTCATTGTTTGAAGAAGATGAGGATGAAGAAAATGAAGGGCAACATCAGCAACAACAACAAGAGGGACTGTCTTGCATAGTGAGGCTTGAGTATCTAAGAATAAAAAATTGTGAAAAGCTGGAGAAACTGCCACGACTGCTACATACCTTCACTTTTCTTCGAGAGTTGCATGTCCTTAGTTGTCGAAGTCTCGGCTCTTTTCCGGAGACAGGTTTTCCCTGCACGCTGAAAAAACTCGAGATACGTGATTGTGATGCTCTGCAATCCTTATTTGGGAGGATAACGCAGATTAATGACAATAATCTTGAAGTGTTAACGGTTGAGAATTGTCCATCCCTCACATGCTTGATATCGTGCAGAGGTGGGGGGCTACCACCCACACTCAAAGAGCTTGTGATTGTGTCGTGTGAAAAGTTGGAGGCACTGCTAGGAGAGGAGGGGATGGAAATCGACTGTCCATCTCTTGAGCTTGTTACGATCCGTGATTGTGATAGGCTCAAATACTTGCCAGATGCCCTTCCTAATAATAATAATCTCAGGAATCTTAGTCTATTGGAGTTAGCTGGGTGTGAGAATTTGGAGTACATTCCGGAAGGATGGTTCCACTCCGCAACAAATCTGACATATTTGAGTATCGAAAGATGCAAGAAACTGAAGGCCCTACCACATGGATTGCAGAGCATCAGCAGCCTGTATACGAATATTTCACAATGGAACAACAACTTCAAGAGGATTGGTTTGCACAGTTTGTCCTCTCTTACAACACTAACGTTGATTGAAGGCAAAGAAGAAGAACATCCGGTGGGTTCCAGCTTTCCGATAGATGGGATGTTGCTGCCCACCTCTCTAATCAATCTTCACATCAAGGATTTCCGAAATCTGGAGAAGCTATCTTCTAAGTTGTTTCAAAACCTCACCTCTCTTGAATCTCTTTATATCGGTGGTTGCCCTAGGCTCAAATCTTTACAAGTGCAAAGGTTGCCTCCCTCACTTAAGAATTTGTCGATATGGAGAAGTCCCAGACTAACAGGGAAGTGTGAAAAGGGGAAAGGCAAATATTGGCCCCACTTAGCTCACATTCCTAAAGTCGACGTTGAAGTCCATGTTGATGTTGATGTTGATGTTGATGTTGATGATTCTGATTCTGATGAGTTCTAAACCGTGTGGAGATTCCAACCGCAATACAAGCAGTCAAATCGGCAGGTACCCTGTATCGCAGTAAATACATAAATATAGAATATCATTCAACAAAATAAATTTTAAAAAAAGTGTTTGGTTAAGTTTTCAATTTTTTTTTTGTCCTTTTCCAAAAAACAGAAACTAATTTTATAAAAATAAACATTTAAAAAATATTTTCAGCTTTTAAAAAATATTTTTTTTTCAAAAATAAAAAATCATATGAAAAAACGATGAGTGTTTTTGATTTTTGATTTTTTTACTTTTTCAGATTTTAAAAAACTCAACCAACCAATTTGATGGATAGCAAAGATTTTCCAACATTGCTAATTTTTAATGTCTTTTTGCTTATTGATTTTCAGCAATTTTTTGAATGAGAGATGGCTTAGCGATTTTCAATGTATTTTAAGGGTTCATTATGAGGTTTCTCTGTTTCCGGCTCTTCCGACACTTAATGTAAGTATCATCTGAGAGGGTAATTTATATCTAAATTGGGCCGAGCTAAAGAGGAGACTTGGAAATTGGGCCGCGTAATGGACCGAGGTGAGGATAGATTTACTTCGGTCCAAGAACTAAACGAATATGGGCCACGGTAGAAAAGTCTAGCAAGTGGGCCGCGGTCTACGTGTTAGTTCGGTCCAAGTGTAGTAGGGACTTTTACCTCGGTCCAAGTGTTAGTTCGGGCCAAGTGTGGAAGAAACTTTTTGAAGTGTTACCTCGGTCCAAACGTGATTATAAGTTACCAATCGGAGTAGAGATAGTTATCTCGGCCATGGCACTCGAAGTCGAAGTAATAGCTTCTCTTGGTGGGCTTCGCTCTGGATAGCGCGGTAGAAGCTTACTCCGGTTAGTTCGGTCCAAGAGAAGCCTTGAAGTTAGTTCGGTCCAAGAACGCCTTGAAATTAGTTCGGTCCAAGAACGCCTTGAAATTAGTTCGGTCCAAGAACGCCTCGGAGTTAGTCCGGTCCGAGAAAAGGTTGAAGTTAGTTCGGTCCAAGAGAAGCCTTGAAGTTAGTTCGGTCCAAGAACGCCTCGGAGTTAGTCCGGTCCAAGAAAAGGTTGAAGTTAGACCGGTCTAAAGATGCATGGGAGTTAGACCGGTCGTAACATGTTAGTTCGGCCTAACCACGCCATGGGTTATACATGAGAAGTAAGTAGTAGAAGGAAGAGCCAATTAAGGATGGTTCGGCCTATTGACTAAGCATAGTCATGTTTACTTGGTCATATTGGAGTCCGTGAGGAATGTTACTTGTTGTATGACAACTTGCCGAAGTAAAACCATCTCACTTGGTTCAAGCAGTGTAGGGGGTGTTGGAGGATAAGCATTATCCTTCAGGAGTATGAATCCTAGGAGGACTCTGAATGGAGGAGTAAGAGTCCTACTAGGATTGTGCTACGCGGAACCTATATAAGCTCACCAATATCACCTTTGGAGAGGTAACACAATTTTGCTTCCTGAATACGGAGCTTTTGCCTTCTTGTCAAGCTTACTGACTTAGGCATCGGAGAGGTTTCCGGCACACACCCGCCGGCTAGCTTACGTTTGTGTTTTCAGGTGATAAAGCGACGTCATACGGAGGAACGCAGACTTGATCAACAGGATTATACGAGAAGGTGAATTTCTTTCCCGTACAATATCATCAAATCTAACTTTGTTTCTCAAATATTCTTTCCTTTTTTGTTTTAATTTAAATTTTGTAAAATTGTTTCTCCACCTATGAAATTGAACTCTTGAAATAGAACCATCGATGAAGCTTGTCAATTTAACAAAATTCTTCATTTCATTTAATAGTTTTTGCTATTGGGTTGTGATTCATCCCCCGAAATGGGGGCCCCCCAAATCCCCCGAAATGCCATTTCAAGTAAAAAAAAAAAAAGAAAAAAAAGAAAACAGTTTTCAAAAATGAAAATTAGGGGGATTATTTTTAGGGGGATAAAGCATTATACTTTTGCTATTAGCATTTTGTTGATTGGAGTCTAAAGGGTTTGAAATTGATTCTGCTTCAAATTCTGCACATAAATCAATATTGGAAAATTGTGGACTACATTAATGTTTTGGGCATCATATCTATTTGTCTATCTATCAATATATTCAAGAGGGGTATGTATTAGATAATTATTTAGTAATCTCAAAGTATCAAATGACATTGTTCATGCGATGCTTTGAATCAATGATGTAACGAAAAATTTACAGTGCAATAATGTTGACTCAACTTTCTTAAATAATGACAAGGGATGATCCTTCAAAATTATTTTGTGATTTTTTATTTGTCAGGGTGCCACATAAATAATGTCACAACGTAGTTTGAGGCCACCTAATAATTCTCCCTAATGCACCACCCCACAGTGTGAAGACTAGGGGTGCACAGAGACTCAAAAAAAACTTGAGAACCAAACCAACCCGACTTCTATGGGATTGGGCTGGTTCGGGTTTTTGACTACTTTGGGTAGATCTAATAGGATTTATTCAGCTCTTGGTTTAAGACTTGACTAACTTGAACCATCCAAGGCCCAAACTTAGTTATATGTATTCCATAAATAATTTTATGTTGAGTTGTCTTCATATTATTATTAGAAAATAAATACCAAGGTAGACATTGATAATCTGATCATGCCATATAAGAGAAAAATTATAACAAATCATTCTCATTCTTTAATTTTTGCTATCGTATACTTGTATTTGAATAATACGAATGATTGTTTATAGTTGTTGGCTTGTATTATAATTTGAAACATTGTTTTGTTTTTCTGTTGTAGGCTAGTATGTTCCAGATGGTGTGCTAAAATTCCCTGAAGTGTTGAAGTCAAAATAATTGATAATTTTTATGGTTGTTGGCTTGTATTAATATTTGAAACAATGTTTTATTTTTATTTTTTCTATGCTATGTATGTAATGTAATCCTATTTGATGGGACTTAAGGCTTGATTTGGTTTGGTTTATGTATGTAATGTAAGTTTTGGTTTGTTTATATGAGTTAAACAATGGATGATTGTTTATAACAGTCAGCTTGTATTAAAATTTGAAACATTGTTTTAGTTTTTTCCTATGTTATGTAAGTTTTGATTTGGTTTGGTTTGATTTAATTTTGTAAGTTAAAACATTGGATAATCGTTTGTCATTGTTGGCTTTATTAAAATTTAAGACAAATTTTACTTTTATCTTTTTTGTGGTATTGGTTATGTGTACCTAATCTCTCCATCAATTAAAAATAATTACTGAACTCTTTGTAGTTTTGTGAATTACACATGTTTATATTTTTAACTGACAGAGAGTTTGTGTACACAATCTATACCACATGTGTAAATTGGTGAGTTTAATTCAAAGAATAAGAAAAAGGTATTTAAGTTGATTTATTGGTTAATGAAAGTTAGTGATGAGTTTTAATTCACAAATCATAAAGAGTTGAAGTGAGTTGGTTTCTGATGAGGATTAACGCAATTGGAAACTTATTCCAGAACTTTTCAAGATGAGAGTGGCATTTTGGGTTCAAGGACTATTATGTTGGAGATTTTGTCTATAATTTTTGAGCAGTCATAAAGCCTTGTTAAGGGACTCTGGTTGTTTTTGCAAATGGAGGTTTTTAGCTGATGTTTTGCTACTGTCTTGTTTCTGTTTTGTTTTGGGTGCCTGAATTTTTATTTTTTTTTTTTGGGTGGCAAATTTTACTTTATTCTATTTTAGTTTGATTTATTTGCAATTTTTCCCTTGTTATTTAGAAATACTCACATAAATTTTTATGTAATTTGTGAACTAAAGTGTGCCACCAAATATTACATTTAAATTAACTGCAAGTGTGAAACTCGTGTCAAGACATAAAAAAGTTATGTACTCATTTATAAATGTCAGGTGGTAAATTGCATATGGATTAATCATTCAAAAAAAAATAAAAATAAAATTGCATATGGATTAAAGCACACTAGTTAAAGAAAAAATTTCGACTCCTTAAAAATAACGAAAATATTTGTGATTTGTACATTATATACAAAAGTATTTTAGTTTTTTTTACTTAAGTCATTAATGAACCTGACAATATATTTTGGTCTACTAATCATATGAAAGTTGTGTAATTATATTTAAGAGATAAACTGTTCATGAGTCAAACTAAAAGGAATAAAGTAAAATAAAAAATGTTTGCAAGCTCTAAAATAGAAGCTCTAATTATGCGGCACTAGTCCATGTATAATTATTGTTATTTTTCATTAATGCCTTTTATCTTCTTTTGACTTGCCAACTAACTAAAGCTCTATTTAAAACTCTTGATTTAGAGTATGTATCATTCCTAAAGTAAAATTTACCTTCTTCTTTCTTTCTTTATTTTTTTTTTTTTTTTTTGGGACAAATTACACCGGTGGTCTTTATATTTTATTCCTTGTGTCATTTTAGTTCTTACACTTTCAATTGGCTCAATTTTGACCTTTAATTTTAAATTTTGTTTCAATTTGATCCAATTGATAATATGATTAGTGTTTTTTAAGAAAAATTATCACTAAATTAGTTGAGATTAACTAACTGAATTTAGTAAGTTTATAATTTTGTTCTTAAAAATATAACATATGACACTTATGTGCATATTTTTTATATAAAAAAAAATACTAAGAATTATTATCAATTAGATCAAATTGAGACAAAATCATAAATTTAAGATTAAAATCGAACTAATTGAAATTATAGATTTATAATTTTATTCTTAAAAATATAACCTATGACACTTGTGTGTTCATTTGTGGTTGGTGCTTGCATGTAATTGGATTCATTTTTTTATATCAATTTTTTTTTTTTTTTTTTTTGAGTAGATGGATTTTGTTACTATGTAGTCTGCACGTTCCTCTTTCTTTATTCAAATTTAAGTAAAAAATTTAAAATACACATTGATAAAGTTTTGCCATAAAAAATAAATTGATTCACACAATTCACTTTTGCAAGGGCATCCTTGCTTTATAGAAAGTGCAGCACATAAGAATTCTACCATGATGAACACAGACAATTCATTCTACAACCTCAAATTTGGGAAGGGTTGTGGGCTCTGTCTCTCCATATAGGACACTCTTTTTTTTTTTTTGTCTTTGATGAGCCTATATATATATATATGGTTGTGAATGATGCTCGAAAGAAAAAGGACAACCGCATAAAATTACCCAATCAATGCCAAAATGTTTCAAAATGGTCAAAGAAATACTATTTGAATCACTTGATGAGTTTCATCACCATGGACAAACTCCTAAAACACTCCATGAAACAGTTTTGTATTTTTTGGACTAATTACAATTTATTCCCATAATATTATACTTTAAAGGCACGAGTTAAGAAAAGGGCTTGGCTTCTGTCCAGTCCTCATCTGGACTGGACCGTGTTGTTGGGCTCGTGGAGGCCCACCACGGGTCCCGTTTTGATAATTTAAACCGTTCAATGTGTAGAACTCGTCGAGTACTATAAACTTGTAAAAAATCACGTTAATCGGATATCGGTAGCTATATGATCAAATCAGTTTTGTAAAAAAAAAAATGGACGGTGAATAAATTAACGGTTGACAAAAATCTGATTTAATCACATAGCTACCGATATCCGATTAACGTGATTTTTTACAGGCTTATAGTACTCGACGAGTTCTACACATTAAACAGTTTAGATTATCAAAACAGGACCCGTGGTGGGCCCCCACGGGCCCAACAGCACGGTCCAGTCCAGATGAGGACTGGACAGAAGCCAAAGCCTTAAGAAAATTGGGTTATTAATAAATGTACAACCATTTTATGAGTTTTATTTGTTTGGGGTGCCTTTGTTAAAAAAATCAAATTTATATTATTATAATGATATTGTCCGGCTAAAACGAACCTTCACCTTAGTTTCAAAAAATTGAGCCACATTTTAAAATATTGAATTTTTTTATTTTTCTTATTTTAATCAAAATTTTTAATATTTTAAGAATTTTTAAAAAAATTTATAGGCACGTAACATAGATACAATTAAAAAGTATAATATTTATACCAAAAAAAATAAAAATTCATTAAATAAAAAAAAAATATATATATATATATAAATTAGTACATTTTCGTATTTTTGTGTATTTATTAAAATTTTAAAATATTTTTTAAAAAAATATTCTACTTTTTAAGTTATTGTGCATCTAGAAAGTAAAAAATTTACTTAAAATATTAAAAAAATTTACTAAAAATAAAAAACTCAATTTTTAGAAAATCGATTAAAACCAAACAAGGCATTATTTTTTAATATATACTCTAAAAGTGAGTCATTGTTAATGTGGCTCCTTTTATTTTAGCAGTATATCTTGTGACAAACACATTGATGAACCATATTTGCTGGAAAATGCGGTAAAGGATAGGGTCTCTCTTAATATGTTTTCATTTATGTTGGAATTAAAAAAGTATGTTTTCATTTATATTGTGTTTGGATCATAGATTTGGATAAGAAAAAGAGAAAAAAAATAGGTGAAATGTATCTATATCTCTCTTTTACATTTCACTTATATTTTCTTTTTTCATTCTCTAAATCCAAATTCATAACTTTAGGCAACATTATATACTCAGCAATATGTTAGGTTTGTTTTTATTTTACCTCTTAAATTAGGCTTATCTTGTAATTAATCCTATCTGGTACCCCAAAGAAAAAATCTATTTGGTAATCATCCACAACAATAAATTAAAATTTTAGAAACAAAAATTTATGGACAAAATTATTTTTGAAGAACAAAATATTTTAATTGTTAGACGTATCATTGTTGTATTTTTAGCAACAAAATTTGACATTTAATGATAAATTACTATCATTTTGGGATAAAAAATTGTCTCAAAAAGTAAATCAAAATATTGGCCTTGCATTTTTTACTGCCATTTTTAAAATTTTTGTGGGTAAAAGTTTCTTTTTTTGCTTTTTCATGATGCCTTTTTAGTGATGACCTTTGTAACAATTGAAATTGGCTCCCTAATTTTTTTAACAAAATTTTTAATTTTGGGGCAAAAAAATTTTAAAAAGTGTTTGAGACCCCTAAAAGAGTTCCCTCAATTTAACTCACAAAGATATGGCATAATAGGTATTAACTTTTAATTTGTCATATATTTAATTATATAAGGCTTCGTTACCTTGCCACATCATTGTGGGTAAATTTAGCGATTTAAATTGTGAGTCTCTAACATTTCTCATAAGTTAATATCTAAAACTATTTTATGTTGTAGTGATCCATAAATAATTGCAATATTCATTAATTGCAAACTCAAATAAATAAATATTTAACCATCTAAAAAATAAATAAATATTCATAATTCACCTATGTAAAATATTGGAGATTTTCATGTGGCTTGCAAGGGAGATTATAAAACTTTAGTCTGTGTTTAAAATTTTGATTTGTGGAGGAATTTAGGGAGGAAAAAAACAAGAAAAAAAAATGAAGATCAATTAGGATTTGATTAATTTGTTTTTTTCTTGTTTTTTATTTTTATTTTTCTAAAAATATGGAAAATTTGTCTGACACATTGTTTGTTACTATTTTTTGAAAAATTTTATGAAACAACTCACTTTTTAATAAACACTAAAAATATATTTCTTTTTTTGTTAATCTTTAGGGCAACAAGCTCACCTCAATCAAATACTCAAGGGTCCTGTTAGCAAGTGTTTTAACAACTCCCGTTAATAAGGGATGGGCATTAATCGGTCCGGGTTGGGCTTGGGTCAATCCTAGACTATAAAAAAAATAAAAAGATGCCACACTCAATTCTGGCCCAACCCGGTCCAATATTGGGCTTAAAATTTTCATTCCAAGCTTGACCTTTAATGCTGTATTTGGTTGAGGGATTTGGAAAGGAAAATGAAAAATATGTGTGAAACTAAGTGAAATATAAGCATGTTTTATTCACATTTCCCCTACCTTTTTCATTTTCCTTTTCAAATCCCTCCTCAAATCCCCTAATCAAATAAAACATAAAAGAATTTACGATTTGAAACTCACCCAATAAACCATAAATTAGATAGGTCTTAGTAAGTGTTCCTAATTTCAAGAAAATAGACTATTAAAATAATAGACACAAGGCATTTTTCATAATTTAAAACAAATTTTTGTTAAATTTTTAAAAAATAATTAACTTTTTCACCATTTTCAAATAATATTTTACAAAAATCTCAATACTAAACAATGATGCAGAGACATATGTCAACATTTGCCATAAAAAACAAATGTTACAAAACAAAATATTAACGGTGGTGTTACATGCACCAATTAATATATCAACTAGTGTACTAACACTAGTTATGACATTATTATTGACTTTACTCATTATACAAATTACAAATACTAAAAATATCTTAAATTATATCCTAGTTATGACATTATTATTGACTTTACTCATTATACAAATTACAAATACTAAAAATATCTTAAATTATGTCACATCATCAATTAGTACACTAGTTGGTGTGTATAGTATTATTCAAATATTAATGGTTCTGTATTGATGTGGCACAAACATTTACAATAAAACTATTACATCTTAAGTGGAGGCATTTTCCTTTATAAATGTTTTTTATTCAAACATAAATAAAACTAAGTAAAATATATATTAATAATTATAATTATAAATTTTTTCATTAATGTGTAATAATTTTTCAAAATTTGTCCTGAATGCTAATTTATCAATATTAAACTCAACCCAATCCAATGGTATGGACTAAAATATTAATATAAATAACTGAGTAAAGTAGATTCGGTTATCTCTCCAGCACTTGTTAATATGCTAAAAATGATTATGAAATTTTATTTTATTTTATTTATGAAAATTGGATAATTTAGGAATTTATATTCATTCATTGTTTTGTTAATTAATACTGCTAAACCACTCTAATATGATTAAGTGGAACAAAAATGATTAGGTGGTTGAGTCATAGAAATACTCATGTTTTCATATTTTGGACATTAACTTTTTAGATATACAGTATGACAAAAAATAATATATATAATAAAAAGAAAAAGGACGAATTACATTAATCATCCTTATAGTTTGAGATTTGTATTATTTTGGTTGTTAATTTTTTAATTATGATATGTTTAATCTTGAATTTTGAATCTTATTTCAAATAAGCACAATAAAAAATGTTTTCTTTACAAATGGTTCCTTTCAAGGACAAAGTCGTTATGCAACTTATTTTATGTTGGTTAATTTGTATGTTATTTGAAATTTAATGGCCTTTTTTTAGTGAATAATGTTAAAACTTTCTTGATTATAAAATTTTGTTTGGTTTGGTTTTTAGAATCTATTTTCAAGAAATTTTTCTAAGAAAATAAAAATCAAATTAGGGGAAAAAAATTAAAAACACATCATTTTTATATAATTTTATTTTTTGGGAGGATAGAAATAATTTTTTTTTATATTTATTTTCGTTAAATTAATTTTTATTTTTTCAAAAGTCAAACATGACAACAACTTTGATGTCATTACTCAACCAATCTATTAAATCAAAAAATCTAAAACTAAAAATATTTCATGTATTAAACATATCGATTACACCGTGGAGAGGAAGAATCTGTCTTAAGGACACAGTGTTAAACATTAGACTTGATCAGAAAATTTGTTCAAGAAATTAATTTGGTAAATAATTAATTTATTTTCTATTTTATTATTTTTCTATTTCAGATTTTCATTTTGTTTTTGTAACAAAATAAAAATCTATTTTATTTATTTTAATTTATTTTCTGGTTTGATTTTTGTAATCAAACAAACTCTCTCTTATCCTTTATTTCTTCTGTATTCTGTTTGTTATTAAGTACACAAACATAATTTATTTATTTTATTAAATACAGTGAAGATTGTCCAACATTACTTACATTACTATGGATCCTAACATGCTTAATGTTTATGTCGATGTTGATAAATATACTACACAACATGAATCTGTTGATTCTCCTTCTAATATTCCTCTTCCAATAGTTGGATCATCATCTAGGAGCAGAAGTAGTAGTGTTTGGGAACATTTTGAAAAAATGTCTATAAATAATTTTGATGATACATTACATTTAAAGCAAAATGTAAATATTGTGCACATTTACTTAGTGCTGCATCTGCAGGGGGTACTAGTCATCTAAAAAGACATGCTAACAAACATTTAAAAGTCGACAACCTGATATTCGAAGTCAAATGCAATTAGGGGCTTCATCAGCTGGTAATTTACAAACATTTTCATATGATCCTATATGTGCACAAAATTCTATAGTTGATTATATTATTAAAAAATAACAATCTTTTACTACTAGTGAATGTCTTGATTTTACAGAAATGATTTACGAAAGTTTTGCATCGCAATATTAAAGTTTTTCAAAAAATACTACTAGAAACAGGATTTTAAAAAAATTTGAGGATATTAAAAATGAATTATTTGACATCTTTAAAAAATTGAATGGAAGAGTTTTTTTAACATCTGATCTGTGGTCAAATAATGGTTTTGAATATCAATGTATCACTACACATTTTATTGATAATGATTGGAAATTAAATAAAAGAATTATTTTATTTAAATTAGTTGAATTTCCATACACTGGTCATTCGCTTAGTGTAGAAATAAGAAATGTACTATATAAGTGGGCTTTACAAAATAAAATATTTACGATTAGTTTAGATAATGCATCATATTATAATCAAACTATAACTCATTTAAAATTAACTTTACAATTACTTGTTGATGGTGATTTATTTCATGTTCGTTGTTGTATTCATATTTTAAATTTGATTGTTAAAGAAGCTATGCATGTATACGAAACTTCTGTACTTGTAATAAAAAATGCAGTTCTTACTCTTATGTCTTCTGGTAATCGAATTTCGAAATATAGAAAAATTTGTCAATGAGAAAATATGTCATTTAGAAAATTAATTTTAGATGTAGATAGTAGGTAGAATTCAACATATAATATGTTAAAAATAGCTTGTAAACAAAGAAGTGCAATAGATTTATTTTTTACAACAATATCAATAGGATGAGTATTGACTCTTACTAAACTTAATTGGCGCCAAGTAGCTTTGTATAAAGATTTTTTAAAAGTTTTCGATACTTCAACAAAATTATTTTGTTATATATATATATATTCCTACTTCACCATTTGTTTTACATATGCTAGCAGAAATAATTAAAGTTTTCATAAAATATATAGATAATGAATATTATATAGCAATTATTACTTCAATGAAAGAAAAATTTGATAAATATTTTGATCATTTGCCTCATCTATTAGGTTAGCCATAATAATTGATTCTAAGTGTAAAGAAATTGGTTTATAAGATTTTTTAGAGCGTCTTTTCGCTGATCAAACACAATTTGCCCCTATTATGCAAACATGCAACAGATTATTTGAAGAATATAGGGCAGCTGCATCTATACCTACACACACTACACTAACAGTCTCATCTCGAGACGGGAGATTAAGTGTTTTTTCAGCAATAAAAAGTAGAAAAATATCTCAACATACAAGTGTAAATAGTTCTGAACTACAACGTTATTTAGAAAGCTCGTCAGTGGATAATTCCGATGATTTTGACATTTTAGAATGGTGGAAACAAAATGAAACTATATAGCCTATGGTTTCACAGATGGCCCGTGATACACTAATCGTTCCTATTTCTACAGTTGTTTCGGAGACAACTTTTAATATAGGTAGATGGGTGCTGAGCGATTACCAGAGTAAGCTTTCACCCAAAATGGTTAAGGCACTGATGATATCCAGAGATCATATGCATGCGCTTACAATAAGACAAAATTATAGTGAAAATGAGCGAATTCAAAATGATTTGGATGCCATATCCTTGGGCAACGCGACGGAAATGTCTGTCTCCTCCGATGATTGATCAACAATTTATTTTTTTACTATTTCATTTCTTTTTTTTTTTTTTTGTGTTAGATTATTGAGGTGGAGTATAATGCAAATGATTGGTAAGCTAGTAGGTGCCAACTTAGTTGGGATGTACTTGACCTATAATGATGCAATTACTCTACCATCATCAATAATCTACACCTAATTTATTTAATAATATTAATTTTTATAATATTTTATTTCATTTTGAAATAAAAATTATTCATTCAATAAATGTTATATAAATAATTTAATATTGTAACATTGAAAGTTTCATTTTCATATATATAAAATTATTCATTTTGAAAGAAAAAAATTACATAATTGCATACTTTTTTAATTATGAGTTCATATTTAAAAAAATATAAGTCATACATAATTAAATTTGAATATCACCATAAAACATTATATAACCAAACAAAACATCTTATTAATCTTAACTAAAATACCCTAATATAATTTTTTTTATTTTCTATTCCTAATATTAAAAAAAAAAAAGCCCGACTAGGTCCGGCCCAGGCCCTAAGCTCGAGCCCAGCCCCAGCCCTAGGCCCTATCATAATTGGGCTTGGGCCTCACTTTTTAGCCCATGGACCTGCTCGACCCAGCTCGACTCGTTAAAAAAGTGGCAGTCCATGAGGCCCGCTTGGGCCGGGCCGAGCCAAGCCGGACCATTATTACATCCCTAACAACGACCCACCATCACCAATAACTCCCCAAATCAAACCTTTCCCAGTCTGCCACTAATTGAATAAAAGAAGTTTCCATAAAAACCAAACGATGCTTAACAAACCAACAAACATACAAACAAACAAAAGTCTCTCTCCCAACCAATCCCAAATGATTTTTTTTTTTAAACTCAAATGAAAAATTGGTTGAATAATGTTATACGTAGTAATTAGTATACTAATTAATATATTAATTGATAATATAATATAATTTAAAATTTTTTTAATATTTATAATATAATTAATGAGCGTGATTAATAATAATTAGTGTTAGTACACTAATTGATTCATTCAACATCACCCAAATTGTTTGGAAGAAAAACCTACGCCAATGCACATAAAGGCTAGATCAGTCCCCGACTCCCTCTACCACCCACTTGCTGACACGTGTGAGCACCACAGCTATTAATTTCTCAGCATATATATTTAATATACAATAAAAAATTATGCATAATTAGCCTAGTAATTTATATAAAAAAAATGATTTGTGGCACTAAAAAGTTAGACACTAATGTCCTTAATTTTTATTTTGGATAACTGTTTTGTTTTGTTTTTGCCTTATATGAAAATTAGGGGCATTAGTGCCCAACTTTTTAGTGCCACAAATCAAAACCGTTTATATAATTGTTTCTTGCGATAGTGAGAGAATCAAATATTCAAGATTCGAGTCGTTGGAGTAACTATGAGACTGTTTGGTGAAGTTGAAGTGAACTAATTATAGTTCATTTTAATTTGAGTTTTTGCTATATTTCGTATTACTTCTACTTATAACTTATTAGATAGAAATAATTTAAATAAATTAATGTTTTTTTAATTATTTGAAAGTTTGGAGAGAAGTGTTGTTAATTTTTATTTTTTTATTATCAACTTTTCAACTGCACCAAATAGGCCAATATCTGAAATCTTTGACATATTATTATTTAAGGTTAAATAATTAGTGTATGAATCAATTTATTTATTAAATTACGTTAAAGAGCTTTATGTTTTTCTTAAAAATAGTATAAAAGTAATTATTAATCATGTTTTTTTAAAAATGTGAATAAAAATCTTGTTTAAATACATTAAGGAAAATAAATTTCCCTCTCTAGTTTCGAAAATGTAAATCAATCAATCAAAGAGCCGAATATATGGCTCTTTTGATTGACATTATCTATTTCAAAAATAATTTGTAACTCGAAATTCATTCGGCTCAAATGGCCCGACTGCCTAAAATAACGTCGTTTTTGGTAGTTTTTTTTTTTTTTTTTCCTTCTTTCTTTTGAACACAAATAGAGGGAAGAGAAGAGGAGAGAGAGAAGAAAGGAGAGGAGAAGAGGAAGAAAGAAGAGGCAAAAGAGAAGAAGGAGAAAAGATGATCGACGGTGATGGTGGTGGCGCCAGTGGGTATCGCCGATCTCCTCTTTCAGATTCTGTTTTCTCTTCTTTTTTTTTTTTCCCTCCTTTCTAAGTAGATCTAGATCTGAAAAAATAAAAAATAAAAATTGTTAAAGATGATAATGTGTTGATGATGATGATGTTGTTGTTAATGTTGATGAAGATGTTGTTATTGATGAATGTGTAAGTGATTTTCTGACTACATTGCCAACTCAGTGATCAGCTAAAGAGAACTAGCAGAATAGATGACACCTGGCTAACCTATAACAGAAAGAGAAGATTTCGGCAGTGGTTCGTCCACCCAGGGGCACTCTGACGATCAAGTCAGTATATAAATTGCGTACCTTAGACCCACGGGGGTGCCCTTCTTTTATAGTTAACTCAATCCTAGTCCCGATAGAAGCCTGACTTCTATGGACTCCTATTCAGTGCTTACTTTGGACTCCTCAAGAGATAAGGATATTAGTGCCCAACTTTTTAGTGCCACAAATCAAAACCGTTTATATAATTGTTTCTTGCGATAGTGAGAGAATCAAATATTCAAGATTCGAGTCGTTGGAGTAACTATGAGACTGTTTGGTGAAGTTGAAGTGAACTAATTATAGTTCATTTTAATTTGAGTTTTTGCTATATTTCGTATTACTTCTACTTATAACTTATTAGATAGAAATAATTTAAATAAATTAATGTTTTTTTAATTATTTGAAAGTTTGGAGAGAAGTGTTGTTAATTTTTATTTTTTTATTATCAACTTTTCAACTGCACCAAATAGGCCAATATTTGAAATCTTTGACATATTATTATTTAAGGTTAAATAATTAGTGTATGAATCAATTTATTTATTAAATTACGTTAAAGCGCTTTATGTTTTTCTTAAAAATAGTATAAAAGTAATTATTAATCATGTTTTTTTTTAAATGTGAATAAAAATCTTGTTTAAACACACTAAGGAAAATAAATTTCCCTCTCTAGTTTCGAAAAAAAAAGGGGGATGTAAATCAATCAATCAAAGAGCCGAATATATGGCTCTTTTGATTGACATTATCTATTTCAAAAATAATTCGTAACTCGAAATTCATTTGGCTCAAATGGCCCGATTGCCCAAAACGACGTCGTTTTTGGCAGTTTTTTTTTTTTTGTCCCTCTTTCTTTTGAACACAAATAGAGGGAAGAGAAGAAGAGAGAGAGAGAGAGAGAAGAGAGGAGAGGAGAAGAGGAAGAAAGAAGAGGCAAAAGAGAAGAAGGAGAAAAGATGATCGACGGTGATGGTGGTGGCGCCGGTGGGTATCGCCGATCTCCTCTTTTAGATTCTGTTTTCTCTTCTTTTTTTTCTTTTTTTTTCCCTTTCTACGTAGATCTGGATCTGAAAAAATAAAAAATAAAAATTGTTAAAGATGATAATGTGTTGATGATGATGATGTTGTTGTTAATGTTGATGAAGATGTTGTTATTGATGAATGTGTAAGTGATTTTCTGACTACATTGCCAACTCAGTGATCAGCTAAAGAGAACTAGCAGAATAGATGACACCTGGCTAACCTATAACAGAAAGAGAAGATTCCGGCAGTGGTTTGTCCATCCAGGGGCACTCTGACGATCAAGTCAGTATATAAATTGCGTACCTTAGACCCACGGGGGTGCCCTTCTTTTATAGTTAACTCAATCCTAGTCCCGATAGAAGCCTGACTTCTATGGACTCCTATTCAGTGCTTACTTTGGACTCTTCAAGAGATAAGGATAGATTCTCTAAGAACATTATCCTTATCCATCTTGAAGTCTTTCCTCATTCTAGGACTCTTGTCCCTTATCCGCTTATCTCGAATTCCGATATCTTCGGAGGTAACCTCGGCCTCGCCGAGATAATCTCGGCGTCATGAACAGGACACGTGGCACCTTTGCTGACACATCGGCGTCACTTTGCCACGTGTTGGTACTCATAAAATATATCCCCACAATTTGGTACCGTCTGTGGAAAAGATAGGAGAATAGATGGCTAGCAACGGACAGAAGGAAAAGATTGAGGATGACACTCCTGCTGAAAGTGGGAGACCTATTGACCTTGATGTCACAGGAGATGAATGCAACGCAGAAACTCGTGACCAGAATCACGGAGTGAAAGACGTTAGCCAGACCAACGACGCACCAAAGAAACCAGATCGAAGTGGCTACTACAACGAAGACGACCTCCAGGTATGGAAGGATAGATGCCTGTGGAGGGACGAAAAGGTCAAGGAGATGGCAAACAAATTGACAGACATGTAGTCGGTCGTCAATTTCATGATGCAAAATAGTGTCATGCAGCCACCGTTCCCATTGCAGGACACGCCGATTCCAGCGGCCAATGCCCAGAAGGGAGGGCAGAAAACAATCCTCGTAGCCCCTCAGCACAACGGGAGCGAAAGACACTCTCACCGACCTTCCAAGGAGGTCGGACGAAGGGAGTCAAGAAGAGAAGAATCACAGAGGACACATCACACAAAAGAGGCAGACCCCAAAGGACATCGGCATGTTCAGGGGCAGGCGCTATGCTTCGACACAACTCATGGAGAGGGGTCGAAGAGGACTCACCATGAAACTGAAAGTAGTGCACCAAAAAGGCTGAAAGCAGGAGATAGCCGAGCTCCTGGGAGGACAAAAGAGGACTTAAGAGATTACCTCAAGAGGAAACAACAGAATACCGACGCCGAGGTAACCTTCCCAGAGAAGCCAAGGACACCATTCTCGGTGGAGTTGGACAGGTTTGAGGCACCAAAGAGATTCAGTATGCCGAGGTTTCAAATATACGATGGTAAGTCAAACCTCAACTTCCACGTCAAATTATATTTGAACTCAATGGCATTGTATAGTGGGAACGAGCCATTGCTCTGCAAAGTGTTCCCCTCATCCTTTGGGGAGATTGCATCAGATTGGTTCCACAAACTCCCAAAGGGAAACGTGAAGACTTGGGAAGGCCTGGCCTAGATGTTTGTGGCCAGGTTCGTAACAAACAAGCTGAAGCCATTAAGGGTGGACACACTGATGGCTCTGAAGATCAGTAAGGATGAAGGCCTTAGGGCCTATGCAAAAAGATACTATGAGGTATTCAACCGAATACCAGAGTGTAATCAAGAAGTGGCGGTCGTGTCATTCAAGAACGGCTTGAAAGACAACTGTCCACTATGGAAGTCTTTGGCAAAAACTTTGCCAAAAAGCATGGAAGAGCTCATGGCGAGAATCGAGAAGTATGCCAGAGCCGAGGAAGACACGTTGGGGACTAAGGAGATAAAAACAGAGAAAGGAAACGGCTCACCGAAGCGAGGCCGAGGTAATAACGGATCGAACAAGCAAGAAGCAGAACTGAGGGCTGCACAGGCAGTGACGACTGTGTTCCGAATCCCAATTCACAAAGTCTTGGAACAAATTCGGAACCAGCCCTATTTCAGAGCACTAGCAAGGGCACCAGGGGAATTCATGGGGAGGAATGTTGGCAGGCATTGTGCCTATCACAATGAAGAGGGGCACATGACTCAGGGTTGTAGAGTCCTGAAAGCACACTTGGAAGACTTGGTAAGACAAGGCCATCTGAGAGATCTGGTCGACGAGGCCAGAACAAGAGAAGAACATGCAAGATTGCCTCAAGCACCAGCAGCTCCGCCTCCCCCAGCACAACAACCACAGGCAGGAGGACCTCGGGTAGTCAATGTGATTCACTCAAAGGTCAATGAGAACGAAATCAGAGGGGAGACCCAGAAGGTAAAACACCTACAACATGTCTATCAAGTCTGGAAGAAAAGACATCGGGCAGAAGAATGCCAGGGACCAATGATAAAGTTTACTGAAGCTGACCTAGAGATGGTCCAGCATCCGCATAATGATGCCTTGGTAGTATCCCTCCAGGTTGGGAAGTGCCAAGTGAAACGCATCCTGATTGACCAAGGCAACTCTTGTGACATCATGTACGTCCGATGTTACAAGGAGCTCGGCCTTCACCTGGACGATATGGAACAATCTAATGGCCCAATGGTTGGGTTCAATGGAACGCCGACATGGCCACTGAGAGCTGTAAACTTGGAGGTGCAGGCTGGCACCAGGAAGATCAAGACAGAATTCACCATCATCGACACATCCTCCCCTTATAACGTCATTTTGGGAAGGCCATAGTTGCATGCGATGGGGGCAATTCCCTCAACATTGCATCAATTATTGCGATTCCCAACAGAGCATGGGATAGAGAAAGTCAGGGGCAATTAGCTGCAGGTGAAGAATTGCTCCATGGCAGCAATGAAATCTACCTGCAGCATACGAGAGCCAGAAAAGGCAGAAATTGAAGATGAGGATGTGGAAGTCATAGAAGACGTCGGCAAGGAGCCAGCCGAGAAGAGCGAAGAGGCACTAAAGAAAATCCTCGTCCAGGATGGGGATGAAGAACGCTTCTATCTTCTCGGCTCGGGCTTAGCCGAAGAAGAAGAAAATGAGTTGGAAACTTTTTTAAGAGCCAATATTGAGGTGTTTGCTTGGACACCTTACGAAATGCCTGGCATTGACCTCGAGGTCACTTGCCACAAACTGAATGTTGACAGGTCGGCCAAACCTGTAATTCAACGAGCCAGAAGACCGACATTAATGCACGTCGAAACGGTAGAAGAAGAAGTAAACAGACTTCTGGAGGCTAGGGCCATTAGAGAAGTTCACTACCCGACATGGTTATCCAATACAGTGGTGGTAAAGAAGACGAACGGTAAATTGAGGGTCTGCGTAGACTTTACCAGTTTAAACAAGGCCTGTCCCAAAGACAGCTTCCCTCTACCCAAGATTGACCAACTAGTAGATGCCACTTTGGGGCATGGAAGGATGAGCTTCCTTGATGTCTACAGGGGGTATCACCAGATAGCCATGGACCCTGCGAATGAAGAAAAGACTGCATTTATCACTTCCAAAGGGCTATACTGCTACAGAGTGATGCCCTTCGGGTTGAAAAACCTAGGAGCCACTTACCAAAGATTTGTAACCAAGATGTTCAAGCACTTGATTGGCCGAACAGTTGAAGTCTACATCGACGACATGGTCGTTAAGACTAAGCAGCCTGAAGGTCATCGCGCCGATCTAAAAGCAGTCTTTGAAATCCTTAAAACATATCGGCTTCGATTCAATGCATCGAAGTGCGCATTTGGAGTTGGATCTGGTAAGTTTTTAGGATACTTGGTGACCAGGAGTGGCATTGAGGCCAGCCTAGATCAGATCAAGGCCATCCTAGAGTTGAAGAGCCCGACGTCAGCAAAACAGGTACAGATGCTAACTGGAAGGGCTGACCACGAACGAGTTCATAAGCGAAGCTTCGGACAAGTGCAAACCTTTCTTCAAATTAGTGAAGAAAGCCACAGACTTTCTTTGGACAGAGGAGTGCGAAGAAGCATTAGCCGATCTGAAGAAGCACTTGACCACAGCTCTAGTTCTTTCGAATCCAGAACCCGGGGAGGAGCTGTTCCTGTACTTGGCAGTTTCAGAACATGCGATAAGTGCAGTACTAATCCAAGAAGAAAAAAGGGGAGCAAAGGGCTGTTTACTATGTAAGCAAAACCCTAGCCGACGCAGAAACAATGTATCTATCCTTAGAGAAATTGGCACTGGCTCTAGTAATGGCTTCAAAGAAGTTGAACCATTACTTCGTGCCCTAAAATTGTGGCTTGACAAAGCATCCATTGAAGTCCCTATTGCGGCGGGGAGACTTAACAGGAAGAATAGCGGATGGGCGTCGCCTAGGCGATATGATCTGGAGTATAGGCCCAGAACTGCAATCAAAGGCCAGGTTTTGGCCGACTTCGTGGCCGAGTTCACGCCAGAATCCATCGAACATCGGGCTCCTTTGAGCCAAGATAGACGATGTTCAAACAAGCAAGCAGAAGCCCAGCTAAAGACAAAAGAACAAAGGAAAGATGACAAACTCAGACTCTACAGCATTTACATCGGTGACTCCTTTCGACTGTTCATTGATGGGAGTTCAAACCGAGAAGGAGCGGGGGTAGAAGTAGTACTGATATCTCCAAATAGAGAGATATTGGAATAGTCCATTCGATTGGGGTTCAAGGCCTCAAACAATGAGGCAGAATATGAAGCATTGATTGCAGGACTGAAGCTGGCAGCAGCAGTACAAGCAGATGAGGTAATAGTTTGTGACTCACAATTGATAGTTAACCAAACAACGTGCGAGTTTGCAGCCCCGAGATGAAAGAATGTCGGCCTACGCAAATGAAGTCATCAAGCTGGCAGCCTTATTCCAGAACTGCAGACTACTTTATGTAAGCCGAGATGATAACAACCATGCCGATGCATTGGCCAACCTAGCTAGTGCAATACAACCAGGAAAAGCAAGGACAATAATGATTGAATACTTATTGGGCCCGAGCATTGAACCAATAACTACAGAGCGTGAAACAATGTGCATAGACATGGGACCAAGCTGGATGGACGCAATTGTTGCGTTCCTAAAAGAAGGAAAACTGCTAGATGACCGCAATGAGGCATACAAGATCAGATTGAAGTCGACAAGATTCAGTCTGACAGCAGAAGGACATCTCTATAGAAGGTCCTTCACTGGATCCCTTTTAAGGTGCATACACCCTCTGCAGGTTGAAGATTTTTTATATGAAATTCATGAAGGAATTTGTGGAAGCTACGCTGGGGGCAGATCGCTAGCTCACAGGGCCATTACCCAGGGGTATTAGTGGCCCTACATGCAAAAAGATGCAGAAGCCTACGTGAAGAAGTGTGAACAATGCCAAAGGTTTGCACTTTTGATACACCAGCCAACTGCTGACCTGAACCCTATATCCAGTCCTTGGCCATTTGCCCAATGGGGTATGGATCTCGTTGGGCAATTACTCCAAGTAACTGGGCAAAGGAAGTACCTGCTGGTAGCAACAGACTACTTCACGAAGTGGATAGAAGCAGAACCTCTTGCCAAGATCCGAGATGTGGATGTCAAGAACTTCATATGGAGAAACATCATCACCAGATTTGGGATTTCAAGAGCAATAGTGGCCGACAATAGAACACAGTTTGACAGTAAGCTAATTAAGAACTTCTGTGCAAAGTTCAAGATCAAGAACTACTTTTCAACCCCAAGCTTTCCACAAAGCAACGAACAAGCAGAAGCATCCAACAAAGTAATTCTGGATGGGATAAAGAAAAGGCTTTAGGCAACAAAAGGAAAATGGGTAGACGAATTGCCCAATGTACTCTGGGCATATCGGACTACGCCGAGAAGATCAACAGGGGATTCCCCCTTTGCCATGGCTTATGGCACAGAAGCAGTCATTCCATTGGAGGTCGGCATCCCAGGGATCAGAACCTAGGGAGTTGAGAACGGGACTAATGATGTACTCTTAGCTCGAGATCTGGATCTTCTGGAAGAAAGAATAGAGAAAGCTGCAATACAGCTTATAGCATACCAGCAACAGCTTGCTAGAGCTTATAACAAGAAGGTTAATCCAAGGGAATTTCAAGTCGGTGACCTAGTCCTGAGAAAAGTCGTCGGCAACAAGAAGGATCCCAGGGAAGGCAAGCTTGGCCCAAATTGGGAAGGACCCTATAGAATCACTTCGGTATTGGGCAATGGGGCATATCGGCTTGAAGATAATGAGGGCAAAGCATTGCCAAGACCCTGTAACACTTGTAATTTGAAATTTTTCTATCATTAAATGTTACTTGTTTTTTACCGCCAACATCAATAAAATTTTAGCAGAATTCTTCAACACTTATGACTAATAAAGATGCATAATGTGGTTTCTAGAAGACCTAAATAATGAGAACCCAAGTAGAACTCAGGTTCACATTAGGAGGCAGAGAGAAGATAAAGCTGTTTAACACTTGTTGAAATTTGTAGCAATTTACAAGTTGAAGTTAAACCGATGTTATGTTTAACACTTGTTGAAATTTGTAGCAATTTACAAGTTGAAGTTAAACCGAGATCATTGTTTAACACTTATTGAAATTTGTAGCAATTTACAAGTTAAAGTTAAATCGAGATGATTGTTTAACACTTGTTGAAATTTGTAGCAATTTACAAGTTAAAGTTAAACCGAGATGATTGTTTAACATTTGTTGAAATTTGTAGCAATTTACAAGTTGAAGTTAAACCGAGATTATTGTTTAACACTTGTTGAAATTTGTAACAATTTACAAGTTGAAGTTAAACCGAGATCATTGTTTAACACTTGTTAAAATTTGTAGCAATTTACAAGTTAAAGTTAAATCGAGATTATTGTTTAACACTTGTTGAAATTTGTAGCAATTTACAAGTTGAAGTTAAACCGAGATCATTGTTAACCAAGGTATGTCACCCCGAGAAGGTTGCACAAAGAAGGAAGTATATATTAAAGATATGCAAAACAAGCATACAAACATTCAAAGAAAGAAGGAAGTTGTATTCATTAAAAGGCACGTCAGCCAAAAACTTACAATTGTTCCCAAAAAGAAGAAAAGGAAAAGTACAAAAGGAAAAAACATAAGGCTAAGGCTCTTCAGCAGTAGCAGTTGGTTGAGTTTGAAGTTCAGACGCCTCGTCAGCCTTTTCCGCCACGAGCTCGGCATCAATTTGGGCCAGGGTTTCGTCAAGGCTCTTGTCGGCAAAGGTGACATCGGCTGATGTCTTCTCAAGAACAGCATTTTCAGGAACCTCCTTACCATCCTCATCTTGAGTCAAGTCTAGGACTTGCTCATTTTGAGGAGAAGACTTGGTCCCAGCAACAACTTCCTTGGGCTTCCTCACCAGAACCTCCTCCTCAGATTCAGAATCGTTATCAGATTGAGGTGGAGTTTGAGGGAATGACGTCAGCATTCTTAAAGGGGGAGTCCTCAGGGACATCAAGCTTCTTTAGCAAAGTCATCCAGCCAAGGGTGAAACCCTTGTTGCATGCTTGCTTGACTTGCTTTTCATAGGCCTCTGTAACATTGGCCATGCCCTGAGCATACGCCTTTTCGTCGGCATCTTTGATTTCAGCCTCTTTTGTGGCCAAGGCATCTTGAAGCTCCCTCTGGGCCTGGGCCACTTTGTCTTTAGCCTCTTTCAGTTGGGCTTGAAGAACTTTGTTTATTGCCTCAGCGGCACCGACCTTTTCCTTGGCCTCATCCTTCTTTTTGATGGCGACCTCGGCCTGGTCCTCCAAGGTCTTCATCTTTGATTGCAGGCTCTTATTAGTTTTCTGAAGTGTGGAGACCTCCCTCTTCTTCTCAGCTAGCTTCTCACGATTCTCAAAAGATTGCATTGAGAAAGAGTGGGCATGCTGGATAGCCTGAAATGAAACAAAAATATTAAAAAATATTCTAAGTATGAAATAAAGAAGAAGAAAGAAAAAGTACCAAGCAATAACACTTACCTGAACAAAGCGTTGAAGCATGAGAGCGTAGTTCTCATACTCACTGAACTCGGCGTTTTGCTCCAGGTCGCCTGGAAGAAGCAGTGCAGTACTGAGGGCAACGCCGACATTGATATCGTCGGCGCTATCACTAGCCATAACAGGCTTATCTTCTAAGGTAATCTCGGGGGCCCAGGGGGCATCTGGCTTCTTAGACCCCGAGGTCGTTGCAGATGACCTCGGCCTTTTAGACTTGGTAGATTCGGATGGAAGTGCTTCAGCAGACCTCTTCGCAGGGATAGAGGAAGTTTTCTCACTCGAAGCCAGCTTGGAAATTGACAAAGTGTCTTCAGTCTCAACCTGAGTCACCTTGGTCTTTGGTTGAGCCTTTTTAACGCTTTTTGGCTTCGGTGGAGGCATGGCTTGTGTTGATTGAGCATCAACATCAGTTGGAATATTGGCTAAGAGGTCTTTTGCAACTGGTTTTGGGTGGCCCATCTCGGCTACAAGAACAAGTCGTCGATGGCGTTTGCATTGAGATGGTGGGATCAGGTATTGAGCCGAATTAGACGGCTGTTCTGCTGGATCAGAGGTTGATCCTTGGTCTGTCCGAGATGTTGACACGGCTTGTGGAGTTGTGGCAGAGGGAGGAGAGAAGCTCTTCTTCTTTTTTCTTCTAGGAACGTTGGAAAGAGCTGATTTGTATGTTGGAATAAAATTGAGCAGTAGAGGTGCCTTCCGTTTATGGACTGGGAGGTCTAAGAGTTTCTTCAAATCCTTGCTGGGAAATAAGGATTGGCGAAAATTTTTTGGTGGCTTAGGAACAGCTGCAAGAAAAACAAACGTTAAGAAACAGATGAAGTATGCAAGACTTTAAAAAAAACAAGTAAGTATGAATGCAGGGCTCTTACCATTACTCTTTACAAAGACTGATCGAGGGAGAGGAAAGAGATGGAGGTCTTCATCTGGGGCAAACTCCTAGTTCCCTGAAGTGATGAAATAGTCGTCCCCAGCTCCCTTGTTGGAGTCTAGGAGGTCGGCTACGATTTTGAACTCTGCGGACCTCGGCTTAAGGTAATAAATGTAGCATTTTTCTTTCAAGTTAAGGTCACACATGGTATAGCAGTATTGAATATCGGCTAAGGTAATCCTAGCGTTTTCCTGTTTAGCTAAGGCTATGATACCATTGATCACTCGATAAGAATTGATGGCAAGTTGCATGGGGTTCAGCTTATAATAATGGAGAATCTCACGGAAAATGATGTTGAGTGGAAGCCGAAGTCCACACTCAATAAAGGCAATTATAGGGAAGGGCATGGAATCGTCAGTAAGCATGATGGAGTCATCATTCCCAGCTAACCTCAGATGGACGTCGACTGGGATTTCAAACTCCTGTCTAAAGTATTCTAGTTTGGATGGGGTGTTTACCCTATGTTTCCACATACCCATGATATCGGCTTAGTCAAAGAGGTTGGGTTTCAGAAGATGTTTTGATAGGATTATTAGGATCTCGGCAAACACTTAGGTAAGTGCAGGTTTCAATTTTTTCCTAAATTGTGGGTTCTACAGATAAATCCCAAACCTAAGTCTATGGGAACGAAGATTGAAGGCACAAATCTGGCAATGACACAAAAAAACAAAAAACAAGAATGAGTTTCAGAATCAAAGAACAAAGATGGACTACCAAGAACGCAGTGAATACAAGTGGTACAAGGTCAAGAATAGTGGCAAAATTGCAGAAGAATTGTGAGCAGTACGAGCATTCAAGGCATGGATAAAAAGCAAAATTGTGGAATAAATACACTCAGATATGAGATTCACAAATCGAATGTTTGAACAAAGCAGTAATGGCAAAAAAAAGTAATGAACATCAGAGAATTGAAAACGAAGGGAACTATGGCTTACCAGAAAAAATGAAGCCCGTATGAAGATCGCCGAAGTCAGGCGACGGTTGTAGAAGTAACAGAACGGCGAAGGTTTCACCAAGAGGAAGGAATGAAAGCAGTTGCAGAGCTTGAAGTTTGGAACAATGGCGGATTCGAGAGGAAAAAGTAAGAGAGAGAAATAGCAAGAATATCGAATGAAAAGTGAAGAAATGAAAAAAGAGGAAAAAGTTTTGTTAAAACTTGAAACGGCGGCGAAAATGAATTAATGCGTCTAGAGCAACGAATGCGTCAGACGGCGCACACAGACGCAAGACAGCTTACAGGCGCGTCACAGGCACGATCCCGTAAGGATGAAACACGTGGATGAAAACAGTCGAATAAGTGATGCGTGACAGCTCATATGTCAGATAGAACTCTTGAAGTCCTTAGTCTTAATGGAGGCATGTCGGCCTAAAATAAATGATCTCGGCAGAAGAATTTTAAGCCAACATACTAGAAGGAAGTACCGATATAGGTTCCATCACCTCAGAATGCCGAGGTAATAGAACCTAGGGGGCAGTTGTGGGGATATATTTTATGAGTACCAACACGTGGTAAGGTGACGCCGACGTGTCAGCAGAGGTGTCACGTGTCCTGTTCATGACGTCGAAGTTATCTAGGCGAGGCCGAGGTTACCTCCGAAGATATCGGAATCCGAGATAAGCGGATAAGGGACAAGAGTCCTAGAATGAGGATAGACTTCAAGATGGATAAGGTTAATGTTCTTAGAGAATCTATCCTTATCTCTTGAAGAGTCCGAAGTAAGCACTGAATAGGAGTCCATAGAAGTTAGGCTTCTATCGGGACTAGGATTGAGTTAACTATAAAAGAAGGGCACCCCCGTGGGTCTAAGGTACGCAATTTATATTCTGAACAGTGAGTTTGCACTATTAATTATCTTTGAGAGATATACTGACTTGATCGTCGGAGTGCCCCCGGGTGGACGAACCACCGCCAGAATCTTCTCTTTCTGTTGCAGGTTATCCAGGTATCATTTATTCTGTCAGTTCTCTCCAGCTGATCACTGAGTTGGCAGTGTGGTCAGAAAATCACTCACACAATGAAGATGTTCTTCATCTTCAGATGATGATTATTTTACGACTACCCTGTAATTTGATGTTCTTCAGACTCTGTTTTCTTCACTTTCATGTTTTGATGTTGATGATAATTCATATTTTGATGAACTCTTTCATCATATTTTGAAAGTGAAGATAATTTGATGAACTCATCTTCAGACTCTGTAATTTGATGAACTCTTTTATGTTTTGATGTTCTTCAGACCCTTCTTCTTCTTCTTCTTCTTCTTCTTACTTTCATGTTCTTCATCTTCATCCAAAAAAAAAAAAAAAACACCAAAACGTTGTCATTTTGGACTCAGGCCATGCGAGCCTCATACTTTTCGAGCTATAAAACGGCATTGTATCTATTTATTGAAAAAAAAGTCAAAATTAATTGGGTGACAAAATAAAAAATAATAAAAACACTACTTATTTTATATGAGTTTTTTTTTTAGAATGGTTTTTTATATATATTTTTTTCAATTTTAAACACATATATATTTTTTGGTATTCTTTATTTTTGTCAATTTAATTTTTAAAAAAAATCAAGAAAAAGATTATGAAAACTCAACCTAACATATCTCAAAGAACAAATTTAGATGCAAGAGAGCTATTGACAGACGGGTAATTATTGAGTAATTTTAGAATATAGACACGTGATATTTTATAGCATTGTGATTAGTAAAGAAGGTAAGTGTGTGAGTGATTTTCCGACCACACTGCCCGCTTAGTAACCAGCTGGAGAGCACTGGCAGAATAGATGGCACCTGACTGACCTACAACAGAAATATAAGAATCCCGCGGTGGTTTCGACCACCCGGGGGCACTCCGACGATCAAGTCAGTATATCTCTCAAAGATAAATCAAGTGCTAAACTCACAAGTTTGAGTATCAATAGCATACCTTAGACCCATGGGGGTGCCTCTCTTTTATAGCCAATACAATCCTAGTCCCACAGGAGCCCCTAATGGACTCAGATTCTCGCTAATCTGAACTCTCAAGTGGGATTAGGATAAACTCTCTAAGAGTCTTATCTTTACCCAAATCAAGTCTTCTCCCAATCTAGGACTCTTGTCCATATCCAGTTGAGTTACCACTTCATTCTAGGACTCTTGTCCCCTATCCGCTTATCTCGGATTCCGATATCTTCGGAGGTAACCTCGGCCTATCCGAGATGACCTCGGCACAACGGCGAAGACACGTGGCACCTCGGCTGACACGTCGGCGTCACCTTGCCACGTGTTGGTACTCAGAAAATATATCCCCACAACTGCCCCCTAGGTTCTATTACCTCGGCATTCTGAGGTGATGGAACCTACACTGTTCATTCATCTGTGCCCCTCTATTCGAGATCAAATTTGCCGACCTCAAAGTTCCCTGGACTTTACTGTCCACTAAGCTTCATGCCTTCCAAGCTACTTGAGATCATACCTCCTAGCCGAGGTTCTAATTCCATTAATTCGTAAACTCCAAAAGCTTTGCAACTGCTCCACTCACACTCTCTGGTGAGTTCCCGATTTCCAGTCATCTATTTGACTCCGACGATCTTCATATCGACATTCATTTCACTTGGTAGGTTCATAAACTCTTTACTTGCTATTAAGCTCAATATTTTATAACTCTTCTGAATCTGTTTATTTGCCCTCTGTTGCCTTCTATTTTCACATATTTTCAAGTTTTGAATTGTTTAAATGCCTAGCACTGTTCTTGTCATATCCTCTTTCTGTTGCTAGCATCGTGTTTGGGCCATTACTTTCTTGTTCTTCACATACTCACTTAGTGCCTATGCACTTAGCTTTATTTTTGTCGTCTTCTTGACTCTGATTTTTCTCTTTTTTCATTCAATCCTCTGGCTTTTTACCTTTCTAGCTCTTTTGCTTAAATCATTATTGTTCCAAGCTTTCAAGCTTCAGAATCGCTTCGTTCTTTCCTCCGATGAAGCTTTCATTTTGTCATTGTCGCCGACTTCGCAATTCTCATTCCGACTTCCTTTTCTCGTAAGCCACTGTTCTCCCGGTTTTATTACTTGTTGCTTTCCAAGAAGCTCGCTTCATTTGTTAATCACCATTGTTGTTTCCAAATCATCTTCTTGAATACACACTGCTCACATATCATTGATTTCGCCATCGTTTCTTGGCTTGACACACCTATGCAATCTTTTGTCTTGAACACTTGCAATGCTTTCACCACTTTCTTGCTATTGTTCTTGAGTCTCAGATTTCGTGTCTTTTTCCGTGTTTTTGCTTTCAATCCCGCCTTCAAAACTCCGAGGTGCCAATCGCCGAGAAGAGCGTTGATCAAACTCTTCAGAGATTGATGCCGAGCTCGTGGTCGAGATGGTCACGAGAAGTTCCTTTAAACTGCTCTTACGGGTGAGACACAACCGCCACGATGCAGAGTAATTTACTTTTTCTTGAAATTGATGCCGAGGTAACGGTAGAAAAAGCTCCTCCAACCGACGCCGAGGTCAACCATCATCGTCTGTCAAGCAGATCACCGACGTTCTTGCTTTTAGTCCCTAATTCTTTAAGGTCTTCATTTCAGATTGCTTAACCTTCTCGCCTCTTAACAAGCTAGTGGGTCATCTCGGATGATCATATCTCTAAACGTCTTTCGGTGTTATCTCGGCTATACCAAACTTGTAAATTGCTTCAAATTTCAACAAATGGTAGACTTCATAATCTTCGTTAACTCATCTTGCAATTTGCTCAAAAATTTCAACAAGTGTTATCATTCCTTGCTCTGCATCTTCTTCGCCCTAATGTGAACATAAGTTGTACTTAGGATCACATTAGGAAGTTGGCTTGCGTCGTAATCACAAACTGATGTGTTCTTCTTTCACGATGTATTAAAACTTCGGTATTTAATTCGCCCCTTTAGACCCTCTTTCTCTTGGCCTTTGCAAACTATCATCATTTGTTTCTTGAAGTATTTATTCCTTTCACAATTTCGTCACCACTTCTGGCGTGCACTTAGTGGTTCTGTTCTAACCAATACGACATTTGACTCCGATGAATCTTTTGCCGATATTTAACTTTGTGCACTCTTTAACTTGTAAATTCTCTTAGAATTTCAACAAGTGTTTAAGCCATTTCTTCATTCTCCGTTTTAACTCTGCTTGTAAACTTTTCTCGGGTTTTAACATCATCTCGGCTTAACTTCGGTTAAGCATCACCTCGCTTAACTTCTAAACATCATCTCGGCTTAACTTCGGTTAAGCATCACCTCAGTTTAACTTCGGTTAAACATCATCTCGGCTTAACTTCGGTTAAGCATCATCTAGGCTTAACTTCGGTTAAGCATCATTCCTTCCTTGTCGTTTGTACTCTTGTACCTTTAGACAATGTAAGTTCTGCATATGGCCGATGTGCCCTTTGTTCTTGAATGTCTAATTCAACTTTCCTTCTCTGAATGCTTGTGCTTTTGTCTTTTCTTGATTGCCTTCGTATGATTCTATACTTAGAATATTCTCGTGCCTTTCATTCTTTGCCTTCTTTGTGCAATCTTCTCGGGTTACATACCTCGGGTATAATAACTACAAACTTTACTTCGCAAGATATCGACCAAACTTTTCATGAATTTCAACAAGTATATATACTTATAAACTTTTCTCAAATTTCAACAAGTGTTTAAACAAATTTCTTTTAACTCAGAATTACTACAAATTTTAACAGACGATTAAAATATCATATATCGGCTTAACTTCACATTTGCTACAAATTTCAACATGTAAAAACATCACCTCGGCTTAACTTCGGTTAAGCATCATCTCGTTTTTAACCAACTTGTAAATTGCTACAAATTTCAACAAGCGATAGACAATGATCTCGGTCTATCTTCAACTTGTAAATTGCTACAAATTTCAACAAGCGATAGACAATGATCTCGATCTATCTTCAACTTGTAAATTGCTACAAATTTCAACAAGCGATAGACAATGATCTCGGTCTTTCTTCAACTTGTAAATTGCTATAAATTTCAACAAGCGATAGACAATGATCTCGGTCTATCTTCAACTTGTAAATTGTTACAAATTTCAACAAGCGATAGACAATGATCTCGGTCTATCTTTAACTTGTAAATTGCTACAAATTTCAACAAGCGATAGACAATGATCTCGGTCTTTCTTCAACTTGTAAATTGCTATAAATTTCAACAAGCGTTAAGGAATGATTTCAGCTCAACAACTTGTAAATTGCTACAAATTTCAACAAGTGTTAAGGAATCTTTGTTAGCTTAACAACTTGTAAATTGCTACAAATTTCAACAAGCGTTAAGGAATGGTGTCAGCTTAACAACTTGTAAATTGCTACAAATTTCAACAAGCGTTAAGGAATGGTTTCAGCTCAACAACTTGTAAATTGCTACAAATTTCAACAAGTGTTAAGGAATCTTTGGTCTTAACTTCGGTTAAGAATCTTCTCGGCTTAACTACTGTTAAGCATCTTCTTGGCTTAACTTCGGTTAAGAATCTTCTCGGCTTAACTACAGTTAAGCATCTTCTCGGCTTAACTACAGTTAAGCATCTTCTTGGTTTAACTACTGTTAAACATCATCTCGGCTTAACTACAGTTAAGCATCTTCTTGGTTTAACTTCGGTTAAGAATCTTCTCGGCTTAACTACAGTTAAGCATCTTCTTGGTTTAACTACTGTTAAACATCATCTCGGCTTAACTACAGTTAAGCATCTTCTTGGTTTAACTACGGTTAAACATCATCTCGGCTTAACTTCGGTTAAGCATTATCTTTGGATTTAGGCCGGGGTTTTCAACCCGGCCAACTTTAGTCTGATCTTGTGTGTTTCCTTTTTATCCTCTGGGATCTTAGATTTGCTCATTGTGCTCTTCTCTTCTCGGACTTAAGCTCCGAGATCTTATCTTCTTAGATCTGCTCACTCAGTTTGAGCTCTTCTTTTCTCGGACCTACTCATCTAGGCCGAGATCATGTCTTCTAGGATCCGGGATCTGGAGTCTGGAATCTGCTCACTTAGGCTGAGCTCTCGTCTTCTCGGGCCTACTCATCTAGGCCGAGATGATGTCTTATCGGATCCGGGATGTGGAATCCAGGATCTGCTCACTTAGGCTGAGCTCTTCTATACTTGAATGTCATCTCTTTGGGAGTGCTCATGCCCCCTGTCTTTGCATCCCTTCTGGAAGGGTCTTCGTTCATCCGCAGGTATTTATCCTTCCATACCTAGAGGTCATCTTTGTTGTAGTATCCGCTTCGATCTGTTGTCTTTGATGCGTCACTTTCCTGGCCGACGTCTTTCACTCCGTGACTCTGGTCACGAGTTTACGTGGTCTCTTCAAAGGTCGAGGTCGATAGGTCTCCCACTCCCAGCAGGTGTGTTTGTCTTCAATCCGATCCTTCTGTCCGTCACTGGCCATCTATTCTTCTTTCTTTCCCATAGACGGCGCCAAATTGTGTGTGTGAATTTCCGATCACACTGCCCGCTTAGTAACCAGCTGGAGAGCACTGGCAGAATAGATGGCACCTGACTGACCTACAACAGAAATATAAGAATCCCGCGGTGGTTTCGACCACCCGGGGGCACTCCGACGATCAAGTCAGTATATCTCTCAAAGATAAATCAAGTGCTAAACTCACAAGTTTGAGTATCAATAGCATACCTTAGACCCATGGGGGTGCCTCTCTTTTATAGCCAATACAATCCTAGTCCCAATAGGAGCCTGGCCCTAATGGACTCAGGATTGCTGCTAATCTGGGACTCTCAGTGGGATTAGGATAAACTCTCTAAGAGTCTTATCTTTACCCAAACTGAAGTCTTCTCCCAATCTAGGACTCTTGTCCATATCCAGGTTGAGTTCCCTCTTCATTCTAGGACTCTTGTCCCCTATCCGCTTATCTCGGATTCCGATATCTTCGGAGGTAACCTCGGCCTATCCGAGATGACCTCGGCACAACGGCGAAGACACGTGGCACCTCGGCTGACACGTCGGCGTCACCTTGCCACGTGTTGGTACTCAGAAAATATATCCCCACAGTAAGCAGATGGAGTATTGTGTTGGGTGATTGAAGAATATGAAAAGACATATTAAATAATAATTGATTAAAAAATACGAACATATAATACTGTAAAAACATCGAATAATTTCTCTTGACGGACTCATCTACTCACACAAGACTTGTTGAGAGCATTTTCTACCTTATTAATTATTGTCTGGACTCAATTGCAACAAACTCTTTTCTTTTTGCGTTCGAAAAAACTCTTTTCCTTTTTTTATTTAACAAATAAAAAAAGAGAAATGCTACTGTATACATCTCCAAGGAGTGCATAGTGTCACAATGATTCAAAGTTTCAATAATTTGGGTCAGGGTCATATTTAAGACCAAATCTATATATATTATATAAGGAAAATAAAGTTTTTAGTGAGGAATTTTGTGAGAGTTTTAATATTTCATATTAATTTTTTTAATTTTGAATAATTAAAAAAATCTTTATTAGTTAGCTTCCATTTAACCATAAAAAAATAAAATTCTAATTAGTCTATGATTTATTTGATAATCTCACATCGGGAAAAGAAGAAAAAAATGAGTTGTTTTAATCATATAAAATGAATCTTATACTCCCATTTAATGTTGTAGTGTTGTACATGTTTCAATTCAAGACAATTTAAACTTTAAAATTAAAATACAATGTAAAAGTTTTAATTAATTAATTTTTGTTTAAGTTAGGTTGTCATTCGACCTAACCGATTAGGTTGAACCGTTTTCGGTTTGACTGATTTGCTGGTTTAACCACGATTTTTTATACTGATTTTCTTAATTTTAAACAATTAAATTTTTTTTCCATTGGTTAGCTTCCATTTAACCATATAAAAAAAAAAATTATAATTAGTTTATGATTTATTTTATAATCCCACATCGGGGGAAGCAGAAAAAAGTGAGTTGTTTCACTTATATAAAGTGAATTTTATACTCCCATTTAATATTGTAGTGCTGGCCATGTTTCAGTTCAAGACAATTTAAATTTTAAAATAAAATTTGAAAGTTTTAATTAATTAATTTTTGTGTAAGTTGGTTAGTCTTTTGATCTAACCGATTAGGTTGAATCATTCTTTATTTGATTGATTCGTTAGTTTAACAGCGATTTTATCAAAATATATTCGAAAAAGTGAGTTGTCATTTGGTATGTTTATGACAACTAAAATATTATTTCTATTATGAATAAACATCTTATATTTTTATATAATGTACTAAGATGACTTCGTAGATTCTGTTGGTTAATGGGAATAAAGCCAATAATCTTCTGCTACCTAAGCTCTTTAGCCACTTGTTATAGACCATGTTCTGTTCCAAAATGCCTTGAGAATGTCCTTGCTATGTATATGCTTGCAAGTTCGTGCAAATTATATTATGTTCAAAATGAGATTGTGCTTGATTTTAAATAAAATTCATCGGTGTTTATTCATTTACCACTTTACTATATTGCTATTCACTGAGTTTTAACTCACCCCTCTCTCATATATGTATGTAGGTGATGGTGAGGATCCTGTTATGGATGAGAGATCAAGTTAGAAGTCTTTTATTTTGTTTTTCTACTTTTGGGAGCAAGAGTTTTTGGTCAAAGATCTTGTGTTTAAGTTTTGGTTTTTGTCAGCTGTATATTTGTAAATGTTGTACTTTCCCTTTTGGATGTTGAACTTGTAGAAGCCAAAGATAAATAAATAAGGTTGCTTGTATGTATCATATGATTTATGCACAGGCTCTGGATGGACTCTTGATAATTAATGGACAATGTCAATTTTTTCACATAAGCCCCAATGTTTTAGTCTAACTTTGTTTTGTCTTACTAAGCCTTTGGTAGTCAAACACTACTGACTGGTCATAACTACTATCCTCTTTGGGGTGGGATGGGGTCGTGACAATTACTGAACAAAACCTTAATAATAGGCAAATCAGTACCGAACAAGCTCAAACAAAACAACCACCATCAAAAACGAGCAAGAATCGTTAATGCAAGATAGATAAACTTACTAATGCAATGCCAACTTCATCAGAGTTGTTGTCATCGTCCTTCATTGCTCTATAAATATCCTTACTCCCCCGCCACCATCGAAGACGGCGGAGTTGTTGCAGCGCTTGTTGCCTCTAGACTACCGTCATCGTCTTTTCTTTGACTCGTTAAAAATCTCTCAGTCGAGATCAGTGACTAATGGAAATCTTTTTGTTTCGTCAGAAATTATGTTAGGTTGAACAATGCCGAAAATAAAAGTTTTGTTCGGAACCCGTATATCAAACTAAATGTTTCTGTTTAGTACTGTGTTACTGAACAAAACCTTAATAGTTGACAATTCAGTACCGAACAAGCTCAAACAAAACAATAACCATCGAAAATGACCAAGAATCGTTAATGCAAGGTAGATAAACTTACTAATTCAATGCGAACTTCATTAGAGTTATTGTTATCGTACTCCATTGCTCTATAAGTATCAACAAATGGTGAAAATAACCACAGGTGATGGAAATTTGATTGGAAAAACTCGAAGTTTGTAATAAGATTGTTTGAAGCGTTACTGATTTAGACCGGACTATGATGGTGATGAAAATGAATATGTTTAGGGTTTAGGATGGTGATAAAGAAAAATACGTTTAGGGTTTTGGTTGGTAAGGAATACATTTAGATGGTGCTGAAGGTAGGTGTACAATATTGTAGAGTGTCATTTTAACTGTCTTCATTTGGTGGGTGGTTGTTCCATTAAAAGTTATCGTGTAATATAATTTTATTTTAGGATATAATTGTAATAAAAAAAGTAAAAATTATAAAGTCCAAAGAAATTGAGTAGATGTTAATAGCAACACTCTTATTTTTTCCTCAACTGTGATTGGCACCCCCAGTGGGGGTCGACCCCGATGACGATGGGCGCCTAATCGGGTAGAAAATTTTTTTTTTTTTTCTGGCCAATCACCTGACCATGTGGGTCGCTGGGGTCGCCTCAATTGGGGGTCTCGCGCATTAACCTTTTTTCCTCATCTCTCCCACTTCCAACCCTTCTCCTCTACTTGACCCTCTTATGCCTTCACAACCATTATTGGAATTTATTTAAGCGGCTGGTGTACACCCCTTTCTCAATCACCCCCACTCCCTTCCCTAACTTATCCATCCACTTTCATCCCTCACAGCCCTTCCCACCATTCATATCCCTACTTGTACTGGGGAAAAGGAAAAAAAAAAAACAAAAAAATCTTCAACAACTCATCCCCTCAACCAAATGGATCTTGTTTCAACATCTAGAACAGATAACCATTGCTGTGATTTCAAGAAAAGAGACTTGCTTAATATTTTTATTCCTTAGTTTTTTGTTTTTTGATAAATGTTTTTGTGACTACTTTATTCTTACTATGTGAGACCGTCTATTATTATTCGTTTCGACCTTTATTTCCACAATCTAATTGATGTTTTCACACTTTACTTTCTTCTTCTTTGTTTTCCTTTTTTTTTTTTTTTTTTTTTGTATTATTTTTTTTACGCTACGCTTTTTGATGGTCACGAATATAACATCAAATAGAGTGTGGGCATAAAGTGAAAGTGAATAATAATGGCGGGTATCACACGGAAAGAATAAAGTAGTGGAAAAAAAGCATTAAGCAACTCTCTCGCATAGAAATCATAGCAATGATGCTTACTTTATATGTGGCCCATTACTATTTTACAATTTCTCAGTCATTTCTCTATATTGCATTAACAAATTCTCCACTTCGAACTCAATATACGATACATATTGACTTTTATGAAAAGTGTTGAAGTTGGGTAAATAATTTCGGGACGAGCTGGCTGGTTGATCCTTGGAAATTGTTGTCCATTCCAACGATCTTGAAGTATCAACCTATTCATTAGCTACATTGGAAAACAGTGAAATTTGTTGGAAAGATTGGTCGAAAATTAAAAATTTTGAAATTGATGAAATGTACTGCAAAATGCTCTCAATTGCAATAAATTTATAAATAAAAAAAAGTATATATTATATGTATATATATACTTTTTTATGTAAAACCAATAGACTATTCATGTGATTCAAGTGCAATTGCAATTCTTTGTTTGTAAGTTGCTCTAAAAAATTACTTTTGAGGTTGTTTGGGATGTGAGTTAGTTTTTTAACTTTTTGATTATTTTAATTTTGGGTTAAAAAACCTTGTTTAAAATAGACTTTTTAACTTTTATAAAAAAAAAAATAAAATGATTATGAATTACATATAACATTTTATCGTATTTAATTAAAATAATCTATTTTGTGGCATATGACTATTTAAACCCAAGGAAGGGACATGCCAAACCAATCCTTTAAAAAAGTATGCTTTTTAAAAAGCTAAAGCTAGTGAAATTATTAGCTTGTCCATAATTATTCCCTTACTTTTTTTTTTTTAAAATTTAGATTTTCTGTTATAAAAATAGGAAAAGCCTATCATAGACACCTTATCACAAAATTTCATAACATGATGAGATTAAAATGTTTAAAATTAACGTAGTAAAATATTTAAAATTTGTGATTGATATTATAAAAGTTTGTAATTTGATTATGATATTTTTTGTTACATCAATTTGTGACGAAATTAAATATTTTGTGCTTAACATTACGAAATTTTATGATAAAATTATGTCAATTTGTGATAACCAATATGTTTTCCCTAAAAAAAAAATAAAAAATTGACTTCTTTTTTTTGTTTTATGAATTATTTTGAAGGGTTTTTTTTTGGGAGAGGTTTGTAAACACCATTTTCTTAACAAACAGTTTGACCTTATTCTATCCATACCCTTATCATAAGAATGTTACAAATTTTTGTAGTGAAAATTATAAATATTTGTAATAAAAATAAAGAATGATGAATAACCTTATACTGAAAGTTATAAACCATTTTGATTAGAAAAGTTATGACATGATAGGTTGTGATATTTATTACGGAATATTATGATTAAATTAGTGTATATTATGCCATTTTGTTTGGTTTGATTTTCACAATCAATTTTATGAAAAATTAAAAAAAAAATTAATTTATTTTGAAAGATGCAAAATAAAAAATTACATATTATTGGACATTCCATTTCTTAAACACTGATTTTTAAATTTCTATTGTTTTTATTTTTATTTTTATTTTTTAAACACTCTAAATTAATGCTAACCCTACCACCTATTAGCATTTTTTTGCCTGAAATGCTTTAACATTTTTTGTTTGGTTTAAAAATTTTAGAAAAAAATTGAAAACAAAAAAAATAATAAAATAAAATATACTCAAATTTCACACATAATTTTCTTTTTCTTTTTAAAATCTCTCCAAATTCTTAAACAAGACCCAACTTTCTGCTTTTTCTCACCACTTTCTTCTTCGGTATTGTTTTGTTTTTGTTTCCCAAATTAAGCTTTTACTGAAAAATCTGCAATCTCTTCTTGATTTGCTTCTGATTTGGGGTTTCCCTTGCCTTCCCTTCTGCAATCGGAATCAATGGCTATGGTAGAAGTCTTTCTCGGTGCGTTCATCACTGTGCTCTTGGAGAAGATGGCCTCTGGTGAGTGGTTGAAATTTCTCCGCCACGAGGGCATTCATACCCAGCTGAGCAATTGGACCGACGCTCTCTCCCAAATTCAAGCACTTCTGACTGACGCAGAGGATAAGCAATCGACCGATCGAACAGTGAAAGAATGGCTGGAAGATCTCCAGGATTTGGCATATGATTTGGATGATTTAGTGGACGAATTCTCCACTGAAGCTTTGCGGCGGAAGCTGATGTCAGAGCGGACCCAGGCTAGTTCCAGCAAGGTATGGAACTTCATCCCCACTTCTTGTACCAATTTCAAGCCAACTTCTGTCATGTTTAATTACGAAATGAGGTCCAAGATTAAGGAGATCAATACCAGATTAAGCAAAATTTTTGAACGAGGTTCAAAACTTAATTTGGTTAAGATTATTGGAACCACCCCTGCACCTACGACTAAGACTTGGCAAAGACCAGAGTCTACATCTTTAATTGATGAACCTCATGTTTATGGCCGAGAACATGATCAGAGTAAGATAATTGAGCTGCTCGTAAGGGGGGATGAATCAAGTCATAGCAATGTTGGTGTAATTCCCATTGTGGGTATGGATGGGATTGGCAAGACCAGCCTCGCTCAGATGGTATACAACCATGAAACCGTGAAGGAGCATTTCGATTTGAAAGCATGGGCTTGTGTGTCAGATGAGTTTGACATTCTGAGAATAACAAAAGCTATTTATGATTCAGTCACTTCCCAAACATGTAGTTTTAGTAACTTGGATCAAGCTCAAGTTCAACTACAGAAGGCTTTGGCTGGAAGGAAGTTCTTAATTGTTTTAGACGATGTCTGGAACAAAAACAAAGGTGACTGGAATCATTTGAAGAAACCTTTTAGTGATGGAGCCCAAGGGAGTAAAGTCCTGGTGACAACACGTAACAGAGATGTTGCAAGAATGATGGGAGCTGTTGAACTTCTTGACATTGAGGTCCTATCAGCTGAAGCTTGTTGGTCATTGTTTGGACAACATGCCTTTGAGAATAGAAGTATTGATGCAAATCCAAATTTGGTATCAATTGGTAAGAAAATTGCAGAGAAATGTAAAGGTTTACCTCTGGCTGCTAGGACACTCGGTGGCCTTTTACTATGCAAAGAACGAGATGAGGAATGGGAGGATGTATTGCATAGTAAATTATGGGAATTACCACATCAAGAAAGTGATATCCTACCTGCTTTGAGATTGAGCTACAATCATCTCCCTTTGCATTTGAAGCAATGCTTTGCATATTGCTCAATAATACCCAGCTACTATGAATTTGAGGAAGAGGAGCTAGTCTTGTTGTGGATGGCAGAGGGCTTCGTTCAACAACAAAGGGAGAAGCAAATGGAAGATGTAGGAGGTGAGTACTTTCGGGAATTATTGTCAAGGTCTTTTTTCCAACTATCAAGTACCGGTAAAAGCTCTAAATTTGTGATGCATGACCTCATCAATGCTTTGGCTCAAGTAGTTGCAAGAGATACTTGTTTTAGATTGGAGGGATTGAAATATCAAGAGCAGTGCAAAAACATAAAGAAAGCTTGACATTCATCTTACATGCGGGAGAGACGGGAGGGTACAAAAAAATTTGAGATCTTTGACAAGGCCATGCATTTACGGACCTTCTTACCATTTAACTCACCATATGGCCTGAATTGTTATTTGGAAAGCAATATTCCTCTTAATCTATTGCCGAAGCTAAGACGCTTGAGGGTGCTCGATATGAGTAGATATGACATCACAGAAGTTCCAAATTCGGTTGGAGATTTGAAACATCTGCCGTATCTTAACCTATCCTACACCTACATTGAAGAATTACCTGAATCACTAGGCTCTCTTTACAATCTACAAACATTGATGTTAAGAGAATGCACAAAACTGAAAAAGTTGCCAGCAGACTTGGGAAACCTAATTGACCTACGGCATCTTGATACTACAAATTCACATTCCTTAGAAGAAATGCCATTGGGAATAGGTAAGTTGGCTAATCTTTAGACACTGTCCAATTTTATTGTTACTAAAAACAGTGGGCATCGGTTAAGAGAGTTGGGGAATTTAATTTATCTGCGGGGGAAGCTTTGCCTATTTGGGTTACAGAATGTGGTGGTTTCATTACATGCAAAGGAAGGGAATTTAAATGATGAGAAGGGGTTAGATGTGTTATCAATGGAATGGAGTGTGAACTCAGATGATTCATGAGATGTAGGAGTTGAAATAGAAGTGCTTGACATGCTACAACCTCACAAGAATTTAAAAGAGCTCCATATCAAAGGCTACCTTGGTACAGGATTTCCAACTTGGATAGGAGATCCTCTGTTCTCCAATATGACTAACCTAAGTTTAGACAATTGTGGAAATTGTGCATTCTTGCCACCACTCGGACAACTACCCTCCCTTAAAAAGCTTTACATTAAAGGAATAAGTGCACTAAAGGATGTCGGTCGTGAGTTTTATGGGCAGGGTGGTGCCAAACCTTTTCCATTACTGGAGACTTTAAGCTTTAAGGATATGCCAGAATGGGAGTATTGGTACACTTTTGAAGATGATAAGGAAGTTCAACCATTTACACACGTTAGTGAGCTCTCCATAAAAAATTGTCCTAAACTTCTCAAAATGTTGCCCAGTGATCTACCTTGTTTGAATAATCTAGATATTACGGGGTGCCCACAATTCCTAGTTGAAGTTTCCAGCCTTGTCCTCCCATCACTCACCTCCGTGGCTATGAATGACGAGCCTTCAAGCGGTCCTTGAGATGAGGAGCATGGTTGATGATGAAATGATATCAGCAAATGCAAAGTCTAAGCATCTGAGTTCAATAACTTCCTTGAGCATTGGGATGATTGAGGAACTTGAGTTCTTGCCGAAATGGGTTACTCATGGGCTGATGGAACTCGAAGCATTGAAGATTACTGGCTGTGAAGAACTTAAGACACTGTGGAGGAATGAGGTGAGAGTGCAACACAGTCTCCCTGCATTCCGAAGTTTGGAAATTCAAGGCTGCCCCCAGCTTGTTTCATTGTTTGAAGAAGATGAGGATGAAGAAAAGGAAGGCCAACATCAGCAGCAGCAGCAACAAGAGGGACTCCCTAGCATAGTGAGGCTTGAGCATCTAAGAATATATAATTGTGAAAATCTGGAGAAACTACCACGGCTGCTACATACGTTCAATTTTCTTCGAGAGTTGCATGTCAGTAATTGTCCAAGTCTCAGCTCTTTTCCAGAGACAAGTTTTCCGTGCACGCTGAAAACACTCGAGATATATGATTGTGAGGCTCTGCAATCCTTATTCGAGTGGATAACGCAGATTAATGACAATAATCTTGAAGTATTAGAGGTTCATAATTGTCCGTCCCTTAGGTGCTTGATATCGTGCAGAGGTGGGGGGCTACCACCCACACTCAAAGAGCTTCGGATTTTGAAGTGTAAAAAGTTGGAGGCACTGCTAGTAGAGGAGGGGATGGCAATTAACTGTCCATCTATTGAGTGTGTTTCGATCAGTGATTGTGATAGTCTCGAATACTTGCCAGATGCCCTTCCTAATAATAATAATAATCTCGTTGTATTGGATGTATTTGGGTGTGAGAATTTGGAGCCCATTCCAGAAGGATGGTTCCACTCTGCAACAAATCTGAGAAAATTGGAAATTAGGGAATGCAAAAAACTAAAGGCCCTACCAGTTTTGCCACACAGATTGCAAACCATCAACTACCTCACTTCTCTTGAAGAGTTCTGGATGAATATTTCACATTGGAACAACAACTTCAAGAAGATTGGTTTGCACAGTTTATCCTCTCTTACATCACTGTTGATTGAAGGCCCAATTAGTGTGGCAGAGGATGAAGAAGATGTAGCAGGGTCTAGCTTTCCCATAGATGGGATGTTGCTTCCCACCTCTCTGATCAAGCTTACCATCGCGGAATTCCCAAATCTGGAGAAGCTATCTTCTAAGTTGTTTCAAAACCTCGCCTCTCTTGAATATCTTGAAATCAGGGGTTGCCCTAGGCTCAAAACTTTACCAGTGAAAAGGCTGCCTCCCTTACTTGAGAAATTGTCGATCTGGGGATGTCCGAGACTAACAGGGAAGTGTGAAAAGGGGAAAGGCAAATATTGGCCCCACTTAGCTCACATTCCTCAAGTCTATGTCCGTTGATGTTGATGATGATGATGAGTTCTACACCGTGTGGAGATTCCCACCGCGATACAAGCAGTCAAATTGCCAGGTACCCCAAATATATAAATAGTTGGTTTAAAAAAAATAAAAATAAAAACATAAATGTTAAATATTAGGATAAATTATACGTTGTCTTTTTTATGTTTGGTCACTTTCTCACTTTTATCCTTTAAGTTTGTTTTTTCTCATTTTGAACTTTCATATTTCAAGTTTTTCTCACTTTATTCTTAAAATTAATTTCTGTTAAAAATTTGTCCTTTAAGTTTGTTTTTTTCTCATTTTGGACATTCATATTTCAAGTTTTTCCTATTTTGCTCTTGAAATTAATTTCTGTTAAAAATTAGACAAAAAATAACACATTGACAGTTACGTGGCGTAAAAAATATTTTATTATATATACTCGCACCTCTAACATAAACTTAAATTTTAATATAATAATATTTTTTTATGTTATGTGACAGTTGTGAAATTTTTTATCTAATTTTGAACAGAAGTTAGATTTAGGAGTAAAGTGGGAAAAACTTGAAACATGAAGTGTCAAACTAAAAAAAAATAAAAAATTAAGAGCCAAAGTGAGAAAATGGCCAAATATAAAGGGGGCAAAGTATAATTTATCCTAAATATTATTATCTCCAACAACAAAATAAAAACATGTTTGGCTGAGTTTTTAATTTTTAATTTTTTTCCTTTTCAAAAAACAAAAACTAATTTGATTAAAATAAACATTTAAAAAATATTTTCAGATTTAAAAAAAAAAAATAGAAAACCATATGAAAAACAATAATTGTTTTTTATTTTTTTACTTTTACAGATTTTAAAAAACTCAACAAAATAGTCTAATTGATAGCAAAGATTTCCAACATTGCTAATTTTTAATGTCTCTTTGCTTATTGATTTTCAACAATTTTTTCTGATGATGGATGGCTATGCATGACAGTGTATTTAAGGGTTCGTTATGAGGTTTTATTTCTCCGTTTCTGGCTCCTTCCGTGCTTAATGTAAGTATTATCAAACCTAACTTTGTTTCTCAAATATTCTCTCTTTCTTTTTATTTTGTAAAATTTCTTCTCCACCTATGAAATCAAACTCTTTAAATAGAACCATCTGTGAAGTTTTTAAATTTCATTTATTAGCTAAACTTTTCATTGAATAGTTTTTGCAATTAGCATTTTGTTGATTGGAGGGTATGAAATTGGTTCTGCTTCAAATACATCAATATTAGAAAATTATGAACTACATTTATGCTGTGTTTGGTTGAGAGATTTGGGAAAAGATTTGGAAAGGAAAAGAGAAAAAAGAGGTGAAATGAAAATAAAATATGCTTACATTTCACCTAGTTGTTCACACCTTTTCGTTTTCCATTTTCAAATCCCTCCCAAAATCTCCCGACCAAACACAACATTAATGTTTTGGGCATCATATATATATATATATATTCAAGAGCAATTATGTCAAATCAAACCAACCCATACTAAGCTTTAAGTCCCATCAAATGGGGTTGGCTATCTGGATCCTTCTTCTTCATTCATTCAAAGTAGGATTCATGTTTATAAGGGATTAGAGCTGATTTTTTTACATGTTGGCTGTCGCTTATCAAATACACAACCCTCCTCTTTTACCCGGGCCTGGGATCGGCAGAGTTGATAAACAACCCTGGCAGAGTTATTCAAAAGCAATTATGTATTAGATAATTATTCAATTATCTCAAAGTATCAAATGACATTGTTCATGCGATGCTCTAAAACAATGATATAACAAAAAACTTTATGGGTGGGATAATACTAACCCATCTTATTAAGTCGTGATAAGGGATGACACACTGGAGTTTTTTTATAATTTCTTATTTGTTAGGAGTATCAAATAAATAATATCACATGGTAATATGAGGCCACCTAAAAATTTTCCCCAGTACACCACCCACATAGTGAAGACTAGGGTTGCACAAAGTCTCAGAAAAACTTGAGAATCAAACCAACCCGACTTCTATGGGGTTGGGTTGCTTTGGTTTTTTATTTTTTATTACTTTGGTTTAGTTTTGCGTAGACCAATAGGATTGATTCAACTCTTGATTTAGGACTTGACTAAATTAAACCAACCCAACACCCAAACTTAGTTATAAATATTACATAAATAATTTATGTCGAGTTGTCGTCATATTACTATTGAAAAATAAATGGTAACGCAGACATTGATACACCTGATCATGCCATATAAGAAAAAAATTATAACAAATCATTCTCATTCTTTAATTTATGCTATTGTACACTTGTATTTGAATAATATGAATGATTGTTTATAATTGTTAGCTTGTATTATAATTTGAAATGTTGTGTTTTTCTTTGTGTTGTATTTTAGAATGTTGAAGATGCTATGCTAAAGCTTCCAGGGAGTATTGAAGTCAAAATAATGGATAATTGTTTATGATTGTTGGCTTGTATTAAAATTTGAAGCAATATTTATTTTCGTTTCTATGTTATGCAAGTATAGTAAGTTTTGGTTTGTTTATATGAGTTAAAACAATGGATAATTGTTTACGGTTGATGGCTTGTATTAACATTTGAATCACATTTTTTTTTTGTTTTTCCTCTACGTTATGTAAGTTTTGGTTTGGTTTGACTATGTAAGTTAAAACATTGGATAATTGTTTATGATTGTTGTTTGATTTGTATAAAAATTTATTATTTGATTGTTTTTGTCAACATTTTTTTCCTCTCATTTATGCTTTTGAACTATTCTTCTGATCTATTGATCTATGAACTAACTCTTCCTTCCAAACATAAGGTATATATCACTGTGAAACAATGATTTTGAGCATTGTTGGCATTTATTTGTCTAAATCTCAAGAAATTTAAGCTACTGATTAACTCTAGCTACTTCAATTTATGTAGTGTTGATAGCACAAAATCTTATAATTAAATCACTTTCATTCATTATGAAAGAAATCACCATGGATTGTAATCAAATACCACTTAAGGCATAATTAAAAATACTTTTGGTCATAATTAAAATAACAACCACGCTGGAGATTAGCATATAAAGAAATAATTGTTCCATGGAGAGACTAAGGTGGGCTTGGCAATAATTTTTGGTGTTGTTCTTTTGCTTTTTCTTAAAAAATAAAAAAATAAAATGATGTGATTTTTCTTCACTTTACCTTTTTTTGATATAAGCTATGTGTACATAATCTTTCCGTCATTTGAAAATATTTACTCAATTCTTTGTAATTTATGAATTAAAATGCACTACTACATTTTTCGTTTAAATTAGCACTTGTGCATTACACGTTTATATTTGTAATTGACACCAAATTAGCACTAGTTCATTGCACATGTTTATATTTGTAATTGACAGATTTACGTGTAAATAATCTAGACCACTGGTGTAAAGTGGAGTATAGCTCAAAGAATTAAGAGAAAGGTACTTAATTTATAAGTGTCGCCAACAAAAAGTAGTAGTGATTTTTCTTTTTCTCAACAAAGAAAAGATTTATTGATTAAAAGAGGAAGGATACAGAGGATCAGATTAACGGTTAAGAGGGATATCAAACGACTTTAAACTTACAAAATCTAACCCTGCAAGTATGTTGGCCACGAGCCAACCCAAACAAACAAAAAGAAAACAAAGGGGTACAATACTACAACCCAAAAACAGAGCCACATAACAGAGTCAAAAACAGCTATCCTTTCCTCCTCAAATTCTTCAATTTCAATCGTTTCACCCCTTCAATTCTATACATGAAGCCCTCCATGGAAAAAAAGCCCTCTTCAGTCTTCGTCTTCACCAAAAATGCTGTTGTGATCTTGATTTTTTCGATAAGCTCCACCCTTCTAACAACAAGCCCTCTAAAAATCATATAATTCCTTGAAATCCATAATGTCCACATGTAAGTACAACTACAATATCGTCCAAATTAGAAGTCAAGAAAAAATTAAAAATTAGTAGACCATGTGGATTTTGACAAAAGAACCAAACTTGATAACTGTCCTATCCTTGCTCAATTCTACAAATAATATGATGGCAAGAGCAAAATTTCTGTGATAACTTTCTTGCATGAAACAGATAAAAAATTCATGTGGTCCCAAAACTACTCTTGAAATGAAGGATTTTATTTTGCATCCAATTCAACAGTGTCTCATCACGAGTAGTTACTCTTTTAATTTTGTTGCTTTGAAGTCAGAAAAATTAATTGAATTTTATCGAGTAATACTGACGACGACCAAATTGGTTTTGATTGCATTGTCTTAGTTTGATTCACCTCCAGCTATAGCTTCATTATTTTCCAATTTCTAACCATAGTGATATATAAAAATTAAAATTAAAAAAAAAAAAAAAAAAATTTCTTCTCAACAAATATAGCACTCAGCAACTTTGATTTCTACTTTGAACCATCAACTCAATGGAGTACTCAAATATATTAAACAATAGTTCTCAATAAACTATACTCAAACTTTATACTTACTTCTAGCGAGACAATCCGAGTAAATTGACAACTAAAAAAAGAACACACAGATTGTCAAAACAAGAGTATTTATGGAATTTCATATAGTTAATCCAATGATAGAATGACAAAACAAACATGAATTCTTACTAATTCGGTGGTCATCAAACAAACACAATTTTTCTTAGTCCCATCACTAACAATCCCCACATTAACAATCCTATCCAACCTAACCCTAAAAACAAACAGGGATTTGCATGTCTTTGCCTGAATTCTGTGTGGTTTTATCTTTGTATGCAGCACAATTAGGGTTAGGTTTTCGTTGAAGAAGATTTGAAGCTGTCTGGCCTGAAACTTTACATTGATATCTTCTATGTTCTTTTGCTTCTTTCTTCCTTCTTTTTTTATTTTTTATTTTTTTATCATTATTATTTTTGGGTGCACCAAAACGACTACAAAGTGCACTACACTCGTTGCATTGCAGAGGATCTAGACTCCATAAATCTACCTTCCCCAAGTCATAAGTTCCCACAAAACAAACAAAGTTTAACAATGAATTTCTAGGAATATCTTCAAGGGACTCTTTAAACTAGATGTGTTAGCTATTATAGTTAATATATTACAATAGTTATTTTAATAAAAAAGTTTAAGGCTAGCTGTAGGAGGCTTTTTGAATAGTTTGTGGCATAGATAGGTAAAACAAAGAGTAGCGTTGGAGTACATAAATGAAAAAAGAATTAGGAAAAATAAAAAATATATTTTCTTTTATATTTGAGCTAGTAAAAATGAAGAGTATAATTGGAATTGCTCTAACAAAAGATTTCTAGTCCAGCGACATATTTTCGTCTCTCTATATACAAGAGGTTAGGAATTTGACTCACAAAAAGTGAAATTGAGTAATAATATTTTTGTTTATATTTGTACAATTTATGACCTGTTACAATCGCCGCTTCATGACTACTTTTACATATACCCTTGGCTAAATATATAAATTGCATTGGAAATTTTTACATTAAAAAAAAATAAAATTACAAAAGAATTAACTAGAGCCTGAACCAATCCCAAATAAAAAAATGTTGGGGAACACCTACGTTAATCTATAAAACGAAGGTTGGAGTTGGTATAGATGTCACGAAAATTCTTTTCCAAAAATATCCCAAAACTTATTAACTGTTATAAATTATTTCAATTTTCTCCCGGTGTCTCAAATAATTTTCATAATTATTAGATCCAATTACAAATTACACATAATTTATGCTCACCTCTAGTGCATAGAAAAGGCGTGACGACAGTCCACAGTCCCACAACTGTATATTTTATTTCCATATATCTAATATAGTTCGTTCATATGGGAGTAAAATATCGTCTCCCAAGAACCACCTAATTCGGTTATCACCAAAATTGTCATAGAAGTGTTACTAGAGAAAATATCATTTTATTTTTTAAATTATCAATCAAAAATCAATTTAATTCATGATCTTTTAATAATATCAATTTTACTACCACCATTAGCTACAATTTATAATCAAACGAAAATTGCTGACATGACACCAAAATTTCGTTTGAAATTTCATTTTACCTCCAAACTATCTTTAAAATATCAATTAGACCCCCTAATTTATGTTTGATTATAGACAACAATGTAAGGTAGGGTAAAATTGATGCAAAAACGAATAGTTTAGTTATAAAATTGATATTATTAAAAGAACAAGGATTGAATTGATTTTTTAGTAATAATTTGGGGTAAAATGATATTTTCTTGTGTTATTATATATAGGCCTAATTACACTAAGACCCTCTCAACTATTAGTAAATATCAATTCACCCCCCCTCCCAAAATATATATATATATACGTATAAATTTGGAGGTGGTTTGAAGGAGGTCTACAAGGGTGAAAGTGTCACACTTTTATAGTTGAGAGGGTCAAAATGTACAAATTCGTAAATAAGAGGGGTAGAGTGATATTTGCTAATAATTGAGGGGGTCTTGGTGTAAATAACCCTTACATATATAGTATGTACCCAAAATTTTAATTACAATGATTCATAACTTTTAATGCGTAGTTAAAATTAAATTGATTTATATAATAAAAATATTGATAAAGTTTTATAATCAAAATCACAAAATTTCATAAATAAGAATAATTTGATTTTTTTTTTTTTTTTTTTTTGGTATAGCAGAAAATAAAACAGAAAACAGAGGACTAGATCCTCTCCCAACCCAATTCCAGCATATCTGTAACTAGAAGCTCTCTAATCTCAGCAGGAGGTTCATTAACAACTCAGATGTCTTCAGGTTGAGTAGCTCCCAATTTGACTAGAGCATCCGCGCAGAGATTGCCTTTACCATAATCATGTTGGGCAGTGCACTGGCAGCCATTGAATATGATCCTCACATCTTCCACCAGGCCTCTGTAAGGGTGTTTCTCTCCTGGGCCTTTTACAAGTTGTTTCACTACTTCTTGGGCATCAGTTTCCACAATCACTTTATTGAAGCCTTTTTGGAGAATGATTGTTAAGCCTTTATACACTGCCCATAGTTCAGCTTCAAGGTTGGTACAGCTCTCCATCCTTCCATAGTAGCCGCAGATCCAAGCTTCCTTCTCATCCCAAATGAGGCCTCCAAAGCCATTGGGGCCCTTGCTCCATTTGCTTCCATCCGTGTTCAATTTCAAAGTACCTACAGTAGGGCGAGACTATTTAATTAGTCTAAATGGAGGTCTAGGATGAATAATAGATAAACGAAAAGTAAGATCAATTTCAACAGCGTAATCAAGAATAAATTTCAAACTCTCAAATTGGCTAGATAATTTGTTTTCGAAGACTTTGAGGTTCCTGTTCTTCCAAATTTTCCAAAGAGTGACCAAGAAAACAGTGCTCTAAGCAAACTTGGTACCAAATTTAGCCTTCGTTTTGAAGTTAGAGATCAGCTAATGCATCCAATTTTCATCTAACATCTTCAAATACCACTGTTGGTTTCTGACAACAGTCCAAACTTCCTTAGCTTTGAAACATGTTCTAAATAGATGGTTGAGATCCTCAGTTTCACTGCAAAATGGGCAACAACAATTATCTAAAAGCCCTCTTTTCATTCTTATGTTGTTGGTCAGGAGTTTTCCATGTAAAATAATCCACAATAAGCCTTTCAGCTTTTGTGGAATTTTCTTTTTCCACAACCACTGCCAATCCTCCTCTGTACCAGTACAATTTGAAGCAAGCTCAAAGGCACTGGATGTGGAAAAAGTTGCATCGGGAGCCCCTATCCAGACCAACAGATCAAGGTTGGAATTGTATTTAGGGGGTTTCTCTTTGAAAATAGAGGTAGCCACAATTGGGGAGAAGATTTGATTAATTAAATTTACATCCCAATCACCTTCCTCATCAGTGATATCTTTAACCTTGGATATAGCAAGATTGATTGGTATGGGAGAATTTGAGGTCATGACATCCTCAATAGGTTTCTCACCACACCACCAATCTTTCCAAATGTCAATAGTAATGCCATTACCAATAGACCATTTAGCACCTTTTCGTAAAATGCTTCTAGAATGCAGCATTCCTCTCCATACATGAGAGGTTCTGCTATTCTTTTGACAGTTCAGAAAGTGGGTGTCTTTCAAGTACTTAGCTTTTAAAGCCTCAATCCACATACCTCCCTCATTGGTAATGAGTTTCCATCCCAATTTAGAAAGTAAAGCTAGATTATGATCTCTAGCCTTCTTGATGCCAAGGCCACCATGTTTTTTCTTTTTATAAACCTCATTCCAATTGACCAGATGAATTTTCTTTTTCTCTAGGGTATCACCCCAAAGAAAATTTCTATTAATCTTATCAAAATCGTTGCACACTCTTTTAGGTATCTCCATAGTTTACATGGTGTAAGAAGGAATAGCAGAACTAACAGATTGTATAAAAGTAGCTCGTCCTGCCATAGAGAGTACATTCATTTTCTAACCTGCCAACTTGGTTTGTAATTTCTCAAGGATGTAGTTGAAGTGGCTTCGGGTCACCCTTTTAGTCAATAGGGGAACACCCAAGTATTTACCCAGATCAACAGTTAATGGAATGTTACATCTAGCACTTAGATCTCGGGCCTTACGAGGATCAAGGTTAGGGGACACAAAAAGTTTAGATTTCTGAAACTTAATCTTGAGTCCAAATATGAAAATGAACTCATTCATAACTTTAGTAATAATAGCACAATTTTTTTTGTCCGCTTTAATTAAATCATCAGCAAAAAAAATGTGAGTGATACAAGGGCCTCCTTTAGTAAGAGAGATTCCTTTCCACCTCTTCTCCTCAGCCCTTAATCTAATCATGTTAGACAGTTGTTCCATGCACAAAACAAAAAGGTAAGGGAATAAGGAGTTACCTTGCCTTAGGCCTTTCAAAGGCCTAAACTCTTCAAGTGCTTCACCATTCCATAGGATAGATGTTTGCACTGAGGTAACACAACACATGATTAAGTGCACCCAATTCTCATTAAAGTTAAACTCAAGAAGAGTTTCTTTAAAGAAGTGCCAAGATATATTGTCATATGCCTTTTCAAGATCAATTTTTAAAATCATACTACCCATTTTACCTTTCCGAAGCCTCAGAGTGTGGATAACTTCTTGCGTTATAATGATGTTATCACTGGTATTTTTACCAGGGATAAAACTGCTTTGATTAGGCCCTATAATTTTATCAAGAAAGGGTTTGATTCGATCCACCACAATTTTGGTTATGATTTTATAGGTAACATTACAAAGGCTAATAGGTCTAAATTGTTTAACCCTCTCAGGGTTCTCCACTTTCGGGATAAGAGCAATAAGTGTCTTGTTTATCTCCTCAGGGATATGATTAGAGCTAAAGCAATTTTTAATGAAAGAACAGACAGTAGGGCCAACAATATCCCAATATTTATGAAAGAAAATAGCTTGGAATCCATCCCTTCCAGGAGCTTTGAAAGCCTTAATATTATTCACAACTTTCTTCACTTCCTCATTAGAAACAGCTTTGGATAACTCAGTATTATCAGTATTAGACAACGTGCATATTATTTTGTTACACCAGTGAGTCAAAGAGTTGGTAATGGGATTCCCAAACAAATTTTTGAAGTAGGTAACAACAAGATTTTGGAGGTCAGTGGGGTTATCAACCTAGACTTCATCATCATTCTTAAGAACCTCAATTCTAAGTCTCCTTCTCTTAATAAGAGTGGTAAGATGGAAGAACTTAGTGTTGCAGTCACCATGGATAATCCAGTTCTCTCTGGATTTCTAGAACCAAACTAGTTCCTCCTGGTAGAGGGTATGATTATATTATTTCACAAGCTCTTTTTCGAGCGAATGAAGATTATGAGTATAGACACGGGATTGGGATTTTTGGATCCCTTTAATTCTTCCCAGCAGCCATCTCTTCCGTCTAAAGATGTTACCAAAAGTATCTTTATTCCAATCAATCACTTTCTCAGCCATGATTTTAAGTTTGTCTATAAGATCAGGACAAGAATGTTTCCAATTGTTCTCAACAATAGCCATGAAACCCTCATGGGTTATCCAGGCTGCTTCAAATTTAAAAGGTCTAGATGAAGAATTGAAGGAAATTTTACCTTGAGTGATGACCATCATCGGAGAGTGATCCGAATAGGTTCTTGGGAGGTTACGAACAAAGCCATCAGGGAATCAAGTTCTCCATTTTGCATTGCATAAGGCTCGATCTAGACGGACTAAAGTGTTAGCCCAGCCTTGTCTATTGTTTGACCAAGTGAGTTTAGGTCCAGTGTATCCAAGATCCATGAGATTGCAGTTAGCCATGAAACCCTCATGGGTTATCCAGGTTGCTTCAAATTTAAATGGTCTAGATGAAAGATTGAAGGGAATTTTACCTTGAGTGAAGATCATCATCAGAGAGTGATTTGAATAGGTTCTGGGGAGGTTACGAACAAAGCCATCAGGGAATCAGGTTCTCCATTCTGCATTGCATAAGGCTCGATCTAGACGAACTAAAGTGTTAGCCCAGCCTTGCCTACTGTTTGACCAAGTGAGTTTAGGTCCAGTGTATCCAAGATCCATGAGATTGCGGTTGTTGATTCTATCATTGAATTTCCTGTTGCGCCTTTGGCTTTGAGTAAGATTCTGATTTTGGTTCATAGTGAATCCTCGCTTCTCAGCACTGCTAGCATAATCATTGAAATCTCCAGCAACAAGCCAAGGCTGATTCATATCTTGGGCTATGTAATCCAGATTTTCCCATAGTTCATCATGAACTCTAGGATTGAGACTTGTATAGACTACTGATAGCATCCATTATGGGTAGTTTTTCCTAGAGATTGTGGCGAGGATCATTTGAGAGTTGGCTTTTGAAATTCTAAAATTGACATTGTTAGGATTCCACAACATCCAACATCCAGATACCACCACTCCTGCCAATGGGATCTACATGTGCTAAGGTTGTGAGCCCAAGAGAGTTAAAGAACATACCCATAGATTGAAACTCAACCTTTGTTTCCATGAGTACTAAGATGTCAGGCTTGTGTATTTTGATTAGCTCCTTGATGTTCCCCTTGAACTTGTTATTTCCAGCTCCACGACAATTCCAAAATAGCATATCCATAAGAGACATGTGAGGAAGGTTTGGGATGGGCGACTGTTCTGGGGTTCCCAGCAACTCCCTAACTCTGTTGTGGTTGTCCTCCATGGAGAGCTTTGAGCTCGCCATCACCAAATGCTGACTCTGGCTTGCTTCGAATTGCCACCATGGTTTGATCTTTAGTTTCACCTCTTCTATCCACCATTCTGCAGCGATGAGGTGAGATGCTTCTTTCTCTAGTACGAGGAACAGCATCATTCGGTGTTGTGAGATCTTGTGTTGGATTGGATTCATCACTTGATCCTTCATCTCATCGCTCTTGGTTTGCATTTTTCCGCCGCTCATCCTTAGGCTTATCAGGAGGTTTTTTGCTATGTCTAGGGTTGGTGGTGATCAAACTTGGTTCTATGCGAGCCATTGGGTCTAAAGCTGAAGGTAGTTGGGTATGGTTACTAGGTTCAGATACCTCAGTTAACACAGCTGCGGCAGATGTCATGGTCTCCTTGCGTGTCACTGTTTCCTGAGCTACTTTTTTCCCTTTTTTGATCTCATCTTTGAGCAAATCTTTTGCTGGTATAGTTATATGTTGTTGACCCATCTGGCTACCCACTGGTTCTTGTGGTTTTTGTCTATATTTGAAACTTCCTCTCTTTTGCTTGAGGTCCATTTGTGTATAGCCTTGTTCAGCTTAGGCTAATTGATCTCCTTCAAAAAAACCTTTCCTCTTGGAGTATATCGAATCTGTTTCGTTGTTGCTGGGTTGGGTTTTTTGAGGGCTTTGGGTTGTGATTTTGTTGCCTTCTGTTCGGGGCTTTGGTCCATGGCCCATAGCTTAGGCCCATCTCAACTTTGTTAGTGTCACTGCTACTTGGGCTCATGGCCATTGTTGGCCCAATTAGGTCCTTTCCTCCTTCAACAGCTATCAGTGTCGTCTTCTCCGACACCATCTGCAGCGTATCAGAGCAGTTGTCCTTCCGGTGACCAATCCTGCCACAAGAGAAGCAGAAAGTGTGTAAATGCTCATATTCAATAGCATAATTATACTTACCAATTGCAAAGTGAGAGAGTAGCGGTTTTCTTAAGTCCATTTCCAAGCACACGCGCATATTTTGCCCGCGCGGCCATGGCTGTGCTGATATCCACCTTTAGTGGTTTCCCCAAGACTTTGGCAATATAAAAGAGAACTTTCTCACAGTAGTATTCAATTGGGAGATTTGGGAATCTAACCCAAATAGCTTTTGTATCTTCTTCTGCAACATCTGATTTGAAATCGTGTTGCCACTTACGGACGGTGACATAGTGGTCCATTACTACCTATGGCCCGCATGTGTATACCCTATTATAGTCTTCCATCATATCAAATTTCACTATAAAGAATCCATTTCCAATGTCTAGTGTTTCAAAATCTGCTTGTAGGCCCCAAATTTTCTTTATCTTATTGACGAATAGTTTGTACCCAATATTCTTGCCCAGTAGCCTGACTATGAGGCACTTTTTCCATGGCTCTTTAATTTTCCTGAGGAGTCTAGGTTGGAGTTTTACTCTTGGGATGCGATCGTTCGGGGTCAACTCTAGATCCTCAGCATCAAGATCATCAATCATATCTTCTTCGTCCGCGGATGATAGCTCTTCAACATCGCAATCAAAGTTTTTCTCATTGCTGTTCTCATTGAACCTTGAGTGAAGGAGTGCCTGTTTCAATGATTTTGTAGTGGTCTTGTTGCCTATTTCCTTCTGCTCTTCGATCACTTCCATTAGTTCTTCTTCTGGGTTCAATTCCACTATGGTCTTTGTTATGTCTGTTTCAGGCGACTCAAATTTGCTAGTCAGTGGATTCAGTGGTTGTTCATCCATGGACACATCAGCTTGTTCCGATTGATCTCCCTTAATTTTCTTTGTGCTCCTGGCGAGGTGATCATCCTCTTCGGCTGATCGGCCATGGGAGATGGTTTCAGTTGCAACGGTCATATTCTAGAGAGAGAATTTCTTCTACTAATTTAGGCTTTGGACAGTTTTTGAATAATTTGATTCATAACTAAAAACAGTAGTCTCATAATTGAAGCAACTAGCGGTGGAACCAAGAAATTAAATCAGAGAGGGCACTTATTAATTACAACATTAAAAATTTTTACAAAAATATTTCACATAAATTTTTACAATTGACTTCAAGAAAGATAAATATATATATATATATTATTTGTAACTAGTATATCATGGACAATATAAATGAAAAAAAGTTATGGATATGAGTTTTAAAATAAATTACATAATGACAAAGTAATTTTTTATACGAAATTTCAGTAAAAATTCAATATAATAATAATATCACATTATCATTGACATATGATATCACCAACCAATAATAAAGAACACATAGAGGATGAACCCCATATGTCAAATATAACTAACAATTTAATAAATTTCATATCTTCATTGAGATTAATTATATCTGTATGTCAATAATGATAAACATTAGTATTGTATTGAAATTTTCATAGATACTGATATGACTTATCATAATATCATTATTTTCAATAAAAAAAAATAACCATTATTATTCTTATTATTTTAAAAATGTCATTGACATTTCACTCTAAATAATATTTTATAATTTTTGTTTATTTAAAATATTTTCTTATGTTTACAAAAAAAAATAAATAAATAAATAAAAATTTCAAAACCCATGGGGCACTGGACCCTCTATGCCTCCGCCACAGGAAGCAACATCAATTCTTTCATTCTCAAATCTTTCCTACTCAACAACCCCTTGGGGTCTAAGGTGAGGTTTGGGATTTGAGCTTATGAAAAAAAAATTGAACATCTATTTATAGTAATGCAACTTACTAATTTGCTAACATTCTATTCCTAGGGCGAAAAAATTAATACACACTCCTTTTAAGAAATGTGTATAGTAGAATTAACTGCAAAAAAATAGTTATTTATTTATTTAGATTGTATTTAAATTTTGAATTTGAAATAAAGAAATTATAAAAAGAAGATAAATGTATATAAAATAACTTATATTTTATTCATATTTTGCTTTTTCTTCTCTGCAATTTATTTCCCAAATGTAAGATGGAAATTCAGCCTCAACTTCTATTGGCTTCATAAATTCTTGGGATATTACACGGAGACCTTCTAAATTATTGTTAAGTATCTCTGTCCTCCTAAATTGAAAAAGGGGTAAATTACACCATTAGTCTTAATTTGAGCAAAATTTCATTTTGGTTCTCGTAGTTTCAATTTAAACCTTACACTTCTAATTTTGTGGCAATGCATCCCTTTGTCATACATTGTTAACATTTTGAATAGAAAAAAATCACGTGCAAAAATAAAGGGACCAAAATGGAATTCAAAAAACATGGAGACTTTTTGTTCTTTACCCCAACTTGCTCACGTGACACGTGTTATGGCACTCGGGTGCTACTTTGGAAGTGGGGCCTCACGAGTCACACAATGAAGTAAAGACATCGGATTTTTTTTTTAATATATGGATTTAGATGAACTTCGATATGATTTTTTTGGTACAAAAAAACTTTGGTATAATTTGTTTATATACATCTTCAAGCTACATGTTAAGGAATTAAAAAATAAAACTTACAATTTTATAAAAACAAGTGAAATAAAAAATATATGATCTTTCTAAGTTATTAAGGGTGTGTTTGGTAACGTTTACGTTTTCAGTTTATATTTACAAAAATTTTATAAACTGGTTTTTGTTTATTTTTTGTTTATTTTTAGAAAAACATAAACTACAAACACGTTTGGTAATTGACAAAATGTTTTAAAAATTTTAAAAATATAAAAAAGAGTGAGAAATGACAAGTGGTGGCAAGTGGCGGCGGAAGACGGTGGTGAAAAGTGGTGACGGTGGATGGTGGGTAGCTGGTGGTGATGGGTGGCGACGGGGGGGTGGGTGGGTAACGGTGGCGGGTGGTGGTGACAGATGGTGGGTGGTTGGGTGATGGTGGCGGGTGGTAGCGAGTGGGTGGTTGTGGTGGTGGTGGTGGCGGCGGGTGGTGAGTGGTGGTGGCAGGTGGATGGCGGGTGGGGGGTGGTAGGTAGTGGCGGCGGGGAGGGGGTGGGTGGGGGTGGTGGTGGGTGGGTGAGTGGGTGATGGTGGCTAGTGGTGGGTGGTAGCGAGTGGGTGGTGGCAGGTAGGTGATAGGCGGGTGGTGGCGGTGGGTGGGTGGCGGTGGTGGGTGGCGGTGGTGGCGGTGGTGGTGGGGGATGGGTGGTGGGTGGTGGGTGGTGGTGGCGGAAGACGATGGTGGAAAATGGTGGCGGGTGATGGCTAGTGTTAGGTGGTAAAAAAAAAAAAAACTAAAAACTCAAATTGAAAACACATTTTTTGTGTTTTCATTTTTTGGCCAAATTTATAAACTGAGACCACTGATTTATAAATCAAAAATTTTACCAAACAAGTTTTTATTTGAGTTTTTTAAATTTTTGTAAATATAAATAGAAAACTGAAAACGTAAGTGTTACCAAACGACACCTAAACATGTGTTTTAAGAACACATATGTCAAGGAGATCTGTATGTGTACGCGGTACTTACCAGGTAGAAACATGAGAGACTCAGTGAAGCAGTAGAAGCGAAGGACTTCACATGAGGTTTTAAAAGATTTTACAAAAAGTGTAAGTTACTCTATAAATGTCTCAATTCTCTTTTATTACAAAACATGCATTATTAATAACTTATCTTTTAATGTTCAAATAGTTAAAGGAAAACTCTTAAGTGTGCAATGCATATGATATGCAATGCTTATACGTATTTGTGGTATCAATTATTTAATTTTATTGTTTATTTTATGTAGGGGTGTAAAAATGGCTCGCGATCCGTGGGTAGCCCGAAACCCACTCATGGCCAGAGATGGACCCGGCTCGAGCCCAACCCAAGCCTCTAGGCTAGGGCTTGGGTTAATGTTTTGAAGCTCGGCTTGGCTCATGGGCCCAGCCCGTTTTGGCCCAGCTCATCGGCCCACTTAAGGCCCACTTAGGGCCCGACTTGAAGCCTGTCCCGCCCAAGGCCCAATGTATTTTTTAATGGAAAATAATAAAATCTTGGTAAAAAAAATTTTAAAAAACAAAAAAAAATTGTTAGGCCCACCCAAGCCCGAGGCCAGGCCCAAAGGCTCGGTCCACCAGCCCGAATACCCCTGGGCTTGGGCCTGGGCTTATTTTTTTTGGCCCGTGGGCCGGTCCGGCCTTGCCCAAATTTTGGCGGGAGCCTGTGAGACCCGACATGGGCTAGACTAGATTTACACTCCTAGTTCTAGTAAATAAATTATTTTGAAGATAACCTGTTTAGTAGGTTACCAACAGGCCAGCAATATTAAAATTACTAGTTATGGCATAATAGAACTACAAAATTTCATAACTAATCTAAAAAATAATTTATTTGGGGTGTCCTAAATAAGTACACTTTTTGTCTTTTTAAACTAAAAAGTTGAGGAAAAAAAATGAATGTTTAGGTTAACTTTTTGTCTTTTTACGAAAAAACGTGTAATAAAAAATTGTATAAATAAAGTGTATAGGCAAAGAAAGTTGAGTAGGTTGTACGACTGTCTTGCTGGGGCAGCGTGTCTTACACAGCAAATTATTGCCTCTTTCGGGGCAAAGTGTTTGGATAGTGATGGTCGATCCGTGGGGGCCACCACGAGTCCCATTTTAATAATCTGAACCATTTAATATGTACAATTCGTTGAGTATTATATATCTGTAAAAAATAACGTTGATCGGATATCGATAGCTATATGATCGGATTAATTTTTTTTCAATAGTTAACTATCACACCATCAGTTTTCAAAACTGATTTGATCATATAGTTAGCGATATTCAATCAACATGATTTTTTACAGGCATATAGTACTCGACGAGTTCTATATATTGACGGTTCGAATTATTAAAACGGAACCCTTAGTGGGCCCCCAAGGACCCAACATTACCATCAAACTTTGTGACGTTACATATGTAGTTATTTTTTTTTTTGCCCAAAAAGTGTATGACTTGCCTTCCTACTGGGGCAGTACGGGTGACAGTGTAATTCAAACTTTTGTATTACAAAAATGTATAAAATATTTTTTAATATTTTTTATTTGTGAATAGTAATGACTTTTTTGCTTTTTGTGTAACTTTTTGACTTTTTATATTTTTTGGGACTTGCCAAACCTGGCCATAATACTACCATAAATATGCATAAAAGTAAAAATAAAAAAAAGGACAAATAGTCATTGTATTTTGGTCTTGTGTGATTTTGGTCTCTATAATTTGCTTGATTTTGACACTGAATTTATGATTTTTTCTCAATTTAATCCAAATGCTTACAATTGTTAGCATTTTTTAATGAAAAGTATGCATACAAGTGACATATGTCATGCTTTTCAAGGAAAATTTTTAAACTTGTTTAACTCAGTGAGTTCACTTCAACTAATTTAGTGATAATTGTTCATAAAAAACACTAATAACGTTATCAATTGGCATAAATTAACACAAAATCTAAAATTAAGATCAAAATTGAGCTAATTGGAAGTGCAGGGATTAAAATAAGAGACAAAATGTAAGGATTATCTATGTAATTTGCCCCCCCCCCCCAAAAAAAAAAAAACCATTAAATTATGTAACGGATCATTAAGTGTCGTAATGAACGATATGGTAGCATAACTTGTGTGCTAAAACACCACTAGGTATGGCATAATAGAACTATAAATTTGTGTAATGAATCCACAAAAATACGTAATGATACCATTAATTTGCATAATAGTTTAAAAAAATTGAAAAAAATCATTAAAATATGTAGCTGATTATTAAGTGTCGTAACTCATCATAACCAAAAAACAAAAAACAATACTTTGAAATAACTTGTGCATTTAATATAAAAAAAAAAAAACATTCATATGCGTAACACTACCATTAATGTGTGCAAAAATTAAGAAAATTAGGAAGAAAAAAAACATTAAAGTACATAGCGAACTTAATCATAAAGAATGAATTATACTTGGGCATAACTTACGCATTTTTTATCAAAAAACCACTAGTTATGGCATAATAGAACTACAAAATTGCATAACAAATTTAGAAAAAATGCGCAACACTACCATTATTATTCGCAAAAGTTTTAAAAAAAAATTATTAAAGTACATAGCGAATCATTAAGTATTGTAACTCACCATATTCATAAATAATGAATTATACTTTGACACAACTTGGGCATTTTATATTAAAAAACCACTAGTTATGGCATAACAGAAGAACAAAATTGCGTAATGAAACTACAAAACTACGTAACGCTACCGTTAATATTCGTAAAAGTAAAAAAAGAAAAAAAAGAAAAAAAAAGCCCATCACAGTACGTAACGGATCATTAAGTATCATAACTCACCACTTTGCACTCTTGCATTTTGCACCAAATCCTACTTTGGCCCTTACAATTGAAATCATGACAGTTACCTCCTGCACTTTTGATCAAATCTCACTTTGGTCCTTACATATGAAATCGTGACAGTCAATCCCTTACACTTTTGCTCAAATCTCACATTGGTCTCTACACAAGTATTGATGTCTCTCTTCTGTTACTTTATTTTTAAATCTTTAACAAAATCCAATCATATAGCAAAAATGTGTCTACGAAATGAGAGTAAGAGAAAAAAATCATCCATGTTTTCCATCAATAAACTTTGTCTTACGTGATAAACACGTGAGAGTCATATAATACTATATATATATATATATATATTCGTATGCTAAAAATTGGAACAAAGAAGCAAGAAAATAAATCTTTTGAAATAAATAAAAATGCGACAAAAAAATTAAAAAGAAAGGAAGATGAATAGACAGAAGATTGTGTTACTGTGAAAAATAAAGTTTCATGATTAGAATATATGCAAAACCCTAATTCATCTTCTTAATCACTCACAATTTGCGTTTTATTTTAGCATAATACATGCATAATTTGATGTAAATTTTAAGACATTGTGTGTATTGGTGGAAAATGTAGATGACTTTCCTCTCTTACGCTTATGTCGTAGTCATATTTTTGTCACAGGATTAGATTCTATTAAAGATTTAAATAATTGAGTAACATAAAAAGAGCATTGACACTTGTATAGGGACCAAAGTAAGATTTGACCAAAAATATAGGGGATTGATTGTCACATATGAAGCACCGACACGTCCCCAGGCCCTGCGTACTAGTGTCGGACACGGACATGCGTCGGACACATAGTAGACACGTGTCCGACACTCTCTTTAACTTGTCCCTTTTTTTTTTTTTAAATTTTCCAGTCGGACACACCATGGACATGCCGGGACACTTTCTGGACATGCGTGAGGTGGATCGAAGAAGCCTTAACTGTTGGAGAGGAGACAGAGAAAAGATCAAAGAGATCGAGGGAGACAAAGAAAGAGAGAGATCAAGAGCAGAGAGGAGACACAGAAAGAAATCGAGAGAGGAGAGGAGAGGAGACAAAAAAAGAGAGAGAGATCGAGGGAGAGGAAGAATGTCACGACCCAAACCCGGCCCTATGGGTTTAGCATCAGAATCGCCGATGAATCCGAGATTACCAAGGCCCTCTGAGCGATAATACAATTAAGCAGTCTGAGGCTGGCGGAAGCCAATACAGTAAATAACTAGTGTCCATTGAGCTGTGAAAATCTGTATGCCAAAAACATTTTTATGCATTCATACACTCCAAACCAGTACAGTCTATACAATCATTTACAAACAGTCAGTACAGGGACTTAATCCCTCGATAACAGTACAGTCAAACAGTCTAAACAAAAGGTACAATATAGTAGGGAGACATGTGGGGGAAACAAAAACACCCCAAGCCATGGCATGGCGTCTCGGAACCTCACAGTGAGGCACATTGGCTGGCTTGACAAAACTGGGGACCAATCTCACGCTCCTAGCTTCGGTCTGGTGGCTGAGCACCTACATATATATATAAACAGTGAGCTAAAGCCCAGTGAATAACATAACGTGTAAAGAGGTTATGAATGAATGTCCTTCTGATAATGAAATCAATTCATTATACTGATATTTCAATCTTCAAGATTTCATCAATCAATACTTCAATCAATCGGTCATATGTGGTACATCCATTAGCCTATAAACAAGAGTCCAAGCGGACCGGGCATATGAACCCAACAATAATGATGGCCATCAATCGGTATGGTTCCACAAGGAAACCGACAGAGCTCAGTAACGATCCAATAACGATGGGTGCTAAGGATGCCACTACTGATTCAAAATACAGGACATACATTCATTCAATAAACAATATCAGTTCAATAAACAGTTCAGTTCAGTATTCAAAATAAAACCATTTGAACATATCTTTACACAATCTGTTACTCACAGAGATTGGGCTATCAGTAGCTAGAGCGCGTCCCCGTGAGCCAACCCTAAACAGTTAACAAATAGAACACACACTAAGTTCACAGTCGAAAAGATGATGATTACATCCCTAAATTCCTCGGTGTGGTTCTATGTCTACATCCTCATTAAGATGCTTAAACTAGGCCTAAGAATGCCTAGGATGCGATGAGGATGCAAGAATGCACTTAGGAAGCAATTCCAGAATTTTTGATTGAAACGGGGCCTCCGCTCGGCGCGAGTTTCCGCCGGCGGACAAGCACAAAGTCCCACGCTCGAGCGTACATTCCGCCGCTCGAGCGGACTGATGAAAGGTGCAAAAATGCTGGATGCGCGATTTTCCCGCTCGAGCGGACTGTAAAACAATGCAAGAAAATACTGGGAGCATGAATTCCCCGCTCGAGCGGCACTTCCCCCGCTCGAGCGGACGTCCAAAATCTGGAAAATCCAGATTCGACCTCTGAGTTTCAAACCAAGTTTTGATGCTCCAAATTCGATCCTCTTGGGCCCATTTTCTGGAAAACTCTTTCAAACACATAGAATAACAAGTTTTAAAGCTCAATTTAAGAAATCAAGGCCCAAGGGTGTTTAACTCAAACTCAATTTCAAACCATTTTCAAGAACAATGCTTAAACATGACATGCATGCATTCAAAACAACTTTAAGCTTCCAATCATGCTCAAATGAGCTCAATTCTTTGAAAACAATGTGGAAAACATGGATTATGATAAAAACATGGACATGCATGTACAATCTACCATGAATTCAACTCAAACTCCTCAATATGCTCATGCATGCATGAATGGAGCTCTAACTCAACAATTATGAACAAATTCATGTCTTAGCTCTATAATTCTTCATGAATCTAGCAAGAACCAACCTTAAATGCAACAATGAGTGGTTAATATACATACCTAAGTCTTCAATTAAGAGCCTAGGAGGTCAACAATGGGGTCAACACTTCAATCCTCTTAAGTTTCAAGCTCAACAAGCAAAATGTGATGAAAAATCAATTCTCTCTCCCTAACTCTCTTCTAATTTCGGTGGAGACAAAGGAAGAGGCTGATGGAGTGTTGTTTTAACTAAGTGTATAAGGCTCTTAAACAAGATTAAACAAAGGTCCATCCAATGGCAATGTGGTAATTAATTCAAACTCTTTAATTGACTTTAATTTAATCTAATTTAATTATTCCCAATCAATTTTCAGATAAATATATCATTAAATCAGAAATATTCTACTGAGTCTAAAACTTCAAACGGTTTCTAAATCGGCCGCCGATAAGGCCTTCAATTAGCAGTTTAAACATAAACTACAAACAGGTAAAATCATACAATCAACAGATAGAATATGCAATTCAATAGGCAGTCTTATTGATTTGATTTGATTCCAATCGATCATCGATACTTTAATCAGTTCAATTATCAGTCATTAGCGGTTCAGTTTAGCATTAATCAGTATATAATTCAGTGGTCATCCGGTAATCAGTACGAGGGTTGTTACAAAGAAGCCTAACCTGTTCAGATCAATCGAAGAAGCTGAGGTGTTTTTCTTCATCTTCTCTCTTCTTTTTCTCCTTTTTCTATTTGTCTTCTCTGTCTCTATCTCCTCTGTTCTTCTTCTTCTTTTCAATTTCTTCTTCTTCTCCTCTCTTTCATCTTTGCCTTTTCTGACTCTCTACCTTTTTGATTTCACTCTCTCCTCTGTTGTTTCTCTTCTTTTATTTTTTATTTTTTATTTTCTCTTTTTCTTGATTCACTCGTTTCTCTCTCCCTCTTTTTTTTTTTTCTTTTTTTTCCTGTTTCTTCTTTATTTTCTTGATTTCTTCTCTTTTTTTTCTCTTCTTTTTTTTTTATCCTTGTTTTTTGTTAAACCTAAAATTTATAGAATAAATTATTTTTATTTAAAAAAACTCATTTTTTATTAAAAAATTTTTAGATGTGTTTATTAATTTTATTATTATTGTACTTGTATAAGAATTAATGAGTTTTTATTTTATTTTAGACATATAATAAATAAATAAAATTATATATATTAAATGTGTCCTCAGCGTGTCATGTCCTCCATTTTTTGAAAATTGCGTGTCCGCGTGTCTGTGTCGTGTCGTGTCGGTGTCGGTGTCCGTGTTCGTGCATCATAGACTGTCACAATTTCATGTGTAAGGACCCAAATGGTATTTGATCAGAAGTATAGAGGGTTGACTGTCATGATTTCATGTGTAGGGGTCAAAGTGAAATTTGGTGCCAAGTACAAGGGTGCAAAGTGTAATTTACCAATGATGAAATTATATTTTGGCATAATTTGTGTGTTCTAACTCAAAAAACCACTAACTATGGTGTAATAGAACTACAAAATTACATGACAAATAAGCAAAAATATGTAACATAACCATTAATATTCGTAAAAGTTTTAAAAAAAAAATTAAAAACCATTAAAATACATAGCGGATCATTAAGTGTTGTAACTCACCATAATCATAAATAATGAACTATACTTTAGCAGAACTTGTGTTTTAACACAAAAAACAAATAGCTATGGCGTAATAGAACTACAAAACTACGCAACAAATCAACAAAAATACATAATGCCACCATCAATATTTGTAAAAGTTAAAAAAATTAGGAAAAAACTATTGAAGTACATAGCGAATCATTAAGTATCATAACTCACCATAATCGTAAATAATGAACTATACTTTGACATAATTTGGGCATTTTACATCAAAAAATCACTAGTTATGGCGTAATAGAACTACAAAATTGCATAATAAATTTACAAAAATACGTAATGCTACCATTAATGTTCGCAAAAGATAAAATTAGAAAAAAAAATAACTACTAAAGTACGTAGTGTATCATTAAGTATTGTCACTCACCATAATCATAAATAATGAACTACACTTCGGCATAATTTGTGCATTTTATATCAATAAATCACTAGTTATGGCATAATAGAACTACAAAATTGCGTAACGAATCCACAAAAATATGTAACACTACCATTAATATTCGTAAATGTTAAAAAAATAGAAAAAAAAAACCATTAAAATATGTAGTGGATCATTAAGTATCGTAACTCACCATAATCATAAAATGCTTATGTGAGATCCTTGTAGACACCCCATTTTTGACCGACCTTAAGACTCAGACGTCACCGGTTGAGCGCTCGGTGATGTTGCATACTGTGCTCGTTCCGAAGTCTCAGAGTCGTGGCCGCGCGCCCTGCCTCCGGACTTCCGAACCCTCTTCTCTACCTTGTCTCGGTTTGCGAACCAGACTCGGTTTTCTCTGTTTTCTTTCACGAGGAAGGGAGTGGTCTGAGACTATCTCCGGTGGCCGAGCTACTTTTTCGTGGCCGTAGGCCATTTTGCCATTATTCGGGGCCCGGTTCGGTTTTGAGCCGTCGGTTGTGTGCCTCGGCTCGGGACCGCCAACCATCTCCGACTTCTCCGGTTTTGGCGGAGACCTCTGTTTTAATGTTCGAGGAACACTGGGGCCCCGATGCCCACGCCGGCCGAACACCACTTAGGTGCGGCGACCCATTTCGGGACCCGGCTGCGTGATTTGGGCCCCGAGCATTCATTTCATCCGCTTTCTCCGGTTTTGGCGGAGACCTCTGTTTAACATTTCGAGGAACCACAGGGCCCCGATGCCCACTTGGCCGGTATGCCACTTCGGTGCTCATAGCGGTTTTGAGACCCCAAATTGAGCGGTTTTGGTCCCGAGCATTCATTTCGCATCCATCTTCTCCGGTTTTTGGCAGGTACCTCTATTTTGTCATTCTAGAGGACACTGGGGTCGCAGATACCCACTTCGATGCTGAACACCACTTCCGGCACCTGCAGCCCATTTTCGGGATCCCGATTCGCTCGGTTTTGGCCCCGAACGTTCATTTCTCATTAGTTTTTGTTCAAACTTGGCAGGTACCTCTGTTTCAACATCAGGAAGATCACTGGGGGGTGGGAGGCCAGCAATTATCCCAGATAACCAGTTTCGCTCCTCCGGAGCCCGTTTTGCTCACTTCCGGGCCAATGTTGAACACCCTAGGGATATTTTCTTCCAACCAAAGCTACATATCTGTGATGAGGGCATCTAGGAGGACCCTAAGGGTTGGTGGTCGGCCAGAAATTCAGGGTTTCATTTTTGGGCCTCTCCTTCAAGCTCTATGTTGTGGCTCCTGCTTCAGTGTTGCCAATTTCCGACCTTGGAACCTTGTTCTACACATCTTGGAGGACACAAAAAGTTGGTGGTCGGCCAGCAATTGTTGGTTTCATTTTTGGGCCTCTCCTTCAAGCTCTATGTTGTGACTTCTGCTTCAGCGTTGCCAGATTCCGACCCTGGGACCTTATTCTACACACTTGGGAGGACACTCCTGCATGGTGGTCGGCCAGAAAATCTTCACTTCAATTTTGTGCCATGGTCGGCCGGCCGGGAGGTGGTGGCCGACAGGTGGGGTGGCCGGCCACCTCCCAAGTTTACTGGCCCGGCTTCTTGCTTTCGGCTGTCCAAATGTCCGGATATCTTCCAACATATCCCGGGGCATCCGGGGGATATTTCGGGAGGGAAAGATTGGGTGCTTTCCCTCCCCTTTTACACCCCATTTCTTGCCTATTTGAAGGACCCTCCCTCTCCTTCTTCAAGGTTGGAAAATTTGGTCTCAAGAACACTTCTCCAAATTCCTCCATTTTCATAGCTCAAAACCTCAAAAAGCTTCTAAGTCTCTAGGTCTTCTCTTCATCAACACCTAGCTTCACCATCCCTACTACCATTCCAGCAGCTAGGAAGTGAATTTCAGAGGTTGAGAAGCTACAAATCAAAGCCAAGAATCAAAGAAAGACAAGTCTTCAAGGGTAAGTCTTCAAAACCAACTTTTAGGGCTTTTTCTTGATTCATTTCTATACTCCAATTGGTTGAGAATTGGGGCTCCGACCCATACTGATTTTGTGCTTGTTTTGAGCCCCTCTACAACTTTGTAGAAGGGCTCAACTTCATTTGATGCTCCTATGATATACTTGTTTCAATACCTAGCTTTTATGCCATTATCTTGCATGCTAGCTTAGGCCTATTTCCTTTTGTTTTCAGGGGTCCGACCCCTACTGGTTTTGTGCTTGTTTTGAGCCCCTCTACAACATTGTAGAAGGGCTCAACCTCATTTGGTCATTGTATATATCACCCCCTTCAAATTTCATCAAGTGTGCCATTTTTGCATGCAATTTTTGACCTATTTGTGTTTGTTTTTGGGACTTCGACCCCTACTGGTTTTGGTCTTATTTTGACCCCCTTTACATACTTCATGAAGAAAGCTTTGTCATTTGGTGTGTGCATTGCATGTCTCATGATATAGCCTATTTGGAAGCCTACTTTGCATGGTTTTTTTAGCATGTTTGTATTCTGATTTTGAGGATGTCATCTTCTGCAATTGTGCTTATTTTTAGCTCATCTTCAATGTTGTAGAAGAAAGTTTGTCCATTTGGGGTTTGCATATATCACTTGTCTCAATACCCCTCTTTTGGCCACTAATTTTGCATGCTATTGTTGATCTATCTATGCTTGCATTTTGGCCATGTTTGTTACTGAAAAATGCCATATTTGGGACTGCCTTGCTACTGTTCTTGCTGCCATGATCATATTTTGCATGTATAGCATGGCTATAGGCCATTTCGGGGCTTAATTTCACACTTTCGGGATGAATGCATGCTTGGTGTCATTTCAATTGTTTCGGGCTGTTTCCCCTTCATTTAGGTGCTGAAATATGGTTTGCATGCTTGCATATCATTTCCCATGTCATTTCATGCCTTAATGCATTGCCTCGATTTGCGTGCCCGTGTGCACGCACTTCGAGGCACCTCTTTTTATCCGACGGCAGCCTATGTGAGTGTGGTTGAGGCCCTCTCATGTCGGCGTAAGCCCAATCTGCATTTTCATGCTTCTACATCATTGCCTCGATTTGCGTGTCCGCGGACACGCGTTTCGAGGCAGCTTTGTTTTTACCCGACGACCTCCTATGTGAGTAAGCTGAGGCTCTCCCATGTTGGTGTAAGCCCATCGTTGCATTCCGTATGCCATTTCATCCCATTTCATCGTCGCCTCGGTTTGCGCTACCAGGCACGCGTTTGAGGCACTTTTATCCGATTTTCATCTTTCATCATCGCGCACGCTTTGAGGCACTTCGATTTTATCCGATTTTCATTTCATCATCGCCGACGGCGCTACCAGGCACGCGTTTCGAGGCACTTCGGTTTTATCCGATTTTCATCTTTCATCATCGCCTCGGTTTGCGCGCCTGTGGGCACGCGTTTCGAGGCACTTCGGTTTTATCCGATTTTCATCTTTCATCATCGCCTCGGTTTGCGCGCCTGTGGGCACGCACTTCGAGGCACTTCGGTTTTATCCGATTCTCATCTCATCATCGCCTCGGTTTGCGTGCCCGCGGGCATGCACTTCGAGGCACCTTCCATTTCTTCCATTTTGCATTTCATCATTGCCTCGGTTTGCGTGCCAGTGGGCACGCATTTCGGGGCACCTCATTCTTTTCATTCTGGCCTCCTATGTAAGTGGGCTGAGGCTCCCTCATGTTGGTATAAGCCCATCATTGCATTTCGCATGTCATTCCGCATCGCCTCGGTTTGCGTACCCGTGGACACGCATTTCGAGGCATCTCATTTTCATAGCATCGTACATGCTAGGATTGTATGTTAGTTGCATTTCACGCATATCATGCATATTGCACGGGAAACGAGGCGCGTTTCGCACTCCGAGTGGCGGAGCATGTCTCAATTCCCAAGTCACCGACACTCCGGATCACCCATGATGGAGCTAGGTTTTGTTGTAGCATTCATCTGCATTCATCTGATATTGAGTTGTGCAATTCGGTTCCTCGGCCATCATGCATCGGTATGCGTGATTGGTGGCACGAGGATCGAGGCATGCATATATTTGTGAAATACATTGCTATGCCCTTTTCCTGCTCTCTGTTACAGCAAAATCGAGGATCAACAACTTTTCGGAGTCCGGCGCGCATTTCGAGAAATACTGCAAACAGAGGCTAATCAGGGCATCCCAGTGGATTTCCGCCCGAGGCAGCCCAGCATACAACATACATTAGAAGCAAGGCACCCCCTGGCTTGCATGCCAGTTTTTACCGCTTTCCTAGTTTAATTTGTTAATCTGTAATATTCTTTTATTCGGGTCTGTATTATTATTTATTCGGACCCTCTGCGCGAGGGCAATGTTGTAATAAGGGTGGGTGAGTGTGATGTATGTCTTCCAACCCCCATTTCTTTCTCCCTTTTATTTACCCGCTTTGGATGGTTAGATATAGGGCATATTTCAATTAGCATACAGCATGACAGCATGTTTGCATCATTCATCTGTTTTGCACGCACCGGGCTCGGCGCATCATACAAACTGCATTTGTATTTCAATTCTAAGTTGAATACATGTTAGCCGTTGCATTTCATATGCCATCTTTAGAATAGCCGAGCCTGCTATAGTTGCATTTTTGCATGTGTTGCATTAGGCATTCTGTATATTTTAGGATCATGCATGATTTCTAATAAGTTTTCTGTTTTGGCTCGGAGTACTCGGTAAGTTGTTATGCTTTAGCATCTTTGCATGCGTGTGAGTGTTGCCATGATAGCATGCTTACCATGAGGCTAAATGCTTATGTGATATAACTGCCTTGAATGCTTGTGGGTGGAGGTTGAGCTATTTGAATTGGAATAATTCATCAAATGTTTGTTTTAAGCCCACTAGATAGTGGCAACATCATGTTTTCTAAGCCCACCTGAGGGTGGCAAATCCGCATTTTAGCCTACTTGCGGGTAGCACCATCACACCATTTTCAAACAAACAAACATGAAATGTTTTGTTCCAATTCAGACGACTCGGTCTATACTTGTTTGTCATGAGCATCACATAGTAATCCTAGGCTAATAATCGAATAATAAGAGCATACAATGTTTTCAAAATCAGATATCATGGTTAGTAGAGGCGGTCTTTGACCGGACGAGAGGGGGTGCTCATGATGTGACCTCCCCTAATCGTACCCAAGTGCCCGAGCCAACTTTGGTGATGGCGGACACGTGGCCTTTCGGCACCGAGTCAGGGTTTCCTAAATTTCCCATTTTAAAATATTTAGGTGGCGACTCTGTTATCTGGCAAAGCAGTCCATGTTTGGCACTTCTTTCAAAAATCTGTTTTCCTTCAAAACGATTTGCCGGATTTGGACTCTTTGGTTCAAGATTGAGAACATAACAAAAATCGAGTCCGAATCAGAAGCGAGGTCCCCATGGGCGTTATTCTGATTCTGGCATCACTTGAGGATTTAGAGAACTTGACTCGAACTCGTGATATCTGCTTTTGACTACACTTGTGTGTTTCTTTGCATTGCATTTGCATTGGTGCGCCTAGGACACCGTGTTTGCCATCTGCTATTCCTGAGCGGTTTGCCGGAGGCTTGTCTTGTCAAGGCATGTCCATAAGGCTTGCCGGTTACGGGCTCTGCCAGTATGGGAACACAAACCCCGGTTTTACCGGGGCACCCTTTTTGACCATTCGACCTAGTGCATATTCGGATCCATAGTGACCATTCCAAACTAGGACAGGTTGCTTACCCGTTTATAGGTTGTTTGAAACCGCTGTGTGCGTAGTGAAACCCTAGCTCTTGACAAAATAGGACAGGGAAACCCTACCCCAACATAGGGGTGTTTTGGCTCTCACTTATCTGCTATGTGCTTGTTAGAGTGTGCCTCTACAGGGAATGCATGTATCAGTATGAGTTTGGGCATCAGGCCTGCGGGCATCAGTTTTTGAATTTGGGAATCAGGCCTGCGGGCATTATCGATTTGGGAATCGATTGTCGCGATATCGATTCGATTTATCGAACGGTAATCTGATACAGGAATATTGACCAGTATTTGAGGACAGTGTATAGCCAGCTTACCAACTGTGTGTTGTTGTATACCCGACTGTGTGTGGTGTATTCAATTTAAGCCGTTATGCTGCCCGTTTTATTTCTGGTTATTTATTTCTTTTTCGCTTTATTTATCCTTTTGCTAGGACAGTTTGTAGCACGATTGCTTCCGAGCCAGTCGATATTTCCCAAGCAATCTGGACACGAGGTCGCCGACTTACTCGATCCGAGGATCTAGTTGACGGACATCCAGTGTTTCACTCACTACCCCCTGTTATCAGAAGGAGGCCGAGAAGGCACAGTATATCAGAGCACAGATCACCAGAACAGCAGTCTACTATAGTGTCAGATAGTCGGGTTGAGCTTCCTGTTTCTGCTATAGAGACACACTTGCCAGTTTTTCAGATGGAACAACAGAACCCAACAATAGAGGCGATGATGCGCCAGATGGCTGAAAGCATGAAGCAAATGCAAGATGATGCTATCCGCCAGGCGGAATTTTCCAAACAACAAAGCATCATTATGGCCCAACACCGAGTTGATCGCCAGACATAACAATGAACGCCAGATTCGCTTCGCACCAGTCCCTCCACCAGGCTCCATTGCCCGAACAAACATCTATCAAGAATCCTCCCCCAAATCCCCAGAATGCCCCTCCAAATCTGCCGAATACCCAAGCTACTCTCCCAAATCCACAAAATGCTCTGCCCAACCCACAAAACACCCAAGAGGACACAGGTCATCCAACGGGGCTGGCTCCGCCCCCGCTTCTACCACAACTGTCCAAAAACATCACCCCTAACCACCCGGACTCTCCATTTGAGTTCGAGGTAGACCAGACAGCTCTGAAATTGAGCAAGTTGGAGAAGCTCTTTAAGAATTCTCACAGGGTGAAGGCCATCCCAGATATTGAAGACGGCTTATCTTGATGTGGTCGTGACTCACGGACAGATTTAAAATGCCCCAGATCGATCGCTTTGATGGGTCTGAGGATCCTATGGTCCACCTCCGGCTATTCTCGGACATCTTAAGACCAATGGGCCTAACCCGACCGCAAAAGCTTTCTTTGTTCGGTCGAACCCTGTCGGGTGTGGCATCCACTTGGTACTCAAAACTCGATGATGATGTGAAAACAAACTGGGATGAGATGGCCGAGGCCTTCATCGCGCAATACTCATATAACACGCAGATCGAGATCACCACTCGGGATCTCGAGACAACGAGGCAGGAGCCCAAAGAATCTTTTTCTGACTTTGTAACCCGGTGGAGGGCGAAGGCATCGATGATGACCTTAAGGCCAACAGATAGAGATCAGATCCGGATGATTGTGTGCAATCTCCAGCCGGCGTTAATGAAGAAGATGATTGTAGTCCCCTTTCCCACTTTCGCGGATCTGCATGATATGGGGATGCAAATAGAGGATGCGATGAAACAGGGTCTGTTTGACCAAGATCGGGATCAACCCCGGAGAACATTTAACCGGAATACCAATGCAGGCCCGAGTGGCTCTTCCAATACAAGAACTTCAGAGGTCGGAATGGTCACCACCAATCCCCCTCCCCAACCAAGGTCCGCAGCGGCCACACCTTTTTCTGATGCCTCTGGGAGCAGTAATCAAGCCCCAAGATACCAACCCAGGGGTCAACGAACCTTCTCCCCACTCTATATGCCTTTGTCTAAAGTCCTCGGGGTTCTAGTCAGAAAGGGGCACCTGAAACCCTTGGAACCGAGGCCTCTACCGAATCCACTCCCCCCTTCCCATAACCCAGCCAAATATTGCCAATACCACCAACAGCATGGTCATGACACCGACCAATGCTACAGGCTGCGTCATGAGATTCAAGATCTCATTGACAAAAACATCATTCTACCTCCCCAAGGACCCAACGTCACAAACAACCCACTCCCCAAACACAACCAAGATCCACCGAAAGAGTCAACCTCATCCATCTGGGTCGCTTCATATGATCCCAAAGATCTATATCACTCCCTTCCACCTACCCAAGCCGAGGTGATCCTCCCGATAGCACGGACTTGTGCATGATGGACACCTACACCCCAACCCGAGCCAAAGGTGGTGACCACCGAGGATGGAACAGGCAAAGCTTCGAGGAGAGCAAAACAGTTGAATCTGGGTGGAGCTATCTCGAGAATTTAGCCGGCAGAGCTTATGATCCGAGTGGATATATCTTGTCAATGAGCCTAATTTGAGTATGGGGTTCTGGAAGAGGCCGAGTTGTGTATGATCCGGGGACAAGCTTGAATCGGGGGATGATTTGATCAGGTGGAAGAGGACTTCGCCAACCTTTAATTCTACGAGGAATCGGGGATGCATCGATTAACCGGATTCAAGATGAGGAGTCGCCAGGTCGTCGGGTGGTTGGATGATCACCGATATTGTACCATTTGTGGCGGAAGGGCCGAGGATCGAATACATTGCCGGAGAGCGCAGACGAAGAATTTCGCCAGAACAAAACATTTTGAAAACCGCATGCTTATTGTTGGAGGAACAAGGAAAAAGATGGGATTCGAGAGAGCCCGAAAAGCAAAGAATCACGAGGAAGTTGAGAGTCCGCGCACGAAGACCGAACATGCCGTGGGCATGCGAATGAAAACGCCGAGAGCGTAGCTTACGAACTGCATGATGCACGCTAGATGCTAATGGAATGTGGTGGGAAGATGACGACTTGTATCTTGCCCACACAGACGAAGATTGGGCAGGTGGCCAACCAGACAGCACCTGGTACCTCGAGGAGGTGGACCATATGACTAGAAGTGGGCGGTATTTCAAGCCCCCACACCTTGATCAACCCGAGGCATCAGGGAAAGATAAGGAAGCAGAGAAACAGAAAGAGAAGCAAGTGGAAGAAGAGGTCAGATCAAGCAGCTAAAGAAAATACAGGCAGACATCTCCATCTGGGGACTGCTTATGGCTTCGAGGGTGCACCGGCAGGCTGTCTTATCTGCCATGGACAGAGCGAAACTTTCCATCGAAACTACGCCGGAACAACTAGTTGGTTTGGTCTTCCCGGGAGGAGGTTCCCCGGCATTGACCTTTACGGACAAAGAATTGCCGCCTGAGGCGTGGATCATAATGCACTCTCTACATCTACAGAGAATGCGAGGACAAATGGATTCGGTGGTGCTTGTTGACACCGGTCCGCTTATCAATGTCTGTCGGCCGAACGGCGTATGCAATTGGGTTAAAGTCATGACTTCACACCGACTACTCAAGTAATCGAGCATATGATAATACAAGCGAGGATGTCACGGGGACGGTGAAAATCCAAACCAAGATTGGGCTGGACAACACGAAATAGATTTTCATGTCTTGGAGGTCCCCGATCTTTCAACATGCTTTTGGGGCGACCACAGTTGCATCGTGAAGGCCGTTTCATCTACTCTGCATCAAATGGTGAAATACCCTATGAAAAGGAGTAGCCATTGTTTTGGGAACTCATCAATCCATCCCTCCGGAGGTATCTACGCCATCTGGAGATTGAACACGGCATGGAGGACATGTTTATATCGGATTTACTTTGGCCGAGGCAGGGTGGTACAAAACATTATGGTCTGTGAATGAGGGTTTGTATGTCGGCCAAGCCGTATACCTCATGAATAAGCTACAACATATCCCGGATGGGATTGGGAAGAAGCGGCAGAAAGGAGTCATTGCGTTGGCGAAGTGCCACATAATCCACATACCTTTGATTGGGTTATCGCCCACCAAAGAAGACTGGCAAGAAAAGGAAAGGAAATGGCGGCAGGCGAGCGAAGCAGGCAGGAAGCCTTTTTGATCTAATGCATAGGCCCATCTGGGTACTTGAGCAGACGCTTCCCGGAGGGAAGATTTTCCATTTTGCGCTTCCGAACCATGGTTGAACGCGAGAGGAAGCGCGTTGTGTTTCAAATCTTCTTCGACCGCAACTATTCGGGATGACGTTGCCGCGGAGCGCATGCACCCAATAACCGAGATTGAGCGAATACGGCAGAGGATCCCGAGAGCAATCGAATTGGAAATGGGGTAGACGCATGTCTCTCTCGATCCTCCGATCGACCAGATTGCTTGGGGAATAACGTCGCGGTTTCCATGATTGGAGATGAAACGGGCCAACCAGCAATTTATTTTGGACGATCGATCGCACCCTCTCATTTGGCAAGACGAGGAGGATTCTTATCCAGCGATTCGGGTCAGTAGTAAGCCGAATCTGATTCCACCGAAGTCTTCGAGTCGAATCAGTTCCACTCACCGAAGTCCGAGTCTGGTACTCTGGGGTGTCAACTCGATGCCTGATCTGTCGGTCGTTTTTTCCTTTTCTTTGAGTCTGTTGTAACCGGCGAATCGGGCGATTTGGATGCACTTAATGAGAATGAGGTGAATGTGGTTTTAGTACTTTTCAGGCCCCTAATTTATTGCATTAATTAGGACTTTCAAAATTTTGATCAAAACGACGAGGACGAAGTTCCTCCTTTTACAACGACTAATTGAGCAAGAGCAAGAGAGGTTTGTCAAACCCTTAACGGATGAAATCATTTCGTGAATATTAGTGCGAGGAGGACCCGCTGGTCCAGATCGGGTCCACGTTGTCTTCGGAGGAACGCGAGCGCTTAGTCGCTTTATTAAAAGATTTCAAAGATGTTTTCGCGTGGTCCTACGAAGACATGCCTGGAATCGATCCTGAGATTGTACAGCATCGGATCCCCCTTGACCCCGAGGCCCGACCTATCAAGCAGAAGCTCAGAAGGATCCGCCCGGATTGGGCTCTCAAGATCAAAGAAGAGGTCACCAAGCAAATTGACGCAGGCTTCCTGCTAGTATCAGAATATCCCACTTGGTTGGCCAACATAGTGCCGGTGCCGAAGAAAGATGGCAGGATCCGGGTGTGCGTAGACTTCAGGGATTTGAACAGAGCTAGTCCGAAGGACGACTTTCCCTTGCCACACATTGATGAGCTAGTGGACTTCACTGCAGGGCATGCATTGCTCTCATTCATGGATGGCTTCTCGGGGTACAATCAGATAGTAATGGCGCCGGAAGACAGAGAAAAGACTGCATTCACTACCCCGTGGGGAACATACTGCTACCGGGTCATGCCGTTTGGGTTGAAGAATGCTGGGGCTACTTATCAACGGGCCGCGACCACAATATTACATGATATGATCCACAAAGAGGTTGAGGTGTACGTGGACGACATGATTGTCAAGTCCAAAGAAAGAGAGGGCCACTACACCGCCTTGCGCAAGTTTTTCCAAAGGATCAGGGAATTCAGGTTGCGGTTAAACCCTCAGAAATGTACGTTTGGTGTTACAACGGGAAAAATGCTGGGGTTTCTGATTACACAAAGGGGCATCGAGGTCGACCCTTCCAAAATCAAGGCCATCTTAGAAATGCCACCACCAAGGACTGAAAAGGAGGTGCGAGGCTTTCTGGGTAAAGTGCAATTCATAAGACGGTTTATTTCAAAACTAACCTTGACTTGTGAACCACTTTTTGGCCTCCTGAAGAAAGGAAAGAAGTTCCAATGGGACGGCCGATGCCAAGCTGCATTTGAACAGATTAAAGAATATCTACAGAACCCACCCGTTTTATCACCACCAGAATCAGGGAAACCGTTGATTTTGTACCTGTCAGTGACTGAGACCACGATGGGCTGCATGCTTGCACAAGAATCAGAAGATAGGGTGGAGAAAGCCATCTATTATTTGAGCAAGAAAATGCTAGAGTATGAAACCCGGTATACGCCGCTGGAAAAGGCTTGCTTGGCTTTGGTATGGGCTACCAGGAAGCTGCGGCACTACCTGTTAGCTCACTCTGTAATGTTGGTTTCACGACTAGATCCCATCAAATATCTTTTCGAGAAACCAGCGCTTACGGGTAGGCTAGCTCGTTGGTTGCTGTTGCTCTCCGAATTCGATCTTACATATGTGACGCGCAAGTCAGTGAAGGGAAGAGCAGTGGCAGAGTTCCTTGCCGACCACCCGGTTGAGGGGGATGAGGCAGTTGAGTATCTATTCCCAGATGAATCAATTCTGCATATCGACGAGAAACTTGGGCGATGTACTTTGACGAGCGTCAAATCAACATGGGTATGGGATAGGAGTGTTCTTGATAGCAAGCTTATTCCCCTCAGATCCTCTCGCCTTCAAACTCCGGTTCAAAGTCTCGAATAATGAAGCAGAATATGAAGCATGCATTGCTGGTTTGGAAGCAGCCCTAGAACTAGGGGCGAGACGGCTGGACGTCATTGGGGATTCGAATCTTGTTGTGTCTCAAGCTAAAGGAGACTGGAAAGTAAAAGAGGAAAATATGATGATGTATCACCAAACCTTGGATTTACTGATTCCTCGGTTCGAGAAGCTGAATTTCGCTCATCTACTAAGAGAGAACAACAAGTTCGCAGACGCCTTAGCAACTCTATCATCAATGATAGACATCCCGTGTGGAGTCCGAATGCGTCCAGTCATCATCGACCAGAAATTTGTACCTGCTTATGAGTCGATTGCAACCATAGATGAAGTTCAGGACGAACACCCCTGGTACTACGACATTTGGAACTTTTTGGAGAAAGAAGTATACCCACCAGGGGTAAATGCCAAAGACAAGAGGGCAATCAGAAGAATGTCAGTCCAGTTCATCATCTGCGGGGGTAAACTGTATAGAAGAGGTCATCTGGGAATGCATAAACTGTGTGTTGATCTTTGAAGAGTCCAAACGTCTGATGGAACCCATCCACGGGGGTGAATGCGGTGCACATATGAATGGGGCGATGTTGGCTAGGAAGATCCTTAGGCAAGGTTATTACTGGTCCACCATGGAGGAGGATTGTATCGGTTTAAATCGCGATGCCACAATGTCGATTCATGCAAATCGCATGAACATTCCGCCACAAGGCGTACAACATGACTTCGCCATGGCCTTTTTACATGCAGGGAATTGATGTGATTGAGTCATTACCGAAGGGGTCAAATGGGCATGAGTTCATCCTCGTAGCGATAGATTATTTCACGAAGTGGGTTGAGGCCCAATCTACGCGGTGTTGAAAGCTTCACACGTTGCAAAATTCATCGAAACAACATTATCTGTCGCCACGAGTCCCAAATGAAATAGTTTCGACAATGGTTCCCACTTCAAGAAGGAGGTGATTGACTTGTTGGAGAAATACAACGTGGCTTTTCATAAGTCGTCTACTTACCGCAAACCAACGGAGCGATTGAGGCCGCCAACAAGAACATCAAGCACATACTACGAAGATGGTGGAAACCTATCGGATGGCGGATAAGTCGCCATTTGCTCTGGGGCTACAGGACTTCGATCGAGAACTTCTCATCGGGCGACTCAGTACTCATTAGTCTACGGATGGAGGCCGTTCTACCTATCGAGATTGAGGTTCCGTCATTGAGAGTATTGGCCGAGTGCGGATAGCCAAGCAGATTAGCGTGAGAATAGATTTGAAGAACTCATGCTCTTTGATGAAAGGAGATTGAAAGCACTGTACCACGTTCAGGGTTATCAACGCAGAATCGCCCGGGCCTTTAACAAGAAGGTTAAGTCCAGGAATTTAAAAGAAGGAGATTTAGTACTCAAGGACAACCGAGCTCCTATCCACGACCCAAGGGGCAAGTTCAGACCCAATTGGACTGGTCCTTACATCATCAAGTCAATCTGGTCAGGTGGAGCTGTGGTTAGAAAGGATCTAGATGGCTTGGAGTTCTCTCAACCGATCAACATGGACAAGTTGAAGAAATATTATCCCTGAGAGGCTCGCTAGGCCGAAAACCCGAAAGGGCGACCTAGGCAAAATTCAGAGCATAGAAAATTTGAAATTATAAAAACTGAGCTCGCAAGGTTGAAAACCCGCAAAGGGCGGCCTTGGCAAAAGTTAGAGCGCAAAAGGAGAGCAAAAACACTCGAGCGAACCTAAGCCTGAACTACGTAAGACTTGATTCCCATCTTTGGGATACGTAGGCAGCTTCATCTTGAAGTTCAGTCATAATCTTTTCCCCGATCAGCTTAGTCCATTTTGATCACCTCAGTCATCTTTATTCATCAGCATTCACTACGATCTCCGGTACAGTGCTATTCAAACTAGGGGCAACTTTCCGTTGCAATGAAGTGTTGCGGCATCATCCAGACTAGGGGCAACTTTCCGTTGCCACACTTTGCCGAAGCACCTTTTCAAACTAGGGGCAACTTTCCAGTTGCTAGGATTCGGTTGTGTATCTCGGATGATTTCAGCGTGTCGATCGATCCATATCGAAAATAATTTTGAAAAGTTTTCATAAAGTTGACTTTGTTCAAATTAATCTTTTCACAACTAAGACCATTTTGGACCAAAAGCGGAGAATTTTGATTACCACAACCTTCAATTTCATTGATTTCAAATGAGTTCTCCCGCTTGCATACATTGAAGTTGCTTTTTATTACATTCATAAAGAAAACTTTGAAAGTACTAATAAAGCAATAACTGGGGCATAGTCTAGTCAGTGTCCTCGCGCCTCCCGAGCTAGTCGAAGCTTCAGATGCCAACTTAGGCCCAACTTGTATGACCGAAATGGCGGAGTACGGAATGGGAAATAAAATATCTGATGAGTCAAGCCGATCGACGGATCCCAGATCTCCGAACATCTCAGTAGCTCATCGCTGAAAGAGTAAGCCAGGGACGGCGCCATGCAATGCGATCTGCTGACAAGTTGCGCATCCATTCGAGCCACCAGCTCTCATCGGGAGCATTGACTAGGCGTTGCCGAAAAAAAGTAGCCGCGGGCTGAATAAGCAGGGCAAGAGTCCACAACTTGCAACTTATCCATCAACCATATCTGGGATGGGATGAAAAATGAGAGATTAAAGAATAGAGAGATGTGCGATGAGAGAAAAGTGAGATAGGGGTTTTGTGAGAAAAATCGAGCCCGAGGGCCGAGTGATGTGAGTGAATACACATGTGAGCTTGAGTGGGAAACATTACCTGTAGCAGTAGTGGACTCCCTGCAAATTTATTTCGGTGGTTGTGGGAGGAGTGGCCGGCCAGCCACCTATCCTAGTAGGCCGGCCACCTTCTTGGTCTTCAACTACGAAATGTTTTCGGCCTCGCATCGGTCCTATTTTGCCCGCCGGAAGAAAGTTTGAAGCATTTTCATGCATCGGGAATGTCGAAGGCCTCCATTTCTCTCGTTTTCGAGTGCATTCCGTCATCCAGATTGTCCATCCGAAGTATATCGTGTTGTATTTTGCTTATCGAGTTGTTGTTTTGCTTATCGAGTTGTAAGTTGTGTCGAGCTGTCGCATTTTGTGTTTTGAATTATTACCTTTTGATTACACAATTTTGTTAAGTCTTGTCGATTGAGTCATTAATATTGTTGTATTTTGTTTATCGAGTTGTAAAACTTGCTAAGAATCAGTTATCTCTTAGTGAGTCGATTTGTTTTTATTTGTTGCGTCGGTTCACTACCTGACCTGGTAAATACATAAGGCACATTTCCATTCAATTCCATTTTGTGCAAATTAATGCGATGCGATGCTGAGAATTTCAAGTACAACATCTTTTCAAAAGCTGTTTCATTCCATCATATTTTACAACAGATAAAGATACAAGTTTTACAGAAAATAAAACTGCCTAACAATGTGCAAAGTGCTACAAACTACTAGCTAAAAAGTAGAATAAAGCAGGAAATAACATCAGTGTCCTCGAACGGAATGGGGAGGCCTCTCATCCTCTTCTCGGGATAATCTCTGATCTTCATCACCATCCGGATCGAGCTGTCATCCTCCGGATCCTCCTGCCTGCTCTCCGCTCTCGGAACCAAGACTAGGGCCTCCCTCTCCAGGGGATGCCACTGGCACATGATCTCCGATCTCCTCCTCGTCATCCTCGACGATGGGTGCCCCGCGTCTGCGACACGACCCTGCTCCTCGAACTCCTCGAGAAGGCCTAGATGGCTCAGCTCCCTGAGAAGGCTGGATGGCCCAAGACCTCGACCTCTCGAGAAGGCCGGTGGCCCACCTCGCGTCGAAGCATATCTTTGGAGGCATCTGAAAATGCAAGGTGCAATGCATTAGTTCAAACATAAAAGGTGCAAATGCGAGAATGTGAATAGGGTGTGTGTCGATGTGCTCTAATACAAAGAAGGTTCAAAACCGAGTATCATCGAAACATGCTAGTACGAGGAAAATGAACAAGACTCCACACCCACGATGCTCATCTGCGTCTCCTCCAGAAGATCATGCCCTCGAATGTGGCCAAAGATCCCGAAAATTCGTCAGTATACTCAACAGAGGTCATGAATACAAATGCAAAACTATCAAGAAGGAATCAATGTCTAAATATTTGATCGATAAATCAAAGTCAACAACATACCGGGCGAAGTCGTGGTCTCTAACATATTCGTGATCGTGCAGGAGGCTCTAACGGACCGTAAGGCGCCCCAAATCGCCAATTCAACTCGTCCGGCATGTCCGCCACCCGATGATCAAGAGTCGGAGGGATCGGAGGAATCGAATCGCCCCACCTCTGGATGTGCCACCGCTAGAAGAAGGGATATTCAGAGCACGGGCGCGACTCAAGATGGTGCGCCGGTGGACCTCCGTGGTGGAGCCGTACTCGCCGTGGGGCATCAGTATATGCGGGCGGTAGGTGGCGAGCTCCCATCAAGAAGATGTAATAAAGCATCATCGCTCGCATAGCACTCTTGACCTCCTCGGGGATAATCTATCAGCAGTCCGCATGGTGTCTGGAGGCACAGCAGGAGGCTCCTGAGAATTGCCCCCCCATATCTGACGCTGAAAACGTTCCCCCAGGAACCAAGCCCGCCGACCGTCCTCGGCAGAATCAGACGAGAACTAGTCAACCCTCCGGGGTATTGATGCTCGAGGTCATCGCCAAAGACTGCCCAAGGCTGCCAAGTGATCTGCGGACAACCGGTATATAAATCAATTAGAAATGCTGATCAAAGATGAAAATGAAAAGAACTGAGAGTTCTGAAGTACCTCTGTCGCTCGAACAAAGATCAAAGTACTGCCGCAGAGAAGAGAGTCTCGAGGCCTCGCCAGATGCTCGCCTCAAACATCAATGAATACGGAGTCGGAGGCCCCGCCACCTCCATCTCCGGAGCCAATATGGGAAAGTACACATACACCCACAAATGAGAAAAGCAATGCGGAATATGAGTACAAAGTGCTAAAGGCGAATCTGTAATGCAAAGTGCTTGTGTGTGCAAGAAACAAGTAATGAGGAGCAAAATGTAAATCAAGAGGACGGAATGTACTTCCCAGCTCTCCAAGAGCCACCGAGTAAGTCCCTCGTGCGAGAGACCGCGCCATATAACAAGACAGGTAGCCAAAGGCCACGCCCAATCATCTTGACCAACTTTGTGATAAGTCCACCAGAGCGCTCAGTAGGTACAAGCCTACCATGTTCCCTCTATCAGCAAACAAGGTGGTGCCGAGGAGGTACATGAGGAAACCGCGGGCATACTGCTCCGCCTCCTCAGGAGTCTCAGGCTCCATCTGTGGTCACGGAAATGGGCAAAGAAACCAGAGTATCGGACCTCCCAACCTCTCTGTTTACAAAGGGTGTGTCCCAGAGGTGCATCCAGGCAGCCTCCCACTGACCCATATCCTCGTCATAGGGAATGGAAACACCGCCTACGTCTAGGCCAGTAAGTACAGCAAAGTCCAGCGGGGGCATGGTCATATCCCCAAAGGGCGTAAAAATGGAAGGAATTGGTGGTGTCCCACCATCTCTCCGCCAAAGCAGCGAGTAAAGTCCTACTAATGAGGCAATGAGATAATCCTCTGCAGAATGGCCCAAAACCTGCAAAGTCCACCAATCCCTGGACAGCTTCCGGAAGCTCGACGGAGCCATATCCTCGCACTGTGCGAGAGTGAACCTGCATTCCGAATAAATGCATAAATCAGCAAATGAAGTGAAAATGAGCTATATGCAAATAAAGTGAAGATGAGCTGTGTGCAAGTAAAGTGAAAATGGGCTGCGTGTTCAGTAAGTTTGGCATTTAGGCTGCGTGTTCAAAGTTTCAGAAAATCAGTGGGCTGTGTGTTCGCTTCAAGTTTGGGACTGTGTGTTCTACTCAATCAGTGGGCTGTGTGTTCGCTTCAAAGTTTGGGACTGTGTGTTCTACTCAAATCAGTGGGCTGTGTGTTCGCTTCAAAGTTTGGGACTGTGTGTTCTACTCAATCAGTGGGCTGTGTGTTCGCTTCAAAGTTTGGGACTGTGTGTTCTACTCAATCGCAGGTATTCGCCTTCAAGTTTGGGATGTGTGTTCTACTCAACCAAGGGGTCATGTGTTCGCTTCAAGTTTGGGACTGGTGTTCTACTCAACCAAAGGCCGTGTGTTCGCTTCAAGTTTGGGATGGTGTTCTACTCAAATCAAGGGGTGTGTTCGCTTCCAAGTTTGGGACCTGTGTGTTCTACTCAAATCGAGGGTCAGTGTGTTCGCTTCAAGTTTGGGACTGTGTGTTCTACTCAAATCGATCATGCGTGTTCGCTTCAAGTTTGGGACCGTGTGTTCTACTCAAATCAAATTGCGTGTTCGCTTCAAGTTTGGGACTGTGTGTTCTACTCAATCGGGTCAATGTGTGTTCGCTTCAAGTTTGGGATCGTGTGTTCTACTTCAAATCGATTGGGCGTGTGTTCGCTTCAAAGTTTAGAGTGTGTGTTCTACTCAATCGATTGTGTGCTCTACTCAATCAATGGGCTGTGTGTTCGCTTCGAATCTGGGCTGCGTGTTCAGAAAATCTGAGTTTTGGGACTATGTGTTCTACTCTTAGTCAGTATGTGCTGTGTGCTCATTTTCGACTTCAGATTGTGTCTTCGATGAAGCAATGTTTGAGCTGTGTGTTCAATTTCTAACTAATGTGCACTGTGCGCTCACAATTATTCAAGTATGCCAGGTGTTCATGAAAGTGTTTAAGTTACATGCTCAGGGTGCAAGTTTCATGTCGTAAGTTAAACTGTGTGTCTAAGCATGACAGGAGTATGAAATGCACGAGAAATACGAAGAAAAAAAGTGAAATACCTCTGCATCGTAGGAGAGGTGCTGCTCCGGCTCTCGTAGAAGAAGATCCACGGGTGCTCGATCGTTGAATGCGGTAAAATGACGGAAAGTGGCTCGCGGAAGCATATGCACCGCTGGAGCATAACGATCGGGAAGGAAAGGGCGGACCCTCGGGGGTAGTGTCATAAGATCATAATCATCTCCGGCACCAGGAAAACCTCCGCCGTGAGGGAAATGGCTTGCCATATCGAGAAATCTGCAAAGAGGAGCAAAAATGAGCAAAATGAGCCAAAATTAGAAAAAGTCAACAAAAGTCAACTCTCGGGAAATGAAAAGTCAACCAAAAGTCAACTCCCGGAAAAATTTTCCAAATATTGAAACAAAATTACCTCAAGTGGTGAAAATGAGAAGAGAAGTCCCAAAGTCGAAATTTAGTCGCTTCAAAGTGCTTGAATCGAAAGATTTCATAAAAACAACTTGCGTGGGAGGCCGAGGGACGCGTATAAAATGCAGATCTGAGAGAGAAAATGGTCTAGAGAGCAAGAGGAAGAAGTTTTGCAACTTTGGGTGTGATTTCGGATGGAATGGAGGTGCATATATATAGAAAATGCCAAAATGACCATTTTGCCCCTGCTTTTGGGCAGATGGCCGGCCGGCCACCTAACCTGGCTGGCCGGCCCCTCTACTTTTTGGCCCTGGCCGATGGCCTCTCCTAGGGAAATGTGCTGGCCGACCATCTTCCCCCCTCCCTCCCCTACCTCTCTGCAAATTTTGAGGAAAATCGGAGCTCCCAAGACCCAAAAAGTTGAAGAAAAGTACACTTTCTGGCGCGAATTGCTCCGCTGAAACTTTAACTGCAATTTCTGATATGTGTCTCGTCATTATTCATCAAAATCAGAGTGTATCCTTTTTAAACATGTTGTGACCTCTCCGGGAGGTGAATCAGAGGCCGCGATCGAGTTGCCGTCGCCGAAATGCGCGTTTTCCGGCTCGTCATTTCATGTCAAATGGGCATCCTGATTTGTGCTCGTTTTACGTTCTTTGGCTCATAATCTGCATTCTCACGAATGATTTGCATTGTCATGCATGATTTCTCGGTGTACAATACTTCTATGCTTGAACATGCGTTGTCGCGCATTATCTTTTCTCGCGTTATGTTGCATTCATTCATCGACACTGTATGTGTCAAACTCTTCGAGTCATGGGAATCGCATTGAATGTATGTTGTTGGCATATTGTTCCTGTTGAATTTCTCTATTTTGCAGGCACGATATTGTATGTACGGTTCATTTGAGGCTGGTGCGACTGCGAATTTAATATCGTATCTTCTCCGTGTGACGCGGCGAGAATCGAATGATTCTCCGCATTCCTACGCATGAAATGTAGTCGTTACTTTCTTTGCTTTGCATTCTTGCTTAAACTGTTGCATCTATTTGCGAATACTTGCTTCATTACTGACTTCTTTGCATTTGCATGATCACCGGCTCGTGCCTATCATTTGCATTTGCCCCATTTTGCTGCGCACATATCTCTGTTTATCTTGTCGATTGTCTAAGTCTTGACCTTGTCAAAAATGGGTCGCTCTGGGCTTTGACATTCACTCCGTCACTTCTTGACTTTCGAGTTACGTCAAAGAGGGCAACAGTAGACACCCCATTTTTGACCGACCTTAAGACTCGAGCGTCACTTGGTTGGCGCTTCGGTGATGTTGCATCTTGTGCTCGTTCAAAGTCTCGAGTCGTGGCAGCGCCCTGCCACCTGACTGTAGAACCCTCTTCTCTACCTTGTCTCGGTTTGCGAACCAGACTCGGTTTTCTCTGTTTTCTTTCCTGAGGGAAGGGAGTGGTCCTGTAGACTATCTCCCGGTGGCCGTGAGCTACTTTTCGTGGCCGTAGGCCATTTTGCCCATTTCGGAGCCCGGTTCCCGGTTTTCGGAGCCGACCGCCCAACCATCTCCGACTTCTCCGGTTTTTGGCGGAGACCTCTGTTTTAATGTTCCGAGGAACACTGGGGCCCCTGATGCCCACTTCGCAGCCGAACACCACTTCCGGTGCCCGGCGACCCATTTTCGGGACCCCGAACTGCGTGATTTGGGCCCCGAGCATTCATTTCGCATCCGCTTTCTCCGGTTTTTGGCGGAGACCTCTGTTTTAACATTTCGAGGAACCCTGGGGCCCCCGATGCCCACTTCGTGGCCGTATGCCACTTTCGGTGCTCATAGCCGGTTTTCGAGACCCCAAATTGAGCGGTTTTGGTCCCGAGCATTCATTTCGCATCCATCTTCTCCGGTTTTTGGCAGGTACCTCTGTTTTGTCATTCCAGAGGACACTGGGGTCGCAGATACCCACTTCGATGCTGAACACCACTTCCGGCACCTGCGGCCCATTTTCGGGATCCCGATTCGCTCGGTTTTGGCCCCGAACGTTCATTTCTCATTAGTTTTTGTTCAAACTTGGCAGGTACCTCTGTTTCAACATCAGGAAGATCACTGGGGGGTGGGAGGCCAGCAATTATCCCAGATAACCAGTTTCGCTCCTCCGGAGCCCGTTTTGCTCACTTCCGGGCCAATGTTGAACACCCTAGGGATATTTTCTTCCAACCAAAGCTACATATCTGTGATGAGGGCATCTAGGAGGACCCTAAGGGTTGGTGGTCGGCCAGAAATTCAGGGTTTCATTTTTGGGCCTCTCCTTCAAGCTCTATGTTGTGGCTCCTGCTTCAGTGTTGCCAATTTCCGACCTTGGAACCTTGTTCTACACATCTTGGAGGACACAAAAAGTTGGTGGTCGGCCAGCAATTGTTGGTTTCATTTTTGGGCCTCTCCTTCAAGCTCTATGTTGTGACTTCTGCTTCAGCGTTGCCAGATTCCGACCCTGGGACCTTATTCTACACACTTGGGAGGACACTCCTGCATGGTGGTCGGCCAGAAAATCTTCACTTCAATTTTGTGCCATGGCCGGCCGGCCAGATGGGTGGCCGATCAGTGGGGTGGCCGGCCACCTCCCAAGTTTACTCCCGGCCAAACTTCTTGCTTTCACTGTCAATTTGTCCGGATATCTTCCAACATATCCCGGGGCATCCGGGGGATATTTCGGGAGGGAAAGATTGGGTGCTTTCCCTCCCCTTTTACACCCCATTTCTTGCCTATTTGAAGGACCCTCCCTCTCCTTCTTCAAGGTTGGAAAATTTGGTCTCAAGAACACTTCTCCAAATTCCTCCATTTTCATAGCTCAAAACCTCAAAAAGCTTCTAAGTCTCTAGGTCTTCTCTTCATCAACACCTAGCTTCACCATCCCTACTACCATTCCAGCAGCTAGGAAGTGAATTTCAGAGGTTGAGAAGCTACAAATCAAAGCCAAGAATCAAAGAAAGACAAGTCTTCAAGGGTAAGTCTTCAAAACCAACTTTTAGGGCTTTTTCTTGATTCATTTCTATACTCCAATTGGTTGAGAATTGGGGCTCTGACCCCTACTTCTTTTGTGCTTGTTTTGAGCCCCTCTACAACTTTGTAGAAGGGCTCAACTTCATTTGATCCTCCTATGATATACTTGTTTCAATACCTAGCTTTTATGCCATTATCTTGCATGCTAGCTTAGGCCTATTTCCTTTTGTTTTCAGGGGTCCGACCCCTACTGGTTTTAATGCTTTTTGAGCCCTCTACAACATTGTAGAAGGGCTCAACCTCATTTGGTCATTGTATATACCACCCCTTCAAATTTCATCAAGTGTGCCATTTTTGCATGCAATTTTTGACCTATTTGTGTTTGTTTTTGGGACTTCGACCCCTACTGGTTTTGGTCTTATTTTGACCCCCTTTACATACTTCATGAAGAAAGCTTTGTCATTTGGTGTGTGCATTGCATGTCTCATGATATAGCCTATTTGGAAGCCTACTTTGCATGGTTTTTTTAGCATGTTTGTATTCTGATTTTGAGGATGTCATCTTCTGCAATTGTGCTTATTTTTAGCTCATCTTCAATGTTGTAGAAGAAAGTTTGTCCATTTGGGGTTTTCATATATCACTTGTCTCAATACCCCTCTTTTGGCCACTAATTTTGCATGCTATTGTTGATCTATCTATGCTTGCATTTTGGCCATGTTTGTTACTGAAAAATGCCATATTTGGGACTGCCTTGCTACTGTTCTTGCTTCCATGATCATATTTTGCATGTATAGCATGGCTATAGGCCATTTCGGGGCTTAATTTCACACTTTCGGGATGAATGCATGCTTCGGGTGTCATTTCGAATTGTTTCGGGGCTGTTTCCCCCTTCATTTAGGTGCTGAAATATGGTTTGCATGCTTGCATATCATTTCCCATGTCATTTCATGCCTTAATGCATTGCCTCGATTTGCGTGCCCGTGTGCACGCACTTCGAGGCACCTCTTTTTATCCGACGGCAGCCTATGTGAGTGTGGTTGAGGCCCTCTCATGTCGGCGTAAGCCCAATTTGCATTTTCATGCTTCTACATCATTGCCTCGATTTGCGTGTCCGCGGGCACGCGTTTCGAGGCAGCTTTGTTTTTACCCGACGGCCTCCTATGTGAGTAAGCTGAGGCTCTCCCATGTTGGTGTAAGCCCATCGTTGCATTCCGTATGCCATTTCATCCCATTTCATCGTCGCCTCGGTTTGCGCGCCTGTGGGCACGCGTTTCGAGGCACTTCGATTTTATCCGATTTTCATCTTTCATCATCGCCTCGATTTGCGCGCAGGCACGCGTTTGAGGCACTTCGTTTTATCCGATTTTTATCTTTCATCATCGCCTCGGTTTGCGCTTGGCACACGCGTTTCGAGGCACTTCGGTTTTATCCGATTTTCATCTTTCATCATCGCCTCGGTTTGCGCGCCTGTGGGCACGCATTTCGAGGCACTTCGGTTTTATCCGATTTTCATCTTTCATCATCGCCTCGGTTTGCGCGCCTGTGGGCACGCACTTCGAGGCACTTCGGTTTTATCCGATTCTCATCTCATCATCGCCTCGGTTTGCGTGCCCGCGGGCATGCACTTCGAGGCACCTTCCATTTCTTTCATTTTGCATTTCATCATTGCCTCGGTTTGCGTGCCAGTGGGCACGCATTTCGGGGCACCTCATTCTTTTCATTCTGGCCTCCTATGTAAGTGGGCTGAGGCTCCCTCATGTTGGTATAAGCCCATCATTGCATTTCGCATGTCATTCCGCATCGCCTCGGTTTGCGTACCCGTGGACACGCATTTCAAGGCATCTCATTTTCATAGCATCGTACATGCTAGGATTGTATGTTAGTTGCATTTCACGCATATCATGCATATTGCACGGAACGAGGCGCGCGCTTTCAGACTCGAGTGGCGGAGCATGTCTCAATTCCCAAGTCACCGGATCACCCATGATGGAGCTAGGTTTTGTTGTAGCATTCATCGCATTCATCGATATTGAGTTGTGCAATTCGGTTCCTCGGCCATCATGCATCGGTATCGTGATTGGTGGCACGAGGATCGAGGCATACATATATTTGTGAAATACATTGCTATGCCCTTTTCTACTCTCTGTTACAAAATCGAGGATCAACAACTTTTGAGTCCCGCCAAGATTTCGAGAAATATCGCAAACAGAGGCTAATCAGGCATCCCAAAGGATTTCCGCCGAGGCGCCTCAAAGATACAACATACATTAGAAGCAAGGCACCCCGGCTTGCATGCCGCTTTACCGCTTCCTAGTTTAATTTGTTAATCTGTAATATTCTTTTATTCGGTCTCAGATATTATTTATTCGGACCCTCTGGCGAGGGCAATGTTGTAATAAGGTGTGTGAGTGTGATGTATGTCTTCCAACCCCATTTCTTTCTCCCTTTTATTTACCCGCTTTGGATGGTTAGATATAGGGCATATTTCAATTAGCATACAAGATGACAAAGATGTTTGCATCATTCATCTCAGATTGCATGCATCGGGCAAGATCATACAAACCGCATTTGTATTTCAATACTAAGTTGACTACATATGTACCGTTGCATTTCATATGCCAACTTTTAGAATAGCCGAGCCCGCTATAGTTGCATTTTGCATGTGTTGCATTAGGCATTCTGTATATTTTAGGATCATGCATGATTTCTAATAAGTTTTCTGTTTTGGCTCGGAGTACTCGGTAAGTTGTTATGCTTTAGCATCTTTGCATGCGTGTGAGTGTTGCCATGATAGCATGCTTACCATGAGGCTAAATGCTTATGTGATATAACTGCCTTGAATGCCTGTGGGTGGAGGTTGAGCTATTTGAATTGGAATAATTCATCAAATGTTTGTTTTAAGCCCACTAGATAGTGGCAACATCATGTTTTCTAAGCCCACCTGAGGGTGGCAAATCCGCATTTTAGCCTACTTGCGGGTAGCACCATCACACCATTTTCAAACAAACAAACATGAAATGTTTTGTTCCAATTCAGACGACTCGGTCTATACTTGTTTGCTGCGAGCATCACATAGTAATCCTAGGCTAATAATCGGAATAAGAGCATACAATGTTTTCAAAATCAGATATCATGGTTAGTAGAGGCCGGTCTTTGACCGGGCGAGAGGGGGTGCTCACGATGTGACCTTCCCTAATCGTACCCAAGTTCCCGAGCCAACTTTGGTGATGACGGACACGTGGCCTTTCGGCACCGAGTCAGGGTTTCCTAAATTTCCCATTTTAAAATATTTAGGTGGCGACTCTGTTATCTGGCAAAGCAGTCCATGTTTGGCACTTCTTTCAAAAAATCTGTTTTCCTTCAAAACGATTTGCCGGATTTGGACTCTTTGGTTCAAGATTGAGAACCGCAACAAAAATCGAGTCCGAACTGTAGCGAGGTCCCCCGCGGGCAATGTGAGTTCTTGTTAAATAACATACGCGAATCTTTTAAAGCTTGCATACTTTCTGCTAGGGACAAGCCAATCTTGACCATGTTAGAAAGAATTAGAACTTATTTGATGGATAGAATGGTAAAGAGAATATGTTCACGAAAGTGGCAGGATAACCTAGGCTCTAACATACACAAAATATTAGAGAAGAATAAGAATGGGGCAGCTACATATATCAAAAGCACTAGCTGGAGGTAGAAAATTGAAGCTAGGGGAATGCATGGTAATCAATTTGTAGTGGACCTAAATATGAAGGCATGTTCTTGCAGATGATGGGATCTGACTGGGATCCCTTGTGAACATGCTATTTCTGTGATTTGGGCTTCTATGGAAGAGCCTGAGGAATATGTACATGATTGGTACAAGAAGAATACTATTTTGAAATTATACGGCCGTATTATGTATCCAATGAATGGTCCTAAGATGTGGGATAAGTCAGGAAAGGCACCATTGAGCCTGCAAAGTATTCTAGACCACCTGGAAGGCCCAACAAAGTGAGAAGAAGGGAACCAGATGAGGCTTCGAAGAATACTCACAAGCTAAGGAAGTTTCAAAAGGCATTGAACTGCAGAAAATGTGGACAAAAAGGACACCAACACTAGGACTTGTAAAGCACAAATGCAGAATAATGTAAGGACCTTCAAACATATTGCTTAGAGTTTGTGGTGTTTTCGTATTGTTGCTTACTTACATCCAGTGTTTTAAAAGGCACGCACATGAGGCACAACGAGGCGCAGCCTTGCGCTTTGAACAGGTCGAAGCAAGGTGCAATATACAAGGCGCAGCTTAGGCGCTAAGGCGAGGGCTTTTTTTCGAAGCGCGGGCTTCATGGGCTTTACTTATTTTTCTACCCAACTGTTAATTAAGTGCTTTTTATTTCTTTTTTGAACTGCAAACTAAAAGCTTAGTTGTTTTGAATTTTATGTGGATGATCTTAAAACTTGAGGTTTTTGATGGATGTGAATGTGATACTTCATATCCTTTGTTGGATATGATATTTCTAGTTTTAAGAAAATTGAATGTTAAGTCTACCAATTATTTGAAATGGTGAAGGTTGCTTTATTATTTTTGGAGTTCTATATATATTTGTTATGTTGAAAAATTTGCCTATTTTATAATTTTTGTTTTCTTCTACTACTTGTGCCACGCTTTGGTAAGGCGCGTGCCTCGCCTCGCCTTGCGCTTAGGCTGTAGAAGACCTTATCACCTCGGTGCGCCTAGTGCCTTTTAAAACACTGCTTACATCACCTTATGCAAGAGTAACAAAGGAAGTGGGGGAAGACCAAGGCCCCTTGTACTGAAGAGTGATACAGGTGTTGAGGGAAAACAAGGGCCATCTACAGGCCAGCAACATCAGCCATTAGGCCAATATACCTATCGGGCTGCCATCATCTTCTAAACCATTCAACATGACAAGGGAAATGCATATTAGCTCACCTTTACCATTCAGCTCTCCAAGGCCAGGGGCCATTAGGCCACTTGTGCCATTCAACACTCCAAGAATTTGAAAACCTGTCGTAATCAAGTTATAGGAATGGCTTTTTTGTTTAATGAAGTGATCATTTTTGTTTAATACACTTAATGAATTTTGATTGTCATGGGAATTGCTTCTGTATTTAAGGGTGGAAGAAGTGATGTTTTTTTTTTTTTTTAGGTACTAATGACTTTCAGTTATTAAGGGGTGAATGAAGTGAAGTGATGACTTTTTCTAATGGAACTAGCTTTAGCATAAACTTAATGTTATATGAAGTGATGACTTCTAGATGTTTGCTACCTTTGTTAGATGTAAAAAAATATGTTTGATTGTTTTCCTTATCAGTCAAAATTTTAATTAGGATTATAAAGAATGATAGAGCTTTTGGCAACAAATGTTATGTTTACTGCTTAGGCCTACTGCCATAGTAGGGACAGAGTATGAACAAGTAGAGCCCCTGTTTCTATTGATGATATCGACATAATAACAATCAATTACTATTTTTTTTCTTAAAACATAATTGCCAAATACTTTTTTATCAACACTAGACAATTACTGGCGGTTGATCAATTTATAATACTAAACAAGTTCCATATGGGACAAATTTTATAATGTTTACTCACAGTGGATGTTGTGGGTTTAAGCCTATGTGGAGTGTTGAGGTGATTCCCTTTTCTTTTTCTTTTCCAACATTTTTAGACTAAACCCTAGCAAAAAAACAAAAAAAGTCCTAACGGAACAGGTTTTACTACAAAAATAACACCTCACTCTAGTGCTCTGTTTTTCCTTACTAGATGTTGCAGATATATAGCTGTATGCAGTGACAGAGCCAGGGAAGAATTTTAGGAGGGGCAAGTATACTAATCACAATAGCAAGAAAAAAAATCATAAACAAAAACTTAATACTTTGCCACAGCAACGAACTAATAAAAAGTTTCTAATATAAACTTATATTTCATTAACAAAATCACAAATGGTACCAAGTTTCTAATATAAATGTATTCACTAAAAAAAACCATCAATAATGCATCAAGAAACAAAAACAGAAGAGGGGGAGGGGGGAATTAGAACAGGGCAGATTGATCATCAAAAAATTTTCAGCCCCAATCAGATAACCTAATCAAGCCATCACAAATCCATCTCCCAGAAGTTAAGAAAATACTACAAATCAACAGATAAAGTAGACATCAACCAAGAATACGACCCAAAAAAGGAAAAACCCTCAGTTCATGATCACAATCAGAAAGAGAAAATAGAGACTTATGCTATGTTTGGTTAGGGGATTTGGAGAGGGATTTGGAAAGAGAAATAGAAAAGGTAGGTAAAATGTGAATAAAATATGTATATACTTCACATATAGTTTCACATAGCTTTTCCCTTTCCCTTTCCCTTTCCAAATCCCTCCCCAAATCTCTCAACCAAAAGTACCATTACAGTTACAGATTGGAAGTTGAATTGAACTTGTTGATGGCAGTCAATGATCTTCAATCTTCAATAGCTATTCTTCATAGTTGATGCTTCGATCATCAATTACCGATTTAGGCAACTTGGAGAGAGAAACAGTGGGACATTGGGAAGAAAAATAAAGAGCAGAAAAAATGTGGCTGTGTTTTCAAGTTTTTTTTATTTTTTACTTTTGAACGAGTTGTGCTTTGCAGTAGTAAATGGTTAAAGTACAATAAAAAAATAAGGCTGGGTTTAAGAGCGAGAGAGAGAGAGAGAGAAGAGGGTGGGCATAGTAAAACATTGGGGGTCGGGGGGGGATTGGCGGGCGGTGGGCATTGGTAAATATTTAGGAGGGACAAAGTTGAAAAAAAAAAAAAACCTATAGACAAAGTAGAATTTCGGAAATTTGAGGAGGGGCATGCCCCTCCTAAGCCTATGGTACATCCGCCACTGGTTGTATGTGATGGCTAATTGGCGGCAAAGTTCCCCCCACTAGTCCTATTGTGAAATGTCCACTTTGGACATGTTGTGTTGCCCACCATGTGCAATTCATGTTCAATCACTATTGTTACATGTTCCAAAGGCTGTGAACAATTAGACAATTTAGACTAAAATCCAAAAGTTTAGGGATGATGTAGACAAAATGTAAAAGTGAAATTAACCCCTTCATAAAATATTATTGACATTGTAATGTGAAGTCTAAAAAAAGGCAAACAAACAAAATAGCACAAACACTAGTGTCTTGCTATCGATTAAAAGCAACAAAATAAATTGGAACACCCCCACTAGTGCCCTGCTATCAATTAAAAGCAACCAAATTAATTGGCACACTCACTAGTGCCCTACTATTAATTAAAAGCAAACAAATACAAACAAACAAATAAAATGGCATACCCGTTAGTACCCTGTTATCAATTAAAAACAACCAAATAAATTGGCACACCCGCCAGTGCCATTGCTAGGGAGAAGGGAGTTATACCTTTACTTGTACGTAAACATGATGAAATTGAGGACCTGCAACACAAGAAAATAGAACATGAACGTGGGAGTTAGTAAATAAGACAATGCTTAACGAAATTTAAGATCATGGGAAGAAAAGGAAGAGTATATGTGCTACATGTTGCCTTCTCATCTTAACTATTACATTGAGACAATCATTATTTTGTATGCTAATATATTAGATATTTCATGAAGTGAATATGAAACATTTCAAGTGTGCATTATAATAGAACAATTTTAAGGGAAACTGATAAAGAAAGAGAACCTACTCAATCATTTAAGGTAGTCTTCCATTTAGTGGAATTAAATGGAATGAAATGATCATTCCATCAAAGTATTTCATTCCCGTGTTTGGTTAGACTAAATATATAATGACAAATACATTACAAATAGAATAATCTTTCACCATTTTAAGGGCATGGTTATTCCATGAAAGTCTAAGGAATCGCCATTCCATTCCACTCTATCTTATTTTAATGAACCAAATAGAGCATAAGCACTCTTTCTTTCAGTAGAATGATTGGCCAAACTATCTTATTGCCTCATTGGTATACTTCAATCATAATGAAATGATAAGTGCCTAAATCGTTTAAGTTTGGAATGGCGCTATCAAGCATCTCAAGCAAGTACTTTGAACCCACAAGCGATGATGTGCCTCACTTTGCACAATTACTTGACACTCTTGGGCTAGCACTAGTTAGGACCAATGGCAAGAAGTCTGGGTCTAGGAGGATGGGATTTGCACCTGGGGAGGTGGCAGTCATAGAGGTTCAGGGCTAAGAAAAGGGAAGAGGGAGCTAAGAAATCTTGAAAGTAACATCAATTATAAGGGACGGGGGAAAGAGACAAGGGGTGATGGTGGTTCTAGATGAAGCTTTTAAGTTGGAATTTTAGAGGCCTTCAGTCTCGTAGGAAAAGGACGGTAGTTAAAGAGGCTGTGAAAATTCACCAACCGGACATAGTAATGTTTCAAGAGACAAAGTGTGAGGAGTGTGATAGGGTTTTTATTAGGAGTGTTTGAGGGACTCAATTTAGAAGATGGGCTGTTTTGCCTTCTAGGGGGAGATTAGGGGGTATTTTGATTATGTGGAATGAGAGAGTTGTATTGGAGTGTGAGGTAGTTGTTGGGGTATTTTCATTGTCTATTAGGTTTAGAAATAGAGATAACAAGGAATGGTGGCTGACAGGGGTTTATGGTCCTAATAGACCTGGGAATCGTTAGGAATAGTGTGATGAGTTGGTGGGGTTATTTGGGCTTTGTTCCCCTTATTGGTGTGTGGGTGGGGATTTCAATGTGGTTAGGCTGGCTTCGAAAAAACTCAATGGGGATTCTACAAATCGGAGTATGTGGGACTTCGATTCTTTTATAAGGGAGTGTGAGTTGATTGATCTTCCCTTGAGTAATGCGCGGTTTACATGGTCTAATCTCTAGAAAAATCAGGTGTGTTGTAGGTTGGATAAGTTCCTTTATACCTTAGGGTAGGAAGAGTTATTTCCGGATGTTAGGCAAGAGGTTGGGCCAAGAGTTGTGTCAAATCATTGTCCGGTGATTCTTGAGAGTTGTCCTTTTAAACGATGTCCCACCCCATTCAGGTTCGAGAATATGTGGTTGGAAAATCGATCTTTTAAAGAATACTTTAGGGAGTGGTGGGAAAATGGTAGAGTCCACGGGTGGGAGGGTTTTAAGTTTATACGAAAGTTGAGAGGAGTCAAGGATAATTTAAAAGTTTGGAAACGTGAAGTTTTTGGGGATATAGGTAAGGTGAAAGTGGGATTAGTTTGGGATATTGAGGAATTAGATGTGAAGGAGGCCGAGTAGGGTTTATCTGGATTGTTGAGGGATAAGAAGTCAATGCTTAGAATGAAGCTGGAAGAGATCATTTTTAGGGAATAGATTTTTTGGGTCAAAGAGCTAAGTTGAAATGGGCTAGAGAGGGTGATCAATTCTAGTTTTTATCATAGAGTTGCGTCGGGAAAGAAGAAGATGAGTTTTATTAAAAATTTGGTGGTGGGTCAAGGTGAGGTTGTGTGTAAGGAGGAGCTTATTGTTAAGGAGATTTTTAATTTCAATTCAAATCTATATTCTGATGGGGGTGTGAATCGTCCAGGGATTGAAGGCATTAATTGGGTTCCAGTGGAGGTAGCGACAGCTGGTTGGTTTGAAAGGCCCTTTAATGAAGATGAGGTGAGACAGGCTGTATTTGAGTGTGAGAGAAATAAGGCTCCATGCTTGGATTTTTTTCAACGGCTGTATTTCAAGATTATTGGGATATTGTAAAAAAAGATCTGTTGAGAGTGTTTGGTGAGTTCTTTGCAAGTGGAAAGGTTAATTTGTGCACCAATGCATCCTTCATTTGTCTAATTCCCAAGAAGGAGAAATCGGTCAAGATTGGGGATTTTAGACCTATTAACCTGGTTACATCTCTCTATAAGATTTTAACAAAGGTGCTTTTTAAGAGACTTAGAGTTGTCCTTGGGGAAACTATTTCTTCGACACAAGGTGTGTTCGTGTAGGGTCGGCAGATATTGGATGTGGTCTTAGTGGCTAACGAGGTTGTGGAGGAGTATAGGGGATTACGGAAGGAAGGTGTTGTATTTAAGGTAGACTTTGAGAAGGCTTGTGACCATGTTGATTGGGGCTTTGTGGATTTTGTTTTGGAAAGAAAGGGGTTTGGAGTTAGGTGGAGAATGTGGATTTGGGGGTGCTTGTCATCATGTAATATGTCAGTCATTGTGAATGGTAAGGCTAGGGATTTTTTTTAGGCACCCAAGGGTCTAAGGCAAGATGATCCTTTATCACCATTTTTGTTTATTTTAGTTGCTGACGTGTTGGGTAGGATTATTAATTTGGCTAAGGATAAGGGTGTCATTGAGGGGTTCGTGGTGGGAAGGGATAGGATTAGAGCTACTCATTTGCAATTTGTGGATGATACTATATTCTTTTCATCAAAGGAGGAAAATAAGGTGGGGAATTTGCTAAAGATTCTGAGAATTTTTGAAATTGTGTCGGGCCTCAAAGTCAATCTTAGCAAGAGTAGTGTAGTGGATATTAATTTGGAAGATAGCTATGTGCATAGGGCGGCGGATATGTTGGGATGTTCCATTGATTCATTTCCTCTCAAATACTTGAGGCTTCCATTGGGAGGAGATCCTAGATTGTTGTCCTTTTGGGAACCTATTCGTTCAAAATTGGGAAAAGATTGGATGGATGGAAGCGGGCTTTGTTGTCTAAGGGGGGGAGATATACGTTGGTACAATCCGTATTAGGATATGTTCCTATTTATTTTCTGTCCTTCTTAAAAATTCCGGTCAGCATTGCGAGGAATATTGAGAAATTGATAAGAAATTTTTTTTTTTGGAAGGTGTGAAGAGGGCAAAGGGGTTCATTTGGTTAGGTGGGAGACTGTTTCTCTTTCTAGGGAAAAAGGTGGCTTGGCTATTGGGAACATCGTTGCTAGGAATATTGCTCTCTTGGGCAAGTAGTTATGGAGATTTTCTATTGAAAGTGACTAGCTATGGTGTTCAGTTATTAAAAGCAAGTACGACGTTCAATCTAATGGTAGAGATTCTAATGTGGCTAACATAGGCAATTGTCGTTCACCGTGGAAATCCATTTCTCGTTTGTATCTACTTGTATCTAATTTCTTTTCATTGAGAGTTGGGAATTGGGTGAATATTCGTTTTTGGGAGGATGTTTGGTTAGGGGATATTTCTTTTGATAGATCTTTTCCTTTTCTTTACCGATTGGTTCGTTCTCGAAATGTTTCAATAGCGTCAGTGGCAGGCTCTTCTATGGATCCTATCTCTAGGAATTTTGACCTCATTAGAAACTTGAATGATAGGGAGGTGGTGGAGTTGGCATCTTTGTTGGTAATGCTTCAAGGGGTCTCTCTTTCTTCATTTTCTGATATTAGGGTGTGGAATCTTGTTTCCTCAAAAGTCTTTTCATGTAAATCCTTTTTTGATAGGCTCATTGATAATCCTTCTATTCCATTGTTTCCTTATCATAAGAAAATTTGGAAAGCGGACGTCCCTTATAAAGTAAAGTTTTTCATGTGGACTTCGGCTTAAAAGGGTGTCACAACTAATAATGTTTTTAACAGGAGAAGACCTAATCACTCTCTTTGCCCTCAATGGTATGAGATGTGCAAGAGAAACTTGGAGATAGCAGATCATCTATTCCTTCATTGCCCAGTGGCTTGTGTATTATGGTAGCATCTTTTCAGCTTATGTGATGAGCAGTGAATTGCTCCATTCAGATGCTTCTTATTCGGTTAATAGGGTTTGGGAGAACCAAGGGAGCAAAAACAATGTGGACCAATATTGTTTTTGGTATTTTTTGGGCTATATGGTTGGAGAAAAATGCTAGAATCTTTGATGGCAAAGAAGCAAGTGTAGAGCTTTTGTGGGATAGGGCGGAATATTTGGCATTTTTTTGGGCATTTGTATCCCCTCCTTTTAAAGGAGTCTCTTTATTCTTGATCTCTAGGAATTGGGCTGTTGTTTGCCATCCCTAGGGCTAAGAGTTTTGTGCTTTTGTTTTGCTCTTTCTCTTTTCCTTTCTCTTTCTTTGTATGAGAATTTCTTGTCCTCTTTTACTTGTCTTTTTTAATAAGATTCATGTTGATGCTTAAAAAAAATAATAATAATTATAAAACAGAAAAGATCAAGGCAACAACGAAATAAAAGATATCTTGAATATTATGTGAATTAAGATTTTCTAGAGAATTTTATCTATAAAGATGGAAAAATAGTTTAAAAAGGAGGGGAAATTCAACATAACATTTATAAGGACAATGATTTCACCCAATTTTTTTTTTTTAAAGGTACAATTTACAATAATTTCTGTTTGGATCTTGAATTTATAGAGGAAATATGTGAAGAAAAAATTGAATGAAATATAAGTTGATTTTTTTCACCACGCTACCACACCATAAATAGAAACAAATGCACCCAAATATTCCACCCAAGCATCAAAAGAGAAATGTTGACAGAACAAATACAGACAAAGAAGTTAACAATTATCATGTCATTGGATTCTTTTCTCTCTCCAAATAGAAAATTTGCAAACCCAATATATCTCGCCGTATGTGATTGCCATAGTTTCTATGCTTGCTCCCTTCTTCCTCCTTGTAAGTTAACAACCAAGATAAAGAGCTCCTAGAAGAAAACCATGGGCCAACAGTCGATTACAACCACCACTCTACCATCAACGCCGCAACTCCACCACTATCACCTAATGTTACTTGTACTTCAATTAATCGTGTTCATTTATTCAACTTATATCTAATTCAACTCAATTCGTTTAAACCTGTTTACTAAAAGAAGAGCCCTAATCAAATGTGAGTGTCATTTTTACTTGTAAATAATACAAACAATTTCATGGGGAAAAATTGGGCGATAATGCCACAAATAAAAGTGACGGTGCCACACATACTTAAACAAAACAACATATTTACAAGAAATTATTTGGTGGTCTTGAAGCATTACTCCACATATACACTAGTCATATCGTCCCAAAAGACACACAAAAGCGGTGTGCTCCACTATTTTGGCCAATACAATTCAAGTTTTGGCATTGAATTGATTGCCCCTAAAGCAAAATATAATTTTTTTCATATTTACCCTTCAGATAAAAATGTTTGGATACCAAAAGTTCTGGTATTCATATCACCCATCAGTTGATCACTATAATCCATGGTCTCTATTATACATTCTCTCATCTTCTCTCTCTACTCTATCTTTCTCTATAGACCATCACACACCTATATATTTTTCTTCTTTCTTTACTCTCTTTTCTTTCCACACTCTGTACAGACCATCACTCACCTCTCTATTTTTTTTTTCTTCTCTTCTCTTCCACATCTCTCCAAAAATGTATCACTCACCATGAGGGATCTTCACATCATCAAAAGTCATAACATAATTGTAGGATTTCCTCAATCACCCAAGTCAATTTCCCATGTAAAGCCTTGTACAACACATTGCCAAGCAATGGTCAAAAAACTTCAACCCACCACGTTCTACAAAACATACTGCAAAAGCTAGGCACTTCCACACACCAATGGCACTACTGTAGCTACTAGTTCTAATGATAGTCAACAACACACACCAACAAAAATGCCAAAGAAAGATAAAGAGATTGCTCTCACAAGTGCCCCCATTTCCATTCCCCTATCTCTACCGGACTAGTCAATACCCAATTAACATTCATATGAATTAACCCACAACCAAAATTGGACAATACAAAAAAAAAAAAGAAAAAAGAAAAAAGAAAAAAAAGCAAGAGATAGAATGAGAATTACAGTGATAGGAAAGAAGAAGGTGATACTTATTACATTTTCCTCCCAAAGGTTTTGTGTTGCATTACCCCCCGCCCGGGGCATTTCAAAAAATCAATTTTGACTCTAATGTGTAAACCAACACGGCCTCTAAGAGTACTTCCCTCAAGCAACCTACCAAGCATATTCAAAACACCAACATTATCTCTCATAGCAATTCCATCAAACGACTCACAAGCATGGTCAAATCACCTGTACAATTGAGAGACCTAAGCCTCACCGCCACCAACTCACATATACATATTTAGATAAATTGCATATATACATACACACACACAAACAAACATTGTGAATCAAAAGATACAAACAATCTACTCACAATGAGAGAGAGAGATGAAAAAATTGAGATACAAATGAGCTTAAGTATGAATAGAAATCGACAATTTTAATAAAATATCTGTACTTCACCCTACCCCTTAGGTCTTTAATCTAGATCCAATAACTAATTCTAACATACATTACACAAAGTCAAACCCCGAATCCCCTTCATTTCAAATATTTTTTATCCAGATGCAAGGGGCTTTTTCTTTTTTTCTTCTTTTTATTTTTTTTTATTTTATATTTTATAGATAAAGAGCGTACCCAGTGTACGAAACTCCTGCTTAAGCAGGGTCTGGGAAATGGTTGATGTACGCAGCCTTACCCCCGCAAACAGAGAGGTTGTTTCCGCGACTTGAACCCGTGACCACCAGGTCACCAAGGGGTAGCTATTTTATATTTTATAGATATTATTAATAATTCTAAATGGAAGTATCAATCTTATAATTGTATGGATATGTAATTCCAGCTCTTCCATTATACATAAAACACAAAGTAGTAGCCCTCCCATGTCCCTATCCTTATCGTTCTTTCTTCAGAGTTTACCATTTGGACACGACCATAATTGGTCATACCATGTCTACCCAAGTCTATTACTTTTGAGCCATGTGTACAAGATAAGGCACATGGGAAGGGTACGGCACCTAAAATTTTTACTTGTGAAACTAATGGGGTTGGACTGCCCATAATTTACTATTAAACTTAACTCTTTAACCACCCCAAACCCAATTGTTGGCCTACTTGAAGCATTTCATCAAGCAATTCAAACGATTTGCCCACTTTTCATGAATTTTTTTAATCTTAGGTCAACTTCCCTATTTTGGAAAACAAATTTTTATATAACACCACTCATCAGTTATTGCAACGCAAAGAGCAACATTAACTTATGGGCAAATTACGCTAACAGTCCCTATAGTTTGGGACTTGTATCACTTTAATCCCTGACTTTTCAATTGTGACATATTTGACCATAAATTTTGAATTTTGAATTTTGAATTTTGTTCTAAATAAGGACAATTGAAGATACCATTGTTTAATTTCAAGGGCAAAATTGTCAATTTAATAAAAAATAAACTAATTTGACAAAAATAAATGTCAAAAAAATATTTTTAATTTTTTAAAAATTATTTCTATCCACTAAAGATAAAATTATATAAAATTGATCAAAATTTATAAAAATTACATGATTAATTTTTTAAAATTAATTGTACATGATCATCATCCAAACACATAGTAAAAATTAATTTGGTAAAAAAAATAAATAAATATCTAAAAGATTGATCAATTATACATAATTTTATCTTTAGTGAGTAGAAATAATTTTTAAAAATTCAAAAATATTTTTTTGACATTTATTTTTATCAAATTAGTTTATATTTTATCAAATTGACGATTTTATCCTTCAAAAATCTAATGATATCTTCAATTGTCCTTATTTGAAACAAGATTCAAAATTCAGGAACAAATGTGTCACAATTAAAAAGTTAGGGACTAAAGTGACACAAGTTCCAAACTATAGGGACTATTAGCGTAATTCACCATTAACTTATAATAGAACTCATTTGAAATTGAGAAAAATCCAAACCCCAAACCCCATTTGAAATTAAGAACATTAAGCCCTCTGTTTGAAGGGTTTTTTAAGATGAAAAAATTTGACCTAATTGAATTTTACAATCTTTTCACAGAAAAATAAATAAATAAAAATGCTCGTAGATATGTGCATAGAAAATACTAAAAAGAGAAGACCACACAAACAACAACTCAGAGGAAATTTACACAATGGTCTCCAAAATCACAAATTCATATTAATAAAAATCAAATATTGCATTCAAACTTTACTCAATACCAAAAGGAACCCAATATACAGGACAAAAGATACGGAGAAATAACCAATTAAGGGGAAATAAATTGAATTGCAAAGAGGATAGGGTTTTACGCTATGTTTGGATTGAGTGATTTGGAGAGAAAAGAAAAGAAAAGAAATAGAGAGATATGTATTTTTTTTAACTTGTTTGGATAACCTAAGTAGAGAGAAATGGAAAGAAATTGAGAAAAATGGAGAGAAACTCATTTCTCTTCTAAGTCTCATTTTCAATCTTCTCAAAAGTAAAGAGATTGAGAGAGAAAAAAAATCACTATTTTCATAATATCAATTTTGTCCTTATAAAAATAAATAAAATAAAATAATTAAAAATATAAAAAAGTTATTTTAATAATATAACATAAAATAATTTTTTTTTTCTCTTAATAAAATCTAACCAAATAAAAATAAAAAAAATTATAATTATTTCCTTTTTTTATTTATTCTTTAATTAAATAAAAATAAAAGAAATCACAAACATTTTTTCTATTTTCTCTATTATTACTTGAGGAATCATTTCATTTCTTTTTTTGTCTCCTAGGTTGCCCAACACAGTGTTTGGGATTTCAAGCCATACCTCTTCTTCAATGAGGATTCTTTCGAACCAATAAGCTACTGGAGAAGACAGAAGACAGAGATCTTCAAGAACCCTTTGAAAGCAAGAGACGAGAGTGAGAGAAGACAAGAAGACAGAGATCTTCAAGAACCCTTTGAAAGCAAGAGACGAGAGTGAGAGAAGACAAAGAGCAAGAGAACGGACAGAAAAATCAGAGAGACAGAGGGAGAAACCAGAGATTCGGAGCAAAGAGGATAAAATTTTAGGGTTTTTAGAGCCATACCTCTTCAATCCTCGCATCGCCTGCAACTTCGATCTCCATGAATGGAAATAGGGAAGAAGACCAGAGAAGAGAGAGAGAGAGAGAGAGAGAGAGAGAGAAGGAATCAAGCAATAAGTAGAGAGAATTAGATGGGAAAAGTTTCAACCTGTTTATCTATAACATATTAGGTAAGTGTGGTGTAACACATGGTGTTACGTTTTGTGCATCTGCCTCCTCTGTTGTAAGTCTATGGGTTCTTTGTTTCTTAGGGCTTCTTTGCTTTTTCCAGATTTGGGTTGCCTACGTGTTGTTCGGCTGGGCCACAGACAGAAACAAACAAATTCCATGATTCAGTCTGTAAAAGGCTCACTCTCGTTCTGCTGCTGCTTCATTTCCAAGATCATTCATCCTAGAGTCTTCGGTTCTCTATTTCCCAGAGCTCCTCCCTACCACATTTGGTTGACCGACAAGGAAGAAGAAAACAAAATTTGCCCCTTCGAAGATGGGCTTTCTCACAAGATATATATATCTTCTCGAAGGAGTGCTTGTTGTCCTCTTCTTGCCATAGCTATCGGTCCTCTTCGTGCCGTAACGCTGTGAAAATTTGGCATCCAAAGCTCTGCTCCTGCAGTTGCAAATCCTGTACTTACACCTGTGATTTTGTATATTTCTAATGTGATTGCTATTATTTAAAGCTGTGTTACTATTTTGTATATGTGTCGGTTCTCTTCCTGGTACGCCCACCATGTGTTTGTTAATATGTCTCAATCATTGAGGAATTCGGCTGCTGAATGTTCCGAACAAAAAAGAAGACCCATCCAATTTTCTAGGCTGAAAATTCCAATCCAATCAAGAGACATATTAAAAGCTCAAACTATTTTACACTTGAGTTGGAGTTGGAGTTGGAGTTGGAGTTGTTTGAAATGGAAGTTAATACATTGAACTCCTATAGAAAGTGGTGACTCACCTTAAAAAATTTCTATTGTGTTTTACAGGTGCACATAAACTAAATAGGATTGATTGAGTGACTAAAACCATGTAAGATGCAGTGTTCAGAAAAACTTCTGGTCACAAACATCATTATTTCGTATAAATTACTACATGTACATGCTATATGATTAATTTATTGAGTGTCTTTAGTGTACCCATTTCACTGCATAGAATTATAAATTCTTATTCAGCCAAAGAATACTAAGTGTCATAGGCATCAATATAGCATGTACATGTACTAATTTATAAGAAATAATGATGTTTGTGACGCAGAAGTTTTTCTTGTTATATTCTACAAAAGGAAAATGTTTATGATTTTTCAAAAAGATAGCATTAGCCACTGTAAATATTTGCAATGAAATATGTAAAAAATGTATAGAGAAAAAAATATTATACTAATTAATAAGTCTTTGAAAATTAGAATAAGACCTACTTCAATAATATGGTATAGATGTCATATCAGTTAGTAAGAAAAATTGGCAATGTTTGGAACACAAAATAAATCACATAGCATCTCCAATTCTTCACCTTGTCTTTCACAAAATTTAAATTTGGTGGAAAAGTGCTTAAAAATTATCTCCAATCCTTTCATCAAATGTTTATCAAATTAAGGAGAGACATTTTTTTTTATCAAATTGAGAACTCTTATCAAATCTTTCATCAAATTTGAATTTCATGAAAATTTTAAAAGATGAAGCATTGGAAATGATTTTTTTACCCCATCAAATTTGATGGAAAAAGGAAATTTGGGATAAAAGAAGAATTTTTAAAAAGATTTTGATAAAAATTTGATGAAAGGATTTGAGTGGTTCATATCAAATCAAGTTTTTTACTCAAATTTGGAATCAAATTAGATGAAAAAACTAGTGAAGGGTTGGAGATGCTCTATTACTTCACAAAAAATACAATGGAAGGTTGGCATCAAACCCGGTTATGGAAAGATCCACATGAAGAATAAATCTCACTTGTCAATATGCTTTCTGTGACCAATCTATGTTCTTCGCATTAGTGAGGAAAAATTTATGAGATTTGTTATTTTGTTTAGCATTGCTCATATAAAATAAGTAAAATTATTTGAGGATGCGTGAAAAGTGCATTAGAGTTCTAACTATTTTGGCATATCTCTGTCTTATTGTACGCCCATAGGGCTGTCATTAACGCGACATTTTTAGAAATTGAGTTAGTATTTGGAGCTGTTTTCTCATTGAATGTATACATTGCTGCACACTCTGATGTTTTAGTTTGCTTTGATAGCCTTAAACCAGTGGTTGAATATGTTCTTGCTCTTTTCTCTGTTTTGATCTCTATGGTTTGGTGTTATTACACCTTTTTACCTATGACTTCATATGCTAACTTCTTGCTAAAATAATTATGTCAATAGAAAATTGCATGTTTAAGGTAGATGCCAACTTTCAGATTTGTCATCAATAGAAATAGTTTGAGAAAATTTGACTTGTTTTAAAATAGCAGTCTTTGTAGTAAAGAGCAAGCAACAGCTCTTACTTTTTTGGTCTTTTATTTGTGACTTTGCTTAATTTACAGGTTATAATCAAACCTTTTTGTGAGAAATTAGTCAAATATTTAGAGCTTGACTGTACATCTAAGAAGTTTGAATGGTGTGCATGTTTGTTGTTTCCTTTTATATGTAGGACAAATTCGCATTCATCATTATGTGTAGAGAATAAACATGCACACCATTCAAACTTCTTAGATGTACAGTCAAGCTCTAAATATTTGACTAATTTCTTGATCAACTTAAACAATTCAATCTAAGAAAGCCTATTGTCACAATTACTAATTAAGGGTTGACAACAAAAATCATTTCTCATTAATCATCTCCATCCATGGCTAGATTTGTAGAAATTTATTAAATCATAAAAAAAAGAATTCCATTGATTTTCCTATAAACAGAACCAACATTCTAATGATAGAATTAAAAAACGAAAACCCAAAGGGTGAAGAAGATGCAATTAAAAACCCAAAACGTGTAAGGTTTCTTTGGGTAAATGGATTAAATTTTTTTGGGATTCTAAAAGCAACTTCTGGAAGTAAATTAGGTTTCATCTAAGACCAAATCGTGTAGAGGATGAATTAATTTGATCTAGAAGACATAGATCCTAAAACCAAAACGTGTAGTGGATCCTCTTCGAAGATGAATTGGACCCTCTTGACAACAATAATATTCGTATATCAATCAGGAACAACAAGATTAATTTGATTTATTCTCAAATACAAAATAAGTTTTCTAGTTTCTGTTGATTTTAGAGTTGATTTTGTGCTAAAATTATGTGTTGTTAAATGCGTATTCCCAAATATTATTGGGAATTCAGAATCAATTTGTGCTATTTGTTTTTAAATGTGATTAGTTCCCTCTCTCTCTCTCTCTCTCTCTCGCATGATGTGGAATTGATGGCTGCAACACACTTACCTGGTTTTAATATATGTTACAGATATCATGGAGGAACAACAAGATTAATTTGATTTATTCTCAAATACAAAATAAGTCTTCTAATTACTATTGATTTTAGAGTTGATTATGTGCTAAAATTATGTGTTTTTAAATGTGTATTTCCAAATATTATTGGGAATTGAGAATCAATTTGTGCTATTTGTTTTTAAATGTGATTAGTTCCCTCTCTCTCTCTCTCTCTCTCTCTCTCTCTCTCTCTCATAATGTGGAATTGATGGCTGCCACATGAAACTCACTTGCTACTTGTGTCGACTATTTTCAGGAAGTGAATCAAATTACTTTCCTCTAGAAATGATTGGAATTGGTTCTGCTATTTCATTCATTTATTCAACTAGAAGGTTGATCATATTTAGAAAAATAAATAACAAGTATGATTGTGAATAATATATATATTCCAAGAATTATTTAAAGACAAATATAATTTGATTATATGACTATTGAATGAACTTTATTTTTTGTATCGAATTAACAAGCATGGAATCCTTCAAATTTGGTGGTATGACAACATAATAATTCAACCAACCCATCCTCAACTCCAACCTACAAAATAACCATTATTCGTTCTAATTGTTAGACCCTTCATATCCATCACTACTGACCTGAATATTGACATATATTATTCATTCATTTACAAAAGTGTACAGCACAAATTCACCCAGGTGATGCGAAAGCTCGGTTTTCTTCACAATCCATTTTGTTGGAACCTTTACCTATGAACAACTACAATTTTTCATTTCCTTCTCTTTGAACAGGAAAGAAAGGAAATGTTTTGAAAGATCTACAGCTAGAGTGTTCAAACAGTTTGTTAGAGATCCATATGTGATGCTTCAGTCAATAGATGTTTTTGTGCTAACAAGCTGCGTAGCCTTACCATGCAGCAATTGCTCTTCTGCTGAATTGGTTGCCTGGCTACCCATTCTGCAGAATTTTTGTAAAAGAAACTAATTACAAATGTGGAACTAATTACCCATTTTGTAGTTCACAACATGTATAATCAAATAGATAATATGATATAAAACACAATAGAAAATTTCTAAGGACAGAAAATTTTTAAGGTGAGGCACCAGTTTCTATACGAGTTCAATGTATTAACCTCCAAGTCAAACAACTCCAACTCCAACTCCAACTCAAGTGTAAAATAGTTTGAGCTTTTGATCAGATTGAAGGATGTCTTCTGGTCAGAATAGTAGTAGATGTTAGGCAAATAAAGCAACATATTGGAATCATAGAGAAGACAACCAATGCAAAAACATGGAATAAAATTGAATTCCCTCATTGATTGGAATGATTATTATTCTGAAATGATTTTTCTTGTAAAGTTGTCTTGGTGTGCAGTATTATATCTACATGTCTTGACTTTGGCTTTGGATTTTGGTGTTTTTTCTTTGGTTTGTCTTGAATAGGAAGTGGACAGACATAAACATGTAAATAGACTCGGAATTCAAATCCAAACCTATTTCTATGCGGCTGCCATCTAAACAGAACAGGCCTTCCTTGAAAAATGAACTTAACTGGTACATTTGGATTCATTAACTATAAAAATGTTTCATTTTCAGGGAAATGTTTGTATCTTTTCTATTGATTTAATTATTCATCTTTAAATAGTTGTTATGGTTTAAATGTATTGTTCTGAAGTGATATTCAGTGATAATGAAAGAGTTTCTATATAATTAACCTGTTGGAAGCCTATCAAATTCGAAGAATATATTTATGTCTTCCATTGTATTTTCTACAGCCTTTTTACAAACTTAGCTCAGTTTATGTGTGTGGTGCTTTTAATTGCTCATCCATGAAAATGTCCAATTGTTTATGTTTTGATATGTTTATGAAATTTAAATTGTTCAACTGTCCAGCTGTTTATGTTCGGATGAAGAAAATATAAGGATGGAACTATAGTTTTGATGAAAAACAACTTGATGTTCAAGTCAGCCAAATTCCAAAGACTCTCTTAACTGTACCTTTTCCAACAGGTCAGAGAAAAAACATATTAGATTGCCACCACAATCTAAAAAATGCAGCCACCAAGTTAGCCTCTATTCCTAACAACTAAATTTTAGATTTATTATATCCAGCAGTAGTCTCCAAAGACAACTAAATTTGAAAAACAACTAAACATATTACAGTTTCTAACAAAACAATGAGTGCCAATCTCCAAAGACCAAAAAAATGGTAAGCCTTTAAAGTCCTTAGAATAAACCATTAAGAGAGAGAGAGAGAGAGAGAGAGAGAGAGAGAGAATTTAGGGTCATAAGAAACACATGGGACCAGCCATCACCTCTTAATTACAATTATCTAACTATACAGATTAGATGACAATAAGCTGGACAACAAAAGAATTTGACTCTAATATTTGTAAATATAACTCTTAGATAATTAACTTTATTATTTATAAGATGTGTCCAACTCTTTATGTTTTGATAATTTTATGACATTTAAGTGGTGAAAAATGGGTTGAAAATCTGATGTAAATTTTATTTATTCTTCATTTAATGAAAATTTGTTTCTCCTTCAAAAGAATCATACAAATTTTTTTTTTTACAGTGGACCTAATTTAAATTTGTCAAAAGTGCTGTCTCTTTTTTTCTCATACACACACATTCACAAAAAACCATTAATCAAAAGTGAAGATTCACGATCAATCTTTTATTCTTTTTGTTTTTATGTAAGTAGTTCTTGTTGTCTATATATTATTCTTTGTTGTATCAAAAGTGGACATTGATTTTTAAGGTGAGGGATTACTTTCTATAGGTGTTTAATGTATTAATCTCCATGTCAAACAACTCCAACTCCAACTGAAGTATAACTGTAAATTTCTGTTCAGAATAATAGTAGATGTTAGGCAAATAAAGCTAAGATGCATATAATATGTCCTTCACCCAAAACAATTCAGTAAACAATAATTGCAAGATTTTCTACATGAATAGTGATCTTCACAAAATAACTCAAAACACAAGTTTATGTTTTTTTCCTCTCTTTGAAAAGCGCTATTTACCCAAATTACATGAAATAATTCGGTCATTATTTATTGATTAATACTTGTGCTACAACGCAGGCCTTCTATGTTGCAATTTATCTGTGTCAAGTCAACAACTATAAAAGATCTTGAGAAATAATAATTAATGAACAAATATGGAACACCGCAGCAAATAAAATATAAAATATAATTACATTTCATTTCGTATATTCATAAACCAAATACTGTTTTAAAAATATTTTTATTCAAACTGTAGAATGACCCCCACGCGCAACGTGCGTGGGGGCCAACTAGTTATGTGAAATGTAAAAACATGTTCCCAGAAAAAAATATAAAAAATTTTGGGCTTGGGGAGATATATATATATATATATTTTTGTAAGTTGGTTTGATAATTATTTGAGAAAAAGTAAAATAATTATGTATTAGATATAATATTTTATCTTATTAATTATTGGGCAAATAACTTGAAAGTCATATTTAAGAGAGAATAAGTACCTTTTGAATACTTTCAAAAATCCACTACATGTTTTTCATTTTCATTCTTTCTTGTGCATTTATTTTTCTCTACTTTTTTCTCTTCATGATTTCCGATAACCATGCATTGGTTATTCTCTTTCTCTTTCTAATATATAGTCACCGGTGACCGATAATCATCATTGCTTGGAGTTCACTGGCAACCATCAACCATCAACTCCTCACTTCATCCTCACCAACGGCGAAAGAGATGAATTTTCTAGTGAAGAAGATGATGTTGATCTACTCAGATCTATATCAAATCTGAGTAAATTTACATGAGATCTGACTAGATTTAAACCAAAAATAATTGCCGGAGTACAATATTCTCTTTATATCTGTTTCCCTCTTTTGATTTCTCAAATTTTCTATATTTTCTCTGCTACACACTTCTATTTTTTTGTTTTAATAAAGAAAATTTTTAAGTTTTGAACAAGTTATTTTTAAGTTTTAGTTACAGCGGTAAAAACTATAAAATTTTATAGTTTTTATTTATTTTTTTTGTATTGAAATGAATCATACTTTAAAACTATAAAATTTTATAGTTTCATAACATTCTTTAGAATTATAAAATTTTACTATTTCATAACATGTTTTTAGTTTGATTAATAATGATAAATGCTTGATAGAATCATGCTTTGAAATTGTAACATTTTATAGTTTTAAAACTTACTTTTCAGCTTGATCAATATTGAAGATTATTTGTTTAAACCTTACAAATATTAAAAAATAATATATATTTTTTCCTATTGTTGTTTGTTGTTGTTATGTTTTTTGTTTTTGTTTTTTTTTTTTTTATTTCTTCCAGTTTATCGATATTTAGCATATTTTGCTATTTTTTTTACTATAATTTCTCCATTTATTTTTTTTAATAATATTCTGGACATTTCGGTAAGTCTCTAATGATATTCTTGACGTTTAACGAACATTCTGGGCATTCTGACGACTTCTAATGATGTTCAGAACACTTCGACTATACTCCGACGAACTTTCCGGTGATGTTGAATATTTCGGCGAGTGACCGTTTGACGGAAGTCTAGCGATGGTGAGATGTAACAGAGTTTTTAAAGTTATTAAAAAAAATTGGTAACAATTGAAACTATGTAGGACTAATTAGTGTAAGTGTTTTGTTTTGGAATTAGATGGGTTTTGAACTTTATGTATGGAACTTACTGGTAAGTGCCCCTTAATTATTTTAACTTATTTATTTTAGCCCAAATAGCCCTTAGGGTCCATTTATTTTGGGAGATGGAGGAAGGAATGTGATTGAGATGGAGGTGAGACCTACTAATATTGCGTTTGTTTTGGGAGATGGAGAGGAGATTCATAAGCCCTCCGAATTAGAATAGGTCTTGAATGTTGGGATTGAGATAGAGGCCAAAAACTTTGTATTGGAAAATTAGTCCTTCGGCTTAGCTTTTTTTTTTTTTGAACATTAATGTTTAATGTTTTTATATTTTTTGTTAAGTAAAAATCATAATTTTATTTGTTTTATTATTTTATATTTCTTTTATATAAAAATAATTTAACAATCCCCACATTAACAAATATCATCAAAATAAATACAATTTTACTTAATCCCCTCACAATCAGTCCACTCACTATCAATCCCCTCTATTCTACCTCTGAAAACAAACGACCCTTACAGTCTAAAATAGTATTAAAAAAAAATTTAAAAACCAATTAAAATAGCTTAAATTTCCAACCAAGCCCTTAGTAAAGACTTTCAGGTCGACTTCTTTTCTTTTCTTTTTTTTTGTTTTTTTGTTTGTTTTTTTTTTGGTTCTCTCTTTTATAATGTAATAATGAAGTTCTTTTTTCTTAACTAATAATAATAATAATAATTTTCATAAATTAATGCAGTTACAATAAATTAGTATTAATGATAATGATATTAAGGTCTTGTTTGATGACTAAATATTTTAGTTAAAAAGTCAAAAATTATTAAAAGTTATCACATTATTCTCTTTATTTTTCTACACATATTTTTGTAAATGAGGCATAAAACACTTGGTAAACAAATAAAGAGTGTTATGAAATTGGCTTTACAATTGAGACGTGGTTTGAGAAGTTGATTATTTTAGTTGGTTATTGAAATTATTATTTATTATTTATTTATTTTTTTGTGACTATTTTAACCTATATAATAGCATCAGCAATGGACCATGAATCTGTTAGTGTGTATGTTAGTGTCAAATCCTAATTTTTGACCATTTAAAAATACTCTTTTGTGTTGCAATGGAGTTGTTAAACCGTTGCTAATAGCATCTTTAATTGCAAATGCTATAATAACATTGTCATTATTGTAATTTGGCGATGAATTGTAACAAATTGTCAAATTATAGCAATAGTGTTCCAATGGTTAGATGTCATTTTGGCAGAATCAAACACAGAATCGTTCGGCTGGTCATCCCGAACACAATAGTTTCTATGTTTGGTTTTGCAAAAATTTATTTGTTTTGCTGGGAAGAAGGAAAACAGTTAGTTTTTGCTGAATTGGCACTAGGGCTACAAATGAGCCAAGCCGAACCAAGATTTAGTATGTTTGGGCTTATTTATTAATATTTTAACGTTTTCGAGTTCAAGTTTGTTCACGAGCCTTAACGAGCCAAAAGATTTATAAATTTATACTTGCGTATGAGACTAAAGTTACAATTAAAATTTTGATTATACAATACATATAAACATACTAAAAAAAAAGTCAATATTTTACCAAAATAATAATATATACCACAACTATTATATAAATATACTATCCATAGTGAACTATTATTTATATATTTTTTAAATATATAAATAACATATTGATCTTATTTTTTATACATATTTTTACATTATTTAATATATAAATAATAAATGTTAAACGAACCGGTTAACAAGTTGAGTTTTAGTATGTTTGGATTTGTTTATTAAAAATTTAACAAGCTCGAGCTTGAGCTCAAACGCAATAAATAAATAAATAAATAAATAAAATTAACGAACTGAGTTCGAACTTGTTCACGAATGGCTCTATTCATTTGCAGCCCTAGTCGGCAAATATGGTGGCTTGACACAAGTTTTGGCATTTGTCAAATCTGATAGCTATTATATTCATTATTGGAGCACCACTTTTCAATGATAGCTGTTATATTATAGTAATAACAATTCTAATAGAGTGGTGCTATTAGTACCCATGAATTATTTTGAAAACCCCAGTTTTTTGGACCTCTACTTATAAATTTTGAAACCCTCAAAATTTCTTTCCCCTCCTTCAAAATAATATCAAAATTATCCTTATGAAAACATTCCACCCATTGAATGCACACCCCTCACATCCCAAAAAAACCTCTCTTTCAAAAAATCCTAACAAACCCACCAAGAAGAAGAAAAGCCAATGTGATTACTGTCTCTACTGTTTCATCCACCATTGTCACAGTTGGTATGCTCTCTCTCTATATATATATACATAATTTTTTAATTTTTTTCGTAATAATTTCTTCTCTTGCAGGAAAAAAAATTATAATAATTGATTTGGTTGGTTTTGTTAGTAGATATTATAAAATTGTGAGTTCAGCAGAGAATTACGCAGCAATATTATAAAAACTACGTGATGAAAGAATAACTTTTGAACCTGATAATGGATTTGGGCTACTTCCAATAACTTTTGCAAGTGTTAAAAATTTTGACCGTTCAATGTGTTAAAAAATTTCTATGTTCGGGCCTGTATTCCCAAACTTGAAAAAATGAAAACTTCTACAAGAGTTAACAATTTTGACCGTTCAATGTGTTAAGAAATTTTTATGTTTGGACCTGCATTCCTGAACATTACTTATTTGTTCGGGAATTCCCGAACAAATAAGTAATGTTTGGGCTTGTATTCTCGAATTTGAAAAAATGAAAACTTTTGAAGCGTTAACAATTTTGACCGTTCAATGTGTTAAGAAATTTTCATGTTTGAATCTGCATTCTCAAATATTACTTATTTGTTCGGGAATGCTTTCTCGAACAAATAAACAATGTTCGGGTTGGTGTTCTCGAATTTCGGTCATATGTTCGGGGAGTTTAGTTCCGAAAAAATAACGAACATATTTTATTATTTTTGCCATTTTTTTCAAGAAACTTACCATTTCAAGGCCAATCTCCTTTAAGCTAAGAACAATATCAAAGTTATGAACCTCCTCTAAGCTTTTGTTATTGTACTCCTTTTGTCTTATGGAGTTGTGATTACCAGAAAAACTTTCACTCATTGTCATTACCGGAAAAGTGTAGGTAATCAAATGATTGCCATGTTACCGCCGAAATATTGCCACCAAAGGATTTTCAAGATTTTGAGAGTGGGTAGGTTTTGAAGGTGGGAATTGGGAAAGATGGATGAGTGGTGATGGAGGTAAGTGCTCTCATAAACCTTAATTCATGATGTAGTGGATGTGTATGTTTAATTGTGAGATGGTGTGTCCCAAAATTATTGATATCCCTTTTAGTAATTTTATTTGAGGTTATTATTGTAATAAAAAAAAAGTTAAAAATTGGAGTATCCAAAATAATTAATGGGGTGCTAATAGCAGCACTTTTCTAATAACAAACTATTAGAGATGCTATAAGTATAAGGTGGTAAAAGGTAATTTTTTAGTTTAAATAATTGAGGAAATTATTTGTGGTATTTCCAATGAAGTTCTTCAGTAATGCTAGAAATTTCAAAAATTCTATCAAAATTTCTACCAAATGTCTCACATGGGTGTGGGGCCCATACAATGTGAGTCTCACACCTATGTGAGACATTTAGTAAAACTTTTGGTAAAATTTTTGGAGAGAGAGAGAGGCTCTAGATCTAGGGTTTTGATAGAAAAGATGTAAAAAAGTGATGTAGAAAGGTGCTGTTGCGAACTGATATATGCACAGTCCGCTCGAGCGCAAGAAGTGACGCTCGAGTGCAGAATGCATACTCCCGGTAGTTTTGTAAACAATAGACCCAATGCTTAAGCGCAAGAAATGACGCTTGAGCTGAGACCGCTCGAGCATAGAAAGCATCGCTCGAGTGTAGAATACACTCTTCCAGTAGTTTTGCAGACCTGCGAAAATACTGAGAGTTCACAAAGCCCGCTCGAGCTCAAGAAGTGCCGCTCGAGCAAAGGAGTAAATTTCTAGGCAACAAAAGTTTGAAAACCAAGCAACCAACCTGTTCTAAACGCAACCATTACAATCTAATAGCCAAACTCAAGGAAGTATGAAAGGAAAAAGACATGAACAACATTACGAAACCACGAAACCCGAGTCCAAGATACAAAAGATTCGGGTTAAAATCAGAATGGCTTGCAAGGTGCGGTTTCACCAGGTGAAGTGAAGGGCCTACCGTGGAGAAATTCTATTTCCACACACTTAATTATCTCAGTACACACACTTATTAATTTGATTATTAATTAATTTTCTCAATCCACACACTAAAAGTTACAATTATACCCTTTACTAATAACCATGTACACACACCACTTGTTGAGTGACCTTGCTTCCAGATTTGTAGACCCACGTGAAGACCATTCAAGACCACAGTGTAAAATGAAATAAAGTGAAGAAAAAATTTTCCATTGAAGACCCTCCATTGAAAATACTATTGAAAACCCTCCAAAATATTGTTGAAGATGAGGCATCTTTCTATTTTGTTATTGCATTTACCATTTCCAGATTTTTGTGCAATCCATTGACATAAAACCCTGGTTTTTTTATTTATTTATTTTATGTTTTTCAGTTTAGGGGTTTTGGCGCTGATTTTTTGAAATTATATATTTAATTTGAAACTTAACTTCCAAATAAAAGTGATTAGTTTGACAAGTTTGTTCCGAAAAAAAATAAAAAAAACTTTCGGCAGTTGATGTCTGAATATAATGTAATAATTCAGTAATGGTTGTCTGACTGAAAACCATAAAAGGAAAAAGAAAAAAAAAAAAGTTCTACATGGAAAAACTAACATTTTCATCACTAATAGAGTATAAACCTAGATATTAAAACAATATGAGAGTTGTTATGAGAATATTGCTTTGCAAGCAATAGAGGAGTATAGATTTTGTACCAAGTAAAGTGACAACAATGGAAAAACTAGCTGTGTTTGATAAAGTTTTCGAAAATTAATTCCATCCTTATATGTGAATGCTATGTTTGGTTTGAATTTTGAAATCATGATTCCAAATCAATTTCAAAATACATTTTGAAAACATGTTTGGTGAAGCAGACAATTTTTAAATTTTTGAATTTTTGGTCTATTCGGTTATTCACCTGGACATCCTTCCGGATATCTGGCCGGTTGACCGGAACAGTACATTTTTTTATTTTTTATTTTTTGCAATTGCCAATCGCCACCTGTTATTTGCGGGGAAAAAAAAAAATTGTTTTTGATATTTTTCAAGTATACAAATTATTTTATTAGACCAAAATGAAAAATTATTTTTTTGAATTGAATTTTAAAAAGAGTTTGGTTATGAATTTTGAATAGAATTTTCAATAGAGTTTTGAGTTGTGTATTTGATTATGAGTTATAAGTTTTTCAATTAAGTTTTGAAAACTTTTTTCAAGACTCATAACCAAACAACTTTTCTCATTTCATATGTCACATCAAAAATTCAAAACACAATTAAAAACTCTTTTTAAAACTCATAACCAAACAAATTTTCTCTTTTCAAATTATAATTTCAAAACTCACAAACTCAAAGTACAGCTCTATTTTCAAATCATAATTGAGAGGGAGATTTATGATTTGGAATTGGGCCGAGGTAACGGCCGAGAAGATTGGTAGCCAAGTGGATCATTGGACCGAAATGATCCACGGTCCACCCAGAATTGGGCTACTAGGACCTGGGCTGGGCGGGTGTTGGGCCAAGTATGCGCCGCCCAGTCCGGATATAAGTTGCTCGGTTAAGGCGAAGCTCGGTTAGACCGAGCTACGTGTATGGCATAGGCGAAGCTAGTCAGGTTGGCTGAACGGCGCCTGGAAAGGCGTCATCGACCGAGGTACTTGCCTGCTCGACAAGAAGGCTAACTACAGTCGAGTTGAACGACCGGCGCCCGGAAAGGCGCAGTCAGCCGAGATACCTGTTTGCTCGGCAGGGAGGCCGACCGCAGGTGCTCACAAGATGTCTCGGGCTCAGCTATGCCGAGGTGCTGCCTAGCCCGGTTCTCTTGAGCTTAGCCAAAGAAGAGCATGGGCATGTAACACAACTCAGCCATGGGTAGGGCAGCTTGGCTGCCGAGCTCCAGCAGAGAAGGCTGGCAGTTGAGATTAGGTGATATTCAGCAAGGTTTACGCTGACAGATGAGATAGCAGAGCCACGTGTCAGGAGATGACTGGGAGTGGATATGAGGCGCAGAGGGTATATAGGCATATCTGTGCCCCCCATACGCGGAGGGACATGGGAAGTAAAGAAATTCTTACACCAAAACACTCTCTCCTCTCTCTCTCTCTCTCTATCCCAAGGTGTGTGCTAATTTGACCGTCGGAGGGGTTTTCCGGCCACACACCGCCGGGTAGCTCACCGCCGTTGTGCTTTCAGGTGATCGGACAGAAACGGAGCTTGGAAGAAAGGAGTACGGGCTTGCCTGAATATTTGCTCCCCGTACAATTGGCGCCGTCTGTGGGAAACTTGCAGACAAAACCTTGTCTTCCACGCTCGTCTGATCGCCGACCATGGCGAACAACGAAGAGTTTCCGTTGTCCGCCGTCGATGGAGTCACGCCGGAGTCCGGCAGGCGGAGAGAGGGGCATCCAGACATCATTCCGATGTCAAACCTGGAGACATACCAGGGAGGACAGTCAGGTGACGCGCGAGATAAGCGCGGAAGGAGTCATGGTCATTCACGGAGTCCAGACGGACATCGGCGGCGGAGAGACTCACACGCCAGGCGCCTGGAAAACAAGCTGAAGGACCAGGACGCCGTCATTCGGCGCATGGCGGCAGAGATGGAGGAGCTGAAGCGGCATGTCAAAGGGAAGGGTGTAGCTGGAGTGGGAGACCACAGTGAGCGCACCCAACCCTGCCGTTCGGGTAGTCAGAGTCAGCAACCCACTTCGTCCATCTCCATTACCAGAAGCTACAAGGTTGGTGATTCCGACGTGCGCGCAGAGAAGTCCAGCGCAAGATAGCACTTACCAGCCCTCATGTCCGGTGACGACGTCGAGGTACTCTTACTCCGCTCAATCGGAAGACTTGCGGGCAGTTTTAAAGGAGCGGGTTCGCCGGCTGGAGGCTCAAAGGATACCGGCGTTCCAGCGGAGGTTGGAATGCCTCCACCCCGCCAAGCAGTACCGCTCTTGGTGGATTCTGACTTGGCAAAGTTGAGCGCCACCCCTTTCTCCCTAGAAATAGAGACAACACCTCTTCCGTCGGGCTTCCACCAGCCGAAGTTCACATTGTACGACGGAAAGACGGATCCTTACATGCACGTAAGCCATTTCCGACAGGTCATGGCCGGACATAGGCGGAATGACGCTCTTATGTGCCTCATCTTTCCGTCAAGTTTGGGCGAACTGGGTTTGAAGTGGTTCGAAAGGCTGCCGGAGGGAAGCATAGAGAGGTGGCATCAGTTGGCCGAAGCCTTTGTGACGCGCTTCAAAACCAACACCAAGACACCCAAGGAAGTGGATCACCTACTGAGTGTCAAGATGGAACCGAGCGATACGTTGAAGGCATACAACTCCAGATATTGGGAGACCTTCAATGAGATCTTGGATTGCCCGGTCAACCTAGCAATCACTCAGTACAAGCGTGGTCTCCCGGTCGGACATAGACTGCGGGACTCGCTTACCATGCATCAGCCGACGTCCATGGGCCAACTCATGCAGCGCATCAATGAGCACATCCGGGTTGAGGATGATGCTTCGGCGTCTACCGCGAAGACAACTCCGGTAGCAACAGACAAGAAGACAGCAGGCAAGGTGCACGCAGTAGGACAGGAGTCCAGCCGCTCAAGTGACAGAGCAGAGGAATCAGACCGTGGTTCGAATCGTAAGAACCGGGATAGAGAACGACGGAACGACCGGGATGATTACAACCATGATGATGTAGCGGATGCCAACAGAAGATTGAAGGCAAGGACTGGCATCACCACGGTCTTCAAGATTCCAATCTATCGCATACTTAGTGAGATCCGAGACGAGGAGTATGTCCGGTTTCCTGCTAAGCTAGGCGATGGACAGAAGGGCTACAATCCGCGGTATCGTTGCACATTCCACCGGGAGAGAGGCCACCGGACTGAGGATTGTTTGCCTTTAAGGCAACACTTAGAAGAGCTGGTCGCGGCCGGGCACCTAGACCTTTACATTGATGGCGGCGTAAAGCCAAACCATGCTCCGGTTGATCCCAGGGGACAGGATGACCGAGATGCGCCGCCACAAGGAGTTATTAATGTCATCCACGGCATAGTGGAACCGGAGCGTGTTTGCGAACTCCGGGGTATGATCAAGAAAGCAGAGCATATGAGGGAAGTTTTGTCGGTACAGCCCGCCATCAAGAGGGGAAAGACCGAAGAGAAAGATGTGATAAGTTTCACTTCAAGGGATCTAGAGCGTATCCAGACGCCGCACAACGATGCCCTAGTAGTGACACTACGCGTCAAGGAATTTGATGTCAAACGAATCTTGATCGATCAGGGAAGCTCGGTCGAGATCATGTATTACGACGCGTTCAAGCAACTCAAGCTCCGAGAGACAGACTTGGCTCCGGCAACTTCGCCACTTGTTGGTTTCAACTCACAGCCAGAGTGGCCCTTGGGAAAGATTATCCTGCCGGTCAAAGCGGGATCCGTCGTCAAGCAGGTGGAGTTTTGGGTGTTACACGTGCCTTCGACTTACAACCTCATCCTTGGAAGGGGATGGCTCCACGCCATGCAAGCTGTAGCATCGACCTACCACCAGGTGATGAGATTTCCCTCGGCTATGGGGGCAATCGAGGAGATCTGGGGGGATCAAGTCATGTCCAAACAGTGCTTCGTGGCGGTGAACGGAAGCCGGGCTGCTAAAGGCTTCGTGCAAATGATAGAAGGACCGGGAGACCAAGGAGTTCTGGAGGATGTGGGCACCAAGGCAGAAGACAAGGCTGTAAAGGACTTGGTGGAGGTGCGAATCGATATGGAACAACCGGATAAGTTCTTCCTGCTTGGTTCCAGCCTTACCGCCTAGGAGAGGACTGAGATGGTTAAGTTCTTGATGGCCAACATCGAAGTCTTCACATGGACGCCTTACGACATGCCCGGCCTCGACCCAAGTTTTGTCTGCCATTACCTCAACGTCTTCCCTGGAGCAAGGCCAGTCATCCAGCGAACAAGGAGGTCGGCGTTGCATCACGCCGAGGTAGTAGCAGAGGAAGTCAAAAATTTGCTTGAGGCACGAGCAATTCAGGAAGTGCACTACCCTCGGTGGATCTCCAACACAGTGGTGGTGCCCAAGAAGAATGGCAAGTGGCGAGTATGTGTTGACTACAAGACAGTCAACCGAGCTTGTCCCAAAGATAGCTTCCCCTTACCGCGAATTGACCAGCTCGTGGACTTGACGGCTGGACATAATAGGCTCAGTTTCTTGGATGCCTACCGCGGCTCCCATCAGATCGCCATGCATGGGCCTGACCGAGAGATCACCTCCTTCACGACTCCAATGGGACTTTTCTGCTATCGAGTCATGCCTTTTGGTTTGAAGAACGCCGGGGCAACCTTTCAGAGGATGGTGACCAAAATGTTTGCTCATTTGCTTGGCCGGACAATGGAGGCTTACATCGATGATATGGTGGTAAAAAGCCGACACGAAGCAAACCATTTGTCCGACCTAGCCGAGATGTTTGCCATCCTAAAGAAGCACAAGCTGCGCTTGAATGCGTCAAAATGTGCCTTTGGCGTGGGGTACGGCAAATTTTTGGGATTCCTAGTCACAAGGCATCGAGGCGGACCCTAGTCGGATCGAGAGTCTGCAAGAGTTGAAGCGACCAGCTAAGGACGGCAAAGATCTCGCCGGGATGGCCGCTTAATAATCGATTTATAAGCCGATCATCGATTCTTGCCGCCCTTTCTTTCAAGCATTGAAGTCCAAGTTCTCATGGGACGAAGAGTGTGACCAAGCTTTGGCCGAGCTCAAGGAATATCTGTTTTCTCCACCACTGTTGGTTACACCTAAGCCGGGTGAGGAACTCTATCTTTACCTTGCTGTCTCACAGCGCGCAGTCAGTGCGATGCTCGTCCGAGCTGAAGGAATCAAGCACCTCCCAATCTTTTATGTTAGTAAAACCTTGCTGCCGGCAGAAACGAGGTACTTGCCGTTGGAGAAGCTTGCGTTGGCATTGATGATGGCTTCCAGGAAGTTGGCGCACTATTTTCACGCCCATACCATCATCGTACTGACTGAGTTTCCCCTTAAGGCCTTGTTTGAGCGGGCGGACTTCTCTGGCCGAATTCTCAAGTGGGCGGTCGAATTGGGGCAATTTGATGTGAAGTTCCAACCGCGCACAGCTATAAAGGCCCAGACTTTGGCCGATTTCGTTGCAGAATTCTCACCAGGGACCCATCCGGTATGCCCGGTCGATATTGCCGCGGCAGAAGAAGAAGAGAATGCAAGCCTGTCCGAGATACAACTCGGTGGAGTTGGCGTCGCGGAATTTGCGCGCCCCACCGAAGTGCCCTCAACTTGTACAAGTCCACCAACCGGTGACGCGATGACGGAGTCGGGTATTGTTGTCCCACCCACTCTGTCCGGTACCGCATCACCAGGGGGGAGGTAATGGAACCACTCAGCATAGAGCCTGCGGCCGGCATAATACCGCAACCTGGTGATTCGCCTACGGACTTAGGCATTGTAGATCGACTTGCTGAGTCCGGTGCCGAATCACCAAGGGGTGCAGGAGTGGAACCAGTCAACGCAGAACTTGAAACCAGACAGCCGGGCAACCGTGATCCCATCGCCCTTCGCAACTCTCAGGACCCATCAGACTGTTGGAAGCTTTTCGTGGGGGAGATGTGGAAGCTTTTTGTTGACGGAGCGTCCAACCGTCACGGTGCCGGGCTAGGTATCGTCCTTATCTCCCCTGATGGCCTAACCATTGAACACTCCATCACCCTTGGCTTCCCAGCATCTAACAACGAGGTTGAGTACGAGGCCCTTTTGGCCGGGCTCAAGAGCGCTATTCAAATGAAGGCTACCGAGCTGATTGTATACAGTGACTCCCAACTTGTGGTTAACCAAGTCTCTGGGATTTACGAAGCAAAGGATGAAAGAATGGCGAAGTACCAAGCTCTGGTCAGGGAACACATCAAACAGTTTCCGGCAATCAGAGTCCAACAGATTGGTCATGAAGAAAACAATCGAGCTGATGAACTGGCCGGCCTCGCTTCAATGGTAGATAGTACGTCTCCAAACCTCCTATTAATTGACTTTCTTCCACGACCAAGCATTGAAGACTCCGGGTAGACGGATGTACTCTGCGCCGCACTAGGCCCTTCTTGGATGGACTCCATAATCTTGTTTCTCAAAGACCGGACTCTTCCTACCGACAAGAAAGAAGCGCACAAAGTCCGGGTGAAGTCAGAGCGGTTTTGGCTCTCTCCATCTGGTGTGTTGTATAAAAATTCCTTCACTGGTCCTTATCTAAAGTGCGTGCACCCGAGTAGTGTGGAAGCCTTCCTGTTCGAAATTCACGAAGGCATTTGTGGCAGCCATATAGGGGGCAGATCATTGGCCTACCGAGCTATTTCGCAGGGATACTAGTGGCCGTGCATCTGAGCGCCGACGTAAATATGTCCGTAAGTGCGAAAAATGCCAGAAATTCGCCCATCAGATCCATCAGCCTGCCAGGGAACTTCTCCCCCTCACCAGTCCTTGGCCCTTTGCCATGTGGGGGCTAGATATAGTGGGGCCACTGCCAACAGCACCGGGTAACCGGAAATTCTTCATTGCGGCCACAGATTACTTCACGAAATGGGTTGAAGCTGAGCCCTTGGCAACAATCAAAGAGAAAGACGTGAAGCGGTTTGTGTGGCAGAACGTGGTCACGCGGTTTGGCGTCCCAAAGATTTTGATCTCTGATAATGGCACCCAGTTTGACGGTCGCCTATTCAGAGGATTTTGTGAAGATCTGAAGATTGAATTTTACAACTCCACTCCGGCTTACCCACAGTCCAATGGTCAAGCCGAGGCATCAAACAAGACTATTCTTGATGGGTTGAAGAAACGGCTGGAGAAGGCAAAGGGAAAATGGGCTGAGGAATTACCCAGCGTCCTTTGGGCATACCGAACAACCCCGCGGCGATCTACCGGGGAGACTCCATTTGCTTTGGCTTATGGCATGGAGGCGGTCATACCTCTGGAAGTTGGCATGCCCACCCTACGAAGCGAGAGTTTTGAGCCAGAACTGAACGCCGAGGCAATTGCCTTGGAGCTGGACCTAGTGGAAGAGCGTCGGGAGAAGGCTCTCATCCACGTGGCCGCCTACCAACAAGAGCTCTCGAAGAAGTACAACAAGATGGTGCACCCCAGACCGTTCAAAGTTGGTGATTGGGTTTTGAGGAAAGTGATGGGCAACACCCTGGTGCCAGGTGAAGGCAAACTAGGGGCAAATTGGGAAGGACCATACAAGATCACCGGTCTGGCGGGCAAGGGGGCTTACCACTTGGAGGATCTAGAGGGAAGAGCAATACCCCGGCCATGGAATGCGGCCAACCTCAAACTGTATTATTTCTAGCTTTAGTTCTCTCTTCTTGTGCAAAGGAATTTTTTGGCTTGTACTTCAGAATGTAATTCTTTTTGTCAATATATAGAAGTGATTTTGCTTTAGATTGTTGTCTTAAATGTAAAAACCGAGATGATTTGCTCCGGTTGGTGCAGTTGATGTTTTGTTCAACTTAGATATTTCTTGCCGAGATGTTTTGCTCCGGCTAGAAGAGTTGATGTTTTGTTCAACTTAGATATTTCTTGCCGAGATGTTTTGCTCCGGCTAGAAGAGTTGATGTTTTGTTCAACTTAGATATTTCTTGCCGAGATGTTTTGCTCCGGCCAGAAGAGTTGATGTTTTGTTCAACTTAGATATTTCTTGCCGAGATGTTTTGCTCTAGCCAGAACAGTTGATGTTTTGTTCAACTTAGATATTTCTTGCCGAGATGTGTTGCTCCGGCTATAAGAGTTGGTGTTTTGTCCAACTTAAGATTCCCAACCGAGATGATTTGCTCCAGCTGGAAGAGTTGGTGTTTTGTCCAACTTAAGATTCCCAACCGAGATGATTTGCTCCAGCTGGAAGAGTTGGTGTTTTGTCCAACTTAAGATTCCCAACCGAGATGATTTGCTCCGGTTGGAAGAGTTGGTTTTTGTCCAACTTGAGCCATCTCAGCCGAGATGATTTACTCCGGTTGAAGAAGTTGGCGTTTTGATCGACTTAGTTATTCTCTACCGAGATGATTTACTCCGGTTATCAGACTTGGTGGCTCATTCTTGTTATTATTAACTGAGATGGACATTCCGGTTTGTGAAGTTGCTTAAGTACTTCAACCGAGTTATGTATTCCGGTTGACGAAGTGTTCAATTTTACGATTTATACCGAGATGTTTTGCTGAAAATGGAATTGATGATAACCGTGCAAACACTTAGCAAAAATATCAAGTTTTTCATTTATAGAAAGTCAATACAAAAGGTGGGGACAAAGCCCGGTTACATCCGAAGTGCAGAAAGCAAAACATACAATGAGAAAAAGAAAACTAAACTAGGGGGGAGAGATTGGTAAACTCGTCATCGGTGGTTTCAAGGTTGATGGTTGGGCTCTTGCCTTGGGCACCGGGCTCGTTATGGCCAGGCTGCTCCTGCACCTCGGCGTCTTCTACCTCTGTATTTGTCTCGTCGTCTCTCTCTTCAAGCCTTTCCTCCGCCTCAGCTTACCTTGAAAGACGTCGTTTGCATAAGGCACGAGGTAGACCGGTAGAGAAGCGGGGAGGAGGATTGGCGAACACGTCGGTCGGAGCCTCGACCGAGATGCTCTCAGCGGATTTCGGTGGCTTTGAAGTAGATGTCCTGAGTTGCGAACACCTGCTTCTTGTAGCTTTCCTCGGCTTCGTTGAAACCGGCATTGTTAGCATCCTTGCAGTCTTTCTTCCGCGACTTCTTGAGCGCGTCTAGCTCGGCCTGGAGCTCATCTCGCTTTTTCTCGGCTGCGTCGAGTTGACCGAGCAACCGGTTGTTATCAGTGTTCACTATCTCCAGCGAGGACTTTGCTCGGCCGAGCTCGGTTTGGAGGCTTTACACTTGGTTAATCGGCCTTATACGCCGGCCGATGTATGCGTTCCATAACGGATCTTTGTTTTGAATGGCCTGCAAGCAGCAAAGTTGATTAGAGAAGGAACCGGTCAAATACTTGTGAAAATTTCAATGGAAGGTTGACTCACCCTGGCCATGGACTTCACCGATGATTTTACCAACCGAGTGTTAGGGACGTGGTCACTGCTGACCACGTCGCTCGGTAGTAGAAGTGCTTTGGAGAGATCAAAGGCTAGCAGGTGCTCTTTGTCAGCCTTGATCGAAGCCGTTGCCAGGATATCTTGGCCCCGGTGCTTCAACAGTGGACGCTACGTCGGAATTGGGTTAGCTGTTTCGGTCGGTTGCTCGGTGTTGAGTTCGGTTACCAGCTCGGCGGACGGGTCCGCGCGAGCTCTTTTGCTAGCCCGGCGTTGAGTTGGTTTCTTGCTGGATTGCCCGGCTGCCGGGGAAGAAAGAGCAATCACAGCGTCGCTTGCTTGTCCGGTGGCTGGCGAGCGGATTGCAACGCTTGGTATCTCGGCCGATGTGGCGGTGAGCAAGTTCTTGATTCTGCTTCTTTTTGCCATCTCTTGCTCCTCGGTTAGACGGATGAGCGGAACGTCTAGAAGGGTTGGATCTGGTGGAGGTGATGGAGCGCGAAGGAAGTCTGTGACTTTACTCCGGCGGGGAGCGAAATATCTATATGTGGGGGTGTAGCCGAGCAATTGGTTGCAATCTCGGTTGCAATACCGGAGCGCGGTCCTGATTGCCTTGATGTTGGGGAAGTGGTAGTTGGCTTGCAAGGCTTGGATTGCTGCAAAAGAAGCAAGAAAAAATGATTAAGTACAGAAACAAGAGAAAAATCATTTTTACCGAGCTAATTTGCGCGGCTTACATGTGCTGCCAAAGTTCTTGCTTATCATCCAGCCCGGTACCGCGGCTGTCTCGTAGTTGCCTGACACCCAGAAGAAATCATCGTCGTGAAGATCCTTGTCTGGAGTGCCGGTTACGATTTTCTCCCTGCCCGGTCTAATTTTGAGGTAATAGGCGAGGCCGTCGCCGGTGTGGCCTAAAGTGTATTGGCGCAGGATCTCGGCTAAACCTAGGCTTATGCCTAGCCGGTTGTTTAGCTCGTGCACGCCGTTTATTATCCGGTAGGTGTTGGTGGATACTTGGGTTGGTGCTAGCCCGGTCCGGCGCAGGAACTCGGTCATCAGGGGATTGATTGGGAAGCGGAGGCCTCCTTTCACTATTGACAGCACGGTGAAGAGGCATTGGTCTAGTCTGCCCCAGGGTGTTGTCTTCTCTTCTGCCAGTTCGAGATGGACGTCGGCCGGGATGCCTTACTCCTCTCTGAACGCAGCTAGCGCGGCCGGAGTATCCACTAGGAAGCGGAATTTCCCCATTTGTGGCTGGACTAGGGAAGCTCGGCTGAGGTGTTTGGCACAGTGGTGATTGGTAGTTGCTCGGTCTTGAGAGCCTCAAGAATAGACAGCGGTCCCCTTAGACTCTGCAGGAAAAGGATGGCAAGTGTAAGTGTGAGCACGGTCGCGCAATATGAGCTTTTCTTTAGCTCGGTCATGAAGAGTGCCAAACCACCTGGGTTTCCTAGGCTAACTAAGGAGCTCGGTCGCCCAAGCGGACCAGATGTTAGCCCGGTCGAGTGACCAATTCCTTTTGCTATCTCAGTTTTTGTTGGGGTTCTGACAAACATGTTATTCGCTTGGTTATAAAGGTTTTTTGGATCAAATGAAGACCAGGAGCCCGGTCCGCCCCAGTTCTTCAGGGAAAATGAAGAACACCATGAATGTTCGAAGGTTTAGGGTGGTTTTTGGTGCCCAAATCCTAAAAGCTACGTTTCTCTACCCTAATGTGTGAAATACCAGAAGAAATGGCAACAAAAGAGAGGTTAAAGGGCATACCTGTGAAGGGCAGTGGCTCTTCCTTCTTCCAACACAAGCTCAACGATGGCGAGGGAGAAGGGGGCACAGGAGCTCTGAGATGCTTGAACGAGGAAATGGCAGTAGGAAGGAATGAGAGGCATGTATATAGTGCTCAAAACCTGCCAAAATTTGTATTTCATTCGACGACGGTTGGCCGCTCAAGGGCGAATGGGGGGGCGCCACCTGTCACCATTAATGGCAGCATCAGAGTTGAAGAGGCAGGAGACGGTGAGGCGTCGGTAGAAACAAAATGAAGACAGGCTGGAGAGTCGAGGAGTCAACCGGGCTACATTTGAAGTAGGGATCGCGAGCCGTGGAGTATAACCGGGCGAGTTTGCCAAAAAGGAACGTTTAACTAGCCCGGTCACCATTTCGCATTCTGACAACCGAGGAGGTGTAATCTCGGTCAAAGTGAATAATCCCAGTCACGCTTTTGCGGACGGAATTAAGGGGCAATTGAGAGGGAGATTTATGATCTGGAATTGGGCCGAGGTAACGGCCGAGAATATTGGTAGCCAAGTGGATCATTGGACCGAAATGATCCACGGTCCACCTAGAATTGGGCTACTAGGACCTGGGTTGGGCGGGTGTTGGGCCAAGTATACGCCGTCCAGTTCGGATATAAGTTGCTCGGTTAAGGCGAAGCTCGGTTAGACCGAGCTACGTGTATGGCATAGGCGAAGCCAGTCAGGTTGGCTAAACGGCGCCCGGAAAGGCGTCATCGACCGAGGTACTTGCCTGCTTGGCAAGAAGGCCAACCACAGTCGAGTTGAACGACCGGCGCCCGGAAAGGCGCAGTCAGCCGAGATACCTGTTTGCTCGGCAGGGAGGCCGACTGCAGGTGCTCACAAGATGTCTCGGGCTTGGCTATGCCGAGGTGCTGCCTAGCCCGATTCTCTTGAGCTTAGCCAAAGAAGAGCATGGGCATATAGCACAGCTCGGCCATGGGTAGGGCAGCTCGGCTGCCGAGCTCCAGCAAAGAAGGCTGGCAGTTGAGATTACGTGATATTCAGCAAGGTTTACGCTGACAGATGAGATAGCAGAGCCACGTGTCAGGAGATGACTGGGAGTGGATATGGGGCGCAGAGGGTATATAGGCATATTTGCGGCCCCCATACGCGGAGGGACATGGGAAGTAAGGAAATTCTTACACCAAAACACTCTCTCCTCTCTCTCTCTCTATCCCAAGGTGTGTGCTAATTTGACCGTCGGAGGGGTTTTTCGACCACACACCGCCGGATAGCTCACCGCCGTTGTGCTTTCAGGTGATCGGATAGAAACGGAGCTTGGAAGAAAGGAGTACGGGCTTGCCTGAATATTTGCTCCCCGTACAATAATTCTAAAACTTTACCAAACACTATCTAAGGTTTAGTTTTTTTTACTTAAAAAGTGTACATTGAGAATTTTTATTTTTTTATTTTTAAAAGATGTGTACAAAGAATATTTTCATATAATATTATGAATGTTGGTAGATGTCCATTATGGTCATTTTAGTTTAAGGTATAATTGTCAATAAAATAATATTTCATTAAGTGTGTACATTGAGGTAACTAGGTGTTCGGGCAACAAAATAAATTATGGGCAAAAGTTTCAAAAACTCTTGTTTTATTATTATTATTTAAAAATAAATAAAATAAAAATCAATTTAACCGCCCAAAAATACAATTATCATTATTTTCATATGATCTTTTTGGGACAAATTATTTTTAAAACTTGTAAAAATGTTTTTTTTAGTGTTTATTTTGATAAAATAAGTTTTAATTTTTGAAAAATAAAAATAAAAAGTCAACCAAAGGACTTGATTTGGTGGGGGACTTTTTAAAAACAAATTTTGAGTTTTTAATTTGTATTTTTTTGATAATTTTTGTAATATTTCAATCAAATTTTTTTTTAAAAAAAAATTCACATAATCTAGATACACATTTTCTTTTTCTCTCTTTTTCTATTTATTTTTATTATTATGGGAAACCACAAAATGTAATATATGATGATAAGTTGTCCAATAAAGTACATCAGAGTACACATTCACAATATATATATATATCAAAGTACAAAATACATTTCAAAAGGGATAAAGAGAATCTTCACTCAGAGAGGATACAAATCTCCACATAGAGAAACAAAAACAAACCTTTCCCTAGGGAGGAGAAAATCTCTATGAAAAGAAGAAACCTCTACATAGAGAGATATTATTACAAAAAAAAAAAAAAAAATACAAAAGGATCACCACCAAACAAATAATATTTATTATCTTCACGATCCATTCATTGTTGCAACCGGTAGCTTTGGAACCCTAATCCTCGTGCTTTACATTACAAAATAAAATATTCTGAATCTAAGGTAGTTACCTAGCATATAATAGTTCATTTAACAACGTCGAATTTCAGTCATGAATTAAATTTGAGTCTATATTTGTAAGCATCATCGGTGGCAAGCTGATGACAAAGACGAGGAGTAGTAGTAGATAATATGGTGATAGAAACCATAGGAGAAGAAATAGATAGGGAGATGATGGTTAGAAACACCGCCCTTTCCTCTTTAAAGAGAAAAGAAAGAAAGAGCGGCAAGGGTTTCTTAGAAAGAGATGAAAGAGAGTTTTAATCTAGATACATTTAAAAGAATATCACTAAAAATTTATAATAAATTTGGAAAAAATACAAGCAATTCCATAGTTTTGATATAATTAATTGACATTCATTTTGGTAAAGTAATTAGACTGAAACTAATGCACATGGTATAAAAAACACTACTATAAACAAAGAATAATATATATTTTAACGTAAAAAACAGAGCAATATTTTTTCGTTCATATGACTAACAAATTATTAATGAAAATAAAATTAAGTGTTATGTGAATTAAAATATTAAGAAAACTAAATATAATTATATTAAAGGGGCACTTTTTTATAAATCTCTTTTCACCTGCTTATATTCTATTTAGTCTATATTATTTGCTAATATTTCAATAAGTCCTATAAGTAACATAGTTACCAAAATACCCTTAATAATATTCACATTTACAGTGTGAATGTTCACATTACCAAATTGTTAACCATTCCAAAAATATTTGTAAGGGTAGAAATGTCCATAAAATGCATTAAATATGAGAATTAAGATTTGATAGATCAAATGTTTAAATAATAGGACTTATTAGAATACAAGAATATCTTATTGACTAATTGGAATACAAGCACTTGAAAAAGAATTTTCTAATAAATCTCCCTATATCAAAATTATAAAATTTATTATATTTTCTTCAAATCTAAAGAGAGATCAGTATGAATTATTTATTTATTTTTTAAAACCTTATACAAAAAGGGTAAATTACAAATAGATCCTATGAGATTTGCTTAAAATACGACATGCTCCCTGTGATTTTGGAAATTACATTTCTCCTCTTAAAGTTTTTAATTTCATAACAAAGGATTCATTTTATTAATAAATTATCAAGTTAATTAACAATTTTTTAATGATAATAGAAATATTTTTTTTATTAGTTTATGTAATTTTATCATTATATAGGAAAAAGTTAGGAATTTTTTTAATTAATTCTATTAAATAAAAATTTTGAGAAAAAAATATTTATAATTTTTTAAATCATATGAAATAATTTATATTTTAAACAAATCTCAAAAAATTATTTGTAATTTAACCATACAAAAGATTAGGGGATAGAAGATTTTTTGTGCAAGTCCGCTTGGTTTAGTTTTAGAATTATAATTTAAGTGTAAAGTTGTATTTTGAGTTTTTAAAGCATAATTTGAAAATGAAAAATTTATTTGGTTATGAGTTTTGAAAATAATTTTGGGGTGATTTGTAATTTTGTTTTAATTTTTTGGGATTGATTAATGTATAGAAATTAAATGATATAATGAATATATTATACCGGTGATCCTTATAATTGATTTTTAATTTTACTTTAATCCCTCTAATTTTATCTATAATATTTTTCTGTTTTAATTTTAACAGTAAGCAATGAAAAAATTATATTCTAAAAAATTTAAAAATATAAGCACTAAAACCCAAAACTATACTATTATTCCATCTGTCTCAAAATAATAGTTATTTTTGAAAAATTTAACTTTTTTTGATAGCATAATTATTACATTTAAAAAATATTAATTTTCTAAAATTACATTTTGATAGTATATTTTTTGGGAATATCAATTGTCATAATTGTACTTTTTGTGTTATTAATGAATTTAAAAGAAGGGCAAAATAATAAATTCATATTTTTTTATTTCTTAATTTTGGAAAAGAGACTAATATTTTGGGATAATAAAAATAAAATAAAGAATTAATATTTTGAAATGGAGAGAGTATTATTGTTGAAAAAAAATGAGAAAATTTCTAAGGTTTCGTTTGGGATGTGAGTTGACTTTTTAGTTATTTTAGTTTGGGGTTAAAAAATCTCGTTTGAGATAGAACTTTTAGTTTTTTTTGACTTTTATACGAGAAAAAATGAAATAATTATAGTTTGGATGTAACATTTTATTTTGTTGGATTAAAAAATTTATTTTATTTTTTTTATGACTATTTTAACTAAAAACTCCCATTTTAATTTATGCTAAACAAAGGCTAAGCCACTTTCTGCCAATTGAAAAAAATCATGATAGAGATATGAATTTATTTAAAAAATATTAAAAAATAATTAGATTCTACCAAACTTAAAAATAAAAACAAAAATAAAAAATTATAAATAAAATCTAACCACGCAAGGATAACTTTTGTAGTTAGACTCCATAAATAGTTGAGGTCTCATAAGTCACATATTCACATTCACTCCTAACATGGTGTTTAATTCACTCTAACACCAAGAAAAGTAGAGCTTGGAACCTAAAGATTTACAATAATGCTACATATATTTTAATTAATATATTAATATATATTAATATATTATAATTTTAAAATTATAAATCCTACTTATAATACAAATTATAAAGATTAAAAATTTTAAAATTAAATCACATTATCTATAATATAGTTAGGGGTTGTTTGGAGTATCCTAAGTGTATTTTTTGTCTTTTTGAACTAAAAAATTGAGAAAAAAATATAAATATTTAGGTTAATTTTTTGACTTTTTATAGAAAAATATGTATTAAAAAATTGTATAAATTAGTGTGTAGGGAAAATTAGGATTGGAGATTGTACAGCCATAATTGTTAACTTTTGATAAATAATATTAACTTTTTAATTTTTTAAGTAAACTTTTAACTTTTTAATTTTTTATAAATTTGTCAAACTTGACCTTAATATATCAATTTGACCTTAATATATCCATTGATACTTATAATTTTATTCTTTTATTTTAAATTTGTATAGATTGTTTTTGCAAGGGAGGGGCAAGCAAGAGTGGGACAGGGCCCAATCAAAAAAAAAAAAAAAAAAAAAAAACACGATTGGGACATGGGCCAATGAAAGGAGACGCAATCGTTGACTTCTTCTCAGCTCTTAATTTCTTTTTCTCTCACAAAAATACAGCCATTGTTGAAACTGCTTAAAGCTTTTTACACTGAAGAAAACTCGACAACCTCCCTCTTTGCTTTGCTTTGCTTCTGATCTGTTGGTTTTTTCTTTTCCTTCGGTAATCGGAAACAATGCCTATAGCAGAGGGCTTCGTCAAATTGCTGTTTGAGAAGATGTCCTCCAAATTACCCATCTTTGAGGGTATTATTGGTACCCAGCTCACCAATTGGACCAATATGCTGTCGGAAATTGAAGCTGTTCTGATTGACGCGGAGGAGAAGCAACTGACCGATCCAGCCGTGAGTTTGTGGCTGGACGATCTCCAGGATCTGGCATATGATTTGGATGATGTCGTGGATGAGTTCGCCACCGAAGCTTTGCGCCAGAAGCTGATGGAAGATTCCACCCCCCAAGCTAGTTCGAGCAAGGTACGGAACTTCATCCCCACTTGTTGTTCCAATTTCGAGCCAACTTCTGTCATCTTTAATTCCGAAATGAGGTCCAAGATTGCGGAGATCACTACCAGATTACGCAATAGTTTTGAACAATGTTCGCAACTTAATTTGGTTAAGATTTTTGAAATCACCACACCTACTACGACTAAGACTTTAATTGATGTATGTCACATTTATGGCCGAGAACATGATCAAAAAAAGATAATTGAGTTGCTCTTAAGGAGGTATGAATCAAGTCGTAACAATGTTGACGTAATTCCTATTGTGGGTATGGCTGGGATTGGTAAGACCACCCTTGCTCAGATGGTATACAACGATGATACTGTGCGGGAGCATTTCGAACTGAAAGCGTGGGTCTCTCTGTCCGATGACTTCGATGTTATGATGATAATAAAAGCAATTATCAAGTCAGTGACTTCCCAGGCATGTAAGTTTAAGAACTCAGATGATGTCCAAGCTCAACTAAAGCATATTTTGACTAGAAAGTTGTTCTTAATTGTTTTAGACGATGTCTGGAACAAAAAATACAGTGATTGGAATGTTTTGAAGAGTCTTTTCAATGATGGAGCCCCAGGGAGTAAAGTCGTGGTGACAACATGTAACAGACATGTTGGAATACTGATGGGAACTGTTGAACTTCATGACGTTGAGATCCTATCAGATGATGATTGTTGGTCGTTGTTTACACAATATGCCTTTGAGGGTAGAAGTATTGATGCAAATCCAAACTTAGAAGCAATTGGTAAAAAAATTGTGAAGAAATGTAGAGGCTTGCCTTTGGTTGCTAGGATACTTGGTGGGCTTTTACGATGCAAAGTATGAGATGATGAATGGGCAGATGTACTGCATAGTAAAATATGGGATTTACCACACGACAAGAGTGACATTCTCCCTGTTTTGAGGATTAAGCTACCATCATCTCCCTCAACATTTGAAGGTGTGCTTTGCATACTGCTCAATAATACCCAAGGGCTATGAATTTGAAGAGGAGGAGCTAGTTTTGATGTGGATGGCCGAGGGTTTCATTCAGCAACAAGGAGATAAGCAAATGGAAGATGTAGGAGGTAAGTACTTTGGGGAATTGGTGTCAAGGTCTTTTTTCCAACCATCAACTAACGGTAAAAGCTTGAAATTTGTAATGCCTGACCTCATCAATAAATTGGCTCAGGTTGTTTCAAGAGATACTTGTTTTAGACTGGAGAATGAATTAAAAGATGAGGAGCAGTACAAAGATTTGAAAAAAGCTCGCCATTCATCGTACATGCAAGATTACTATGATGGTATGAAAAAATTTGAGATCTTTGATAGAGCTGTGCATTTACGGACCCTCGTACCATTTGGCACACCAGATGGTTTGAGTCATTATTTGGCAAACAATGTTCCCCTTAATCTATTCCCGAAGCTAAGACGCTTGAGGGTTCTCAATATGAATAGATATGACATTAATGAAATTCCAAATTCGGTTGGAGATTTGAAACATTTGCGGTACCTTAACCTATCTTGCACCTCTGTTAAAGAATTACCTGAATCATTAGGGTGTCTCTACAATCTACAAACATTGATGTTAAGAAAATGTCGAAGTCTAAAAAAGTTGCCAGCAAACATGAGAAACCTAAGCGATCTACGTCATCTCGATACCACTGGTGCAGATTCCTTAGAAGAGTTGCCATTGGGAATAGGTAAGTTGGTTAGTCTTCAGACATTGTCCAATTTTATTGTTACTAAAAACAATGGGCTTCGGATAAGAGAGTTGGGGAACTTAATTTATCTTCGGGGAAAGCTTTGCCTATCTGGGTTACAGAACGTGGTGGTTCCATTGGATGCAAGGGAGGCAAATTTAAATGATAAGAAGGGATTAGATGTGTTATCAATGAAATGGAGTGTTAACTCAAATGATTCGCGAGATGGAAGAGTTGAAACAGAAGTGCTTGGCATGCTACAACCTCACAAGAATTTAAAAGAGCTCTATATCAAAGGCTACCTTGGTGTAAGATTTCCGACTTGGATAGGAGATCCTCTGTTCTCCAATATGGCTGACCTAAGTTTAGATAATTGTGGAAATTGTACATCCTTGCCACCACTTGGACAATTACTCTCCCTTAAAAAGCTTTACATTAAAGGAATGAGTGTACTAAAGCATGTCGGTCATGAGTTTTATGGGCATGGTGCCAAACCGTTTCAATTACTGGAGACTCTAAGCTTTGAGTATATGCCAGAATGGGAGTATTGGTATACTTTTGAAGATGATAAGGAAGTTCAACCATTTACTCATGTTAGTGAGCTCTCCATAAAAAATTGTCCTGCACTTGTTGGAATGTTGCCAAGTGATATACCTTGTTTAAATAATCTGGAGATCTGGGACTGCCCCAAACTCTGTGGAATGATGCCCAAGGATCTACCTTGTTTGAATAATCTAAAGATTTCAGGGTGCCCGCAATTCCTAGTTGAGGGTTCCAGCATTAGCCTCCCGTCACTCACCTCGATAGCTATGAATGACGTTCCTGTAACAAGCCTTGAAGCGGTCCTTGAGATGAGGAGTATGGTTGATGATGAAGTGATATCGGCAAATGCAAAGTCTAAGCATCCGAGTTCAATAACTTCATTGAGCATTGGGATGATTAAGAAACTCGAGCTCTTGCCGAAACGGGTTACTCATGGGCTGATGGAACTTGAAGCATTGAAGATTACTGGCTGTGAAGAACTCAAGACACTGTGGAAGAATGAGGCGAGAGTGCAACACAGTCTCCCTGCATTCCGATGTTTGGAAATTGAAGGCTGCCCCCAGCTTGTTTCACTGTTCGAAGAAGATGAGGATGAAGAAAATAAAGGGCAACATCAGCAACAACAGCAAGAGGGACTGTCTTCCATAGTGAGGCTTGAGCATCTAAAAATATATAATTGTGAAAAGCTGGAGAAACTGCCACGGCTGCTACATACCTTCACTTTTCTTCGAGAGTTGTATGTCTTTGATTGTCCAAGTCTCAGCTCTTTTCCAGCGACAGGTTTTCCGTGCACGCTGAAAAGACTCCAGATACGTGATTGTGGGGCTCTGCAATCCTTATTCGGGTGGTTAACGCAGATTAATGACAATAATCTTGAATTTTTATGGGTTCAAAATTGTCCATCCCTTACATGCTTGATATCGTGCAGAGGTGGGGGGCTACCACCCACACTCAAATACCTTCACATTTTGGGGTGTGAAAAGTTGGAGGCACTCCTAGTAGAGGAGGGGATGGAAATTAACTGTCCATCTCTCAAGTTTTTTAGTATCATTGATTGTGATAGGCTCAAATACTTGCCAGATGCCCTTCCTAATAATAATAATAATAATAATCTCAGGAATCTCAGTCAATTGCAGGTAGGAAGGTGTGAGAATTTGGAATCCATCCCGGAAGGATGGTTCCACTCTGCAACAAATCTGACAGTATTGAACATCACCGGATGCAAAAAACTGAAGGCCCTACCAGTTCAGCCACGCGGATTGCGGACCATCAACTACCTCACTTCTCTTCAAGAGCTGTATTTGAATATTTCACATTGGAGCAACAACTTCAAGAAGATTGGTTTGCGCAGTTTATCCTCTCTTAAAAGACTGTTCATTGAAGGCAAAGAAGAAGAACATCCGGTGGGTTCTAGCTTTCCAATAGATGGGATGTTGCTGCCCACCTCTCTGACAGTTCTTGGCATCTTGTATTTCCAAAATCTGGAGAAGCTATCTTCTAAGTTGTTTCAAAACCTCGCCTCTCTTGAACAACTTTATATCTGGGATTGCTCTAGGCTCAAATCTTTACCAGCGCAAAGGCTGCCTCCCTCACTTAAGGAATTGAGGATCAGGGGAAGTCCGAAACTAACAGGGAAGTGCGAAAAGGGGAAAGGCAAATATTGGCCCCACTTTGGTCATATTCCTCATGTCCACGTCTGTTGATGATTCCAAGTTCTAAACCATGTGGAGATTCCCACCGCAATAAAAGCAGTCAAATTGGCAGGTACCCCATATCACAATAAATACATAAATATATAGAATATCATTCAACCAAATAAAAATAAAAAAAATGTTTGGTTAAGTTTTCACTTTTTTTTTTTCTTTTTTCTTTGTCCTTTTTAAAAAACAGAAACTAATTTTATAAAAATAAACATTTAAAACATATTTTCAAAAATATTTTTTTTTTTTCAAAAATAGAAAATCATATGAAAAAACGATTAGTGTTTTTGATTTTTGATTTTTTTTACTTTTTCAGATTTTAAAAAACTCAACCAAACAATTTGATTGATAGCAAAGATTTTCCAGCATTGCTAATTTTTAATGTCTTTTTGCTTATCGATTTTCAATGATTTTTTGAATGAGAGATGGCTTATCGATTTTCAGTGTATTTTAAGAGTTCGTCATGAGGTTTCTCTGTTTCCGGCTCTTCCCGTACTTAATGTAAGTATCATCAATTCTAACTTTGTTTCTCAAATATTCTTTCTTTTCTTTTTCATTTTGTAAAATTGTTTCTCCACCTATGCAATTGAACTCTTGAAATAGAACCATCTATGAAGTTTGTCAATTTAACAAAATTCTTGATTTCCTTTAGTAGTTTTTGCTATTAGCATTTTGTTGATTGGAGTCTAAAGGGTATGAAATTGATTTTGCTTCAAATACTACACATAAGCCAATACTGGAAAATTGTGGACTACATTTAATGTTTTGGGCATCATATATATATATATATTCAAGAGCAATTATGTGTTGGATAATTATTCAATTATCTCAAAATGTCAAGTGATATTCATGCGATGCTCCCAATCAATGACGTAACTAAAAACTTTACAGGTGGGATAATACTAACTCACATTTATGAAGTAGTGACAAGCGATGACCCACTGGAATTGTTTTATAATTTCTTATTTGTCAGGAATACCATGGTAATATGAGGGCACCTAAAAATTTTCCCTAATACACCACCCACATAGTGAAAACTAGGGCTGCACAAAGTCTCAAAAAAACTTGAAAATCGAACCAACCTGACTTCTATGGGGTTGGGTTGGTTTGGGTTTTTTATTACTTTGGTTTAGTTTTGCATAGACCAATAAGATTTATTCAGCTCTTGGTTTAGGACTTGACTATACTGAACCAACCCAAGACCCAAACTTAATTATAAATATATATTACATAAATAATTTATATTGAGTTGTCTTCATATTGTTATTGGAAAATAAATACTAAGGTAGACATTGATACACCATATAAGAGAAAAATTATAACAAATCATTCTCATTCTTTAATTTCTACTATGGTATACTTGTATTTGAACAATATGAATGATTGTTTATAATCATTGGCTTGTATTATAATTTGAAACATTGTTTTGTTTTTCCTTGTGTTATGTTGAAGATGCTATGCTAAAGCTACCCAGGAGTATTGAAGTCAAAATAATGGATAACTATTTTTGGTTGTTGGCTTGTATTAAAATTTGAAGCAATATTTATTTATTTTCCATGTTATGTAAACGATGTAAGTTTTGGTTTGTTTGTATGAGTTAAAACAATGGATAATTGTTTATGGCTGTTGGCTTGTATTAAAATTTGAAACACTATTTTATTTTTTTTCCTATGTTATATGAGTTTTGGTTTGTTTTGGTTTGACTATCACTACAGGAAGTTTGAGATTTAACGGTGTTTATTTAATGGCATTTGTTAAAACGTCACTTTTTCTAATATTTAACGGCATTTTCTAACGTCACATATTTTGTTAATTGAAACGGTCTCATTTTACAAATAGAAGTCGTTTGGAAAACGCCTTCAAACCCTTATTTTGAAACCCTCTCTCTGTCTCTCTTCAAACCCCTATTTTGAATCCTATTTTCAATCTGAGAAATTGATCTCTTCTCAAATCTCTCTCTCTCTCTCTCAACCCCAATGTCAGTCTCAAAGGGTCGAATCAACCTTCTTCAGCTCGGTGATTCATCTTAGAGCGATTGCGATTGTGATTTCGAAGTTCTCTCTCTCCCAATTTCGAAGCTCCACCATCGTCTATTAAGGTGAGCACCACTGTCTACAATCTCAGAAAAACCAATCGAATCCTTCAAAACCTTCTTCAGGTCGATGATTTATCTCAGTGGTGGTGTTCGTTTCCGTGGATTTGGAACTTTTCATCTTCTTCGATCAGTAAGATTAGAGGTTAGTTGAGCTCAAATTTAAGGAACATTTGAAACTTGTTTCTTCTGCACTCTGTTTGTGAATAGTTGTTTGTGAATCGCTCTTTGCTCATCTTCTTCCCACTGGTTTTGTGTAGTTGTTTCATGGATGCAAATTTTGTTGTTATTTTGCTTGAATTATGTGAATATGCTTTTATTAGTGATTTGAGATCTCCATTGATAAAACTTTTGCCAAGAAAATAAAAAAGAAGAGAATGGAAATATCATAATCGTCATTGTTGCAAACTTGTAGTGATATTCATTAATAATGAAACTTGTAAATCTAAATATAGTTTATTTTATTTTTTGGGAGTGAATTCCAGTGTTTGTTGATTATAATATTTTTATTTTTATAGTTGAATTTCAGTGAACTGAAATTCGTGTTAAGTGCGTATAGGTATTGCTTGTTTCAATTTCTTTTATATTTGGAATTGAACTTAACTAAAGTGCACTGCTGTATAAATCTGTTGAATCATGGATTTCGAATCACATCTTTTGATTTGATTTAAATACCTTGAATATTCTGAGATTTTGTTTTTTGTTTTTTTGAACTTTCTCAAGTCAGCAGATGTTGATTTTGTTTGGTAATAGTGGCTAGAAGGTATTATATACGGGGATGATATAGTATATCACAGCAAAAGGGGGGGTGTTATTCAACAGAATTGCTGGTTAGTTAGATTTCTTTTGTTTGTCTCTTTGTGTAGATCATACTGCCATTGTGCAATGTTAGGCTTCTTTCTTAGTCTATTGACATATTTGTGGTAGAAAAAGGGTAAACCACAAAAAAAATAAAAATGCACTTAGTTTATGAATTATGATTGTTTGTCTTAGGTTCATTGGTGAGAGAGCAGGATCGTATGCTTGGACACACAAAAGCTGGAGAGTTCGAGAAGAGTTTGCACGGACAGTCACATCAGCAATTGGTCTTTTTGCATCTACTGAGCTCTCTCTTCAACGTGCTATTCTTCCTCCCGTATGGCCATTTATTATGTTTTGAGTGTAGAATAGATACCTTTGGTATGTAGTTATTTCACTTATTCTACATTAAAAAGAGAGAAACTTACTAGGTTTTTTTGGATTATCAGATTTTGCAAATGTTGAATGATCCAAATCATGGTGTAAGGGAAGCGGCTATATCATGTATTGAGGTTTATTTTTAATCTGGATAATGAATAAGAGTTTCTGAATTTTTCTGCTCAATTATTCAAGTTTGACTTGTTAGGGAATTTATCTAATTCTTGTTCCCTTCTCGGGAGATGTATACTCAGGCTGGGCCTCAGTTTCGTGATGAACTTCAGCTTCATCATCTTCCCACATCACTGGTGAGATGAAGCCTGCTAACCTTAATCCCGAAAGGAGCAGTCCAAAAGCCAAGAAGTCCACTCAGGAGGTGTCTCTGTTTGGAGGTTTATGTGCTTCAATCTGAAACTTCACAAATATTTTGGTGCCTATTGACAAATTTATGAATTCATATGAAAAGTTCTTTCTCCACATCTTATATTTTGTTATTGCCCATTCCTACTTGGTAAGATGCATTGCATTATTGTATGCATCGATCAGTTAAATATCTAAGACTATTTTTCTAGTTATTACTTTAAATTGCCTAGAGCTACTATACAACTTAAACCTCTTATTGAATGATAGGTTGTGGATTCGCTAAGTAGTCATCCCACTATTCGGCCAATGCCACATCAACAACAATCTCATACATTTTCATCTCAAGAGGTGAGCAATCATTTAATCAAAGCCTTTTTGACAATAAAAGACCTTATTAATTAAAGTACTTGTTCTTATTAAATTTAGGTTCACCTTTCAAAGAAAGAGAAGAAGAAGAACAAGAACAAGAACAAGAACAAGAAGAACTAAAAGGTAAAAGTACCTACATCGCAAGTTTTTAATTTCTGAACTTTCTAAATCTATTAAGACATTTTTTTGGTTCTGTTGCTGCCTATGCTTTCTAACTAGATGGGATTACTTACTCATGCTGAAAATTGACTCTTGGAGATGAAATAATATTGTTATATGCAGAATTGTGAATCTGGAATAAAAACTGATTAATTAGAACTGCGGCTAGAAATGATACTTTTGGAATGTTTGTTTGTATGTTTGTTTCTCTTCTGATAGTGAATCACAGGTAGTATGAACTTGCTGATATTGGCTTGTTTTAAAATGGTAAAAGATTTGCATAGTGCTTATCCTTCCTATTTTGGGACTCTTTTTTTTCTCCTTCACTTTGATTTTTCCTCTTTTTTTTATTATTTATTTTTTAAAATTTATTGTACTGATTGCTGCTATGACCTGGTAAACCTTTTATTACTAGATTAATTTTGAGTTGTTGTGCTGTCATTTTCTTTCTTCATGTGAGCATGTGGCAGAAGATTTTGCTATCTGCATATATAGTCAATTGGATTTGGTGGTTGCTTGGATGATTTTCATTATCTAGTTCCTAATTATTTTTTTACTGTGTAACGGTCCTCTTGGAAATGATGACCATTCCTTGGCAAGAGATTTTCATGACCATGTTAAAGTGGCAAGAGTATGTGACAGTGTGATCTATTCCTTGGCAAGAGATTGTCATGACCATATTATGCCAGTGATTACAGGGTTTTTGGAATTAAAATTGAACTTTTGCATGAATAGAATCAGTTTTCCATTAAATTTTCAACGAACAACCTTCCAGTGTGATCTAGCATCTTGTGTCTGTATGATTGACTTGGTAAACTTGCTACTTATTCTAGGGTCGGGCGGAATCGCGATATTCAAATCTTGAAAGATTGTGGACGCCAGCATCTTGTGTCTGTTGGGATTTTTATTTTCTTTTTCTCTTCTTTACATTTTCTCTCAAGATTTAAATGTAGGGTCTTCTTCAATTACTTGTTGCAGAGAGAGGCTTTGGCCATGACCTGCATTGGTTTTCTGATATTGACTCCAATGTTGTTTTTATGCACTTTACCTGATTTGGCTTCCATGTTTTGATGCAGGCATCCAGACCAGTAAAAACTACAGGTTCTATGCTCTATCAACTGAGTTCCCTGAATTCAATAACAAGGATAACACATTAAATTGAATCAAAACTCGAGGGGTTTGTCTTGATGTTTTTCCTATTATTTTTTGGTCAATGTTAAAACTGGATATCTTATTTTATTACTTTCCGATGTACCCACAAAAAGAAAAAAAGAAAAAAAGAAAAGAAAAAAGATATGTTATTTTATGGTTAATGGTGGTTGGATATTAACTTGAATGAGAAAGTGAATTAATGCTGCATTTGCTACTTGACAGCTTTTCATATAATCGGCTTGTCTTTTGACAAATGTTAATTTGAATGGGAATGAGAGTTATTGTTTTATATTATTGCTATTTTCCAACTTTATTATAGGTATTTCTTTAGTTCAATCACATAGAATTAGCACAATTTAAAAAAAAAAAATAATAATAAAGCTTTAATGACGTTTTTTCAAAATGCCACAATACTGTCAACCGTTTGATTTTTAAAATCAAAAGAAAGCTATGGCAACATTTTTGAAACGCCGCTAAAAATAGTTGTGACGTCATTTTACCGTTACATACTACATTTAGCAGCGTTTTTTAAAACACTGCCTATAGTAATTTAATGACATTTGTAAAGCGCAATAAAGTATAGTGATGGCCGCGTCTTCGGCGTTTGGCGCTAAGCGTCACAAAAGAAATACTGGCGTTTAAAAATGCTAAATTTCCTTCAGTGTATGTAAGTTAAAACATTGAATTAAGAATGGCAACAGATCGGGGTGAGGTTGGGGATTACACTTCCCCTTCTCGATGCCCGAAGGTATAAAATTTTCCGTCCTTGCTCCCAATCCCTAGCGGGGAACCTATCACCCTCTCCGTTCTACCCCCTAACGGGGATCGGGTTTCTCTGACTCTGAAAAATCCCTATACAAAAAAAACAAAATCATCAACAACAATATCATCCCGATCTATTTCATTTTCATCAACATCAACATCATCAACAACAACATCAACTATCAAAATAACTACAATTACACATAAACATACACATACACAACAGATCAACTACCAAAAATAAAAATAAAAATGAAAATGGAGACAAATAGAGACACACACACATACATACATGTATACATACACACAAACATGAGATTTGAGTGTGTATTATCAACGTAGATTTGAGATCTCTGTGTGTCATCAAACATATTTGAGATCTGTGTATCTGAGTGTGTGTCAAAGAGAGAGAGAGAGAGAGATAGATAGATAGATAGATCGATAGATCGATCGATCTGAGTAAAGAGATTATGCGGTGTGTTGGCGGTGATGGACGATGGATGAGGACGACGTGAGGTGCGAGAGAAAGTGAATTAATGCTGGTAATGTTCAGAACTTGCTCATTGATTTGCTCAGATCTGTAGTGGACGGAGGCAAGCGTCGAGTATGGAAGTTCGACGACTCTGGCATCGCGACAGTAGCGATGGCATGGAGGAGGAGGTAATGGTGACTGCGTCGCTATAGAGAGAAGAGAGAGAGTGAGAGAGAGAGAGAGAAAAGGCTGTGTATATATGAATGGATAGAGGGGTATAATAGTAATTTCAGTTCGGGAGAAAACAGGGACGGGGCCGGGATTGGGGAACGTATCACCATCCTCGGCTCGAAAATTATTAGGGATTCATTTTTGAATACTATCCCCGGCTCGCCGGGAGTATTTTTCAAGGAAAAACCATTCTAATCGAGGTCGGAGGGTCGGGTCCCCATCGAGTCGGGTTGAAATTGCCATTCCTACATTGGATAATCGTTTATATTACAATTTGAAACACTATTTTATTTTTTTCGGTTGTTACATAAGTTTTGATTTGGTTTGGTTTGGTTTAACTATGTAGGTTAAAACATTGGATAATCGTTTATGATTGTTGTTTGATTTGTATAAAAAATTAAAACAATGTTTATAATTGATTGTTTATGTCAACATTTTTTCCCCTCTCATTTACGCTTTTGATCTATTAATCTATGAATTAACTCTTCCTTCCAATGAAACAACTTGTTTGGTTTTGGTTTTTTGAAAACACTTCTTAAAAAATTCTACTTTCTTATTTTTTGTTTTTTATTTTTATTTTTTAATATTTTAAGTAATTTTTTTAATTTTTAGACACACCTAACATAAATATACTTCAAAAGTATAATTTTTGTGAAAAAATTTATAAAAAATTTACTAAATACCCAAAATACAAAAAAAAAAGAGTATATTTTTTATATTTTTATGTATTTATTAATTTTTTAAAATATTTTTTCACAAATATTTTACTTTTTACATATATTTAAGTAAGATACATCTAAAAAAGTAAAAAAAAAAATGCTTAAAATTTTAAAAATATTCACTAAAAACAAAAAATACACAAAAATAAAAAACTCAACTTTCAAAAAACTGAAACCAAACACACTCATTTTGAGCATTGTTGGCATTTATTTGTCTAAATCTCAAGAAATTTAAGCTGCTAACTCTACCTACTTCAAGATTTTGATAGCACAAAATCTTATAATATTAAAAAATCACTTTCATTCATTAGGAAAGAAATCACAATTGATTATAACCAAGTACCGCTTAAGGCATAATTGAAAATATTTTCAGTCATAACTAAAATAACAACCATAATGGGTGGGTTTAAAATATGAAGAAATAATTGTTACATGGAGAGACTAAGGTGGGTTTGGCAATAATTTTTTATTGTTCTTTTGCTTTTTTTTTAGAACATACAAAAATTGATGTGATTTTCCTTCACTTTTGCCTTTTTTATGGTATAGGCCACGTGTACATAATCTTTCTGTCATTTGAAATTCTTTGTAATTTGTGAATTAAAATGCACTACTACATTTTTCATCCAAATTAGCACTAGTGCATTACACATGTTTATATTTTTAATTGACAGAGATTTGTGTATACATAATCTAGGGAAATTTGGCTATAAACCCCCCTTATCTTCCTTTTATTGTTAAAAAGTCTAAGAAAAAAAAATATACTTTTAAAACCCCCTCATAATTATAAAGTCTTATATAAAAGACAAAATTTATTATTTAAATATTTTATCAGACTATTATACCCTAAACTAAATCTTCCCTAATCACCATCTCAATCTCTAAAGTTTCGTCTGATACAACTATTGCTTATACATAGATGATGACTCTATGGCTAGGGTTTCAAAGGAGATTTGGTCGGAATGACCAGATTTGGTAGCAAATGCCTCCATAGAAACAATAAGAAGATCAAAATAGCAAAAGTTCATCCTCAATCAATGGCTTCGTTGTTTGCACCTAAGGAATAAGCTCTTTGTCTCAAGATCTGAAAAAATCATCACTCGTAACTTTCTCTTTGGATGATTATGACGATGAGCAACACCAATTGACAATGGAGATGGTGGAGGTATGAGAGATGATATGCGGATATGGTGAAGATTTGTGGGAGAGAGCTGTGTGTGTGTGTGTGTGTGTGTGTGTGTGTGTGTGTGTGTGTGTGTGAGAGAGAGAGAGAGAGAGAGAGAACACAATAATGATAAAAGACGTAACTCAACGCTTGGGCTCAACTTCTCATAGATATACATTTCGATCATTGTTCGAGTTAGAGTTAAAGATTCGTTCAATCACTATTTGATTCTTAATAATTTGTTCAATCACTATTAGATTAATTTTACTTAGATTGCTTTGATAATATATGTCAAAGTTGTTTTATTTGCTGATACGATGTTTAAATGATAGTAAAATTTTACTCTGGTTTACTATAATAATATGTAATCTATCATATATTTGCTAATGCTCTGTTTAAAGTTTCAGAGTAAAATTTTACTCTGAATCAAAGTAAAGTTTACTATGATTCAAAGTAAATTTTACTCTGAAAAAAAAAACATGTTGATTTGCTTAATGATATAAAATTTTACTTTGAATTATAGTAAATTTTACTCTGATTCAGAATAAAATTTTACTCTGAATCAGAGTAAAATTTACTATCATTCAAAGTGAAATTTTACTCTGATTAAAAACATATTGATTTGCTTAACAATATAAAGTTTTACTTTGAATCATCGTAAATTTTACTCTGATTCAGAGTAAAATTTTACTCTCAATCAGAGTAAATTTTACTATCATTCAAAGTAAAATTTTACTCTGAAATACACTGTGAGGATGGCTTAATAGGAAAGTTGATAGATATAAGGGTAATATAGTAAAAAAAATAAATTTTAAAATATTAGGAGGTTTTGAAAGTACTTATATAATTCTTGTCTTTTTGAAAGACAAATTAGACAGTGAGGGGTCTATCACCAAATCTCCCCATAATCTATACCACTGGTGAAAAGCGGAGAGTATAGCTCAAAGAATAAGAAAAAAAAAACATTTAAGTTAATTTATTAGTGTCGTTAACTAAAATTAGTGGTGAGTTTTGTTTCGTTTTTTTTTTTTTTTTTTTTTTTTTTTTTTTTTTTTTTCCAGCAAAGAAAAGATTTATTGGTAAAAAGAGAAAGGACACAAAGGAGCCGATTAAGAGTTAGAGGGGATATAAACCCACTCCAAACTTACAAAATCTTGTTAGTCCATTGCCCAAATAGAGAAACCACTATGGATAGTGGAAGAAGATAGGTAAGGTGGCTCTCCCACTCTTCCACTCCACCAACCCCACTAGCTAGTGGAAGGGGTAGGTGGTGGCCAATCAAAGCCTCCCTCATTTGTGTATAAATGAGGTGAGGAGGAAGAGCTAGTTAGATATATAGATTGCATAGTGTGTAATCTGTGAGAGATTGTGAACAACAAGTGTGAGTGAGAGTGCTATAGAGAGAGTTGTGAGGTGTGAGTTGTAATCTCCCTCCGGGAAATTCTATAGTGGATAGCTCTCCGTGGACGTAGGCAATTGCCGAACCACATAAATATTCTTGTGTTATTGTGTGTGATTGATTTTTGGTGTCTCATAGTCCTAACAAGTGGTATCAGAGCCAAGTCGATTGCGTTTCGGAAAAACAGAGTGCGTTTTTTTCGAAACTGCCAAAAATCAAGTTGCTCAAAATCAGGTTTTGAGCACACCAGGAGCAAAGTCTCGAAGAGAGAAGTCCAAAACTACAAAGCAGAGCTCTAGAAGCCTTGCCACATGTTCACACGCGCCCCCAAAGAAAGCGCGTGAAGCTTAGTTTCACCACGCGCCGTTGACACAGTCGGCGCTCATCCCACGCGCACACACACGCCCCATGCGCGTTTGAAGGAGGAAGAAGAACCACGTCAACGCGCAGTCAGCGCCTAGTTATCACCATGTGTTGCCACTTCATCGCCACGTCATTCGACATGTCATCTGCCACGTCTGTGCCATGGGTCAGCCTGTTAGCCACGTGTCAGACAGATGTCAGCCACGTCAGCCCATTTAGTTGACCAGTCAACCTTCCGGAGGAGTGATCCAGTGCTTCGCGGCTAAGGTACACCCGTAGATCTCAACTGTCCAAACTGTTTTGGCTTGATCTGAGCCATTCTGTGTCCGTTTTTGACAATCTAATAGTGCTTTCCAACTATTTGGAGTATTCCAGACACATTTGTATGGTCAGATTTTTGATTTGGAGTTGCTATAAAAACACAGTATACAATGGAAGAATCTACTTCAACTTTAGGATCCATAATCAAATTGAATCCTTCCAATTATGCAATTTAGAAGTCGTAGATGGAAGACACCTTGTATTATAAAGACTTGTTTGACCCTATTTTTGTAAAAAGGGTTAAACCGGAAGAAGTGAAGGATGATGACTGGATAAAGATGAATCGCAAGACTATCGGTTGTATCAGATAATGAATAAACCACGGTGTGTACCATCATGTCACCGAGAAGACAAATGCCTATTCTCTATGGACAATGTTAGACGACATGTACTGGTCAAAGACCGCTCGGAACAAAGCCTTGGTGATGAGAAGGCTTGTCAATTTGAAATTGAAGAATGGTATGTCTGTCGCCGAGCACACCAGTGAATTCAAAAATCTAGTGAATCAGCTTGTAATCGTCAAAATGCGCTTAGACGATGAAATGCATGCCGTTCTACTACTCAGTTCTTTACTGGATAGCTGGGAGATGTTGGTGGTTTCTCTCAGCAACTTTGTACCAGAAGGGAAGCTGACCATGAACATGGTCATAGACGCCATGTACAATGAAGAGACAAGGCGGAAAGGCTTGGGTGGAGATCAATCCCATGCCCTCGTTACAGAAAATAAAGGTAGAGGCAGAGACATAAGAAGAAGCAAAAACAGAGGACGCAACAAAGGACGCAACAGAGGAAGTTTTCAAGACAGAGGGAAATCCAAAAAAGGTACGAGCCGGCCGAAGTTCAAGTGTTACCATTGTGGCTAGAAGGGTCACATAAAGAAATATTGCTATGCCTTGAAGGGAGAACAAAAATAAGGCAATATACAACCAAAGACTAAAGATGGGAACACTGCAATTACTGTCTTAGAAGATATTGCATTATTCTCTATTGAAGAAGAAGAATGTCTTCATATGTCAGACAATGACAGCGAGTGGGTGGTAGATGTAGCAGTTTCCTACCACACCACACCTCGGAAGGAATTCTTCAGTATGTACCAAGCTGGAGATTTTGGTACAGTGAAGATGGACAACTCCGGTTTTTCAAAGATTGTGGGAATCGGTGATGTTCACATCCAAACCAATGGGTGCATGATGGTGTTGAAAGATGTCAGGCATGTTCCTGATTTACGCGTGAATCTTATCTCAGGGATAGCCTTAGATCGACAAGGCTATGAGAACTACTTCGGCAAAGGCATGTGGAAGTTGAAAAAGGGATCTCTGGTGGCAGCCAGAGGACAAACAATTGGCACGTTGTACAAGACTCATGTGGAAGTGCATTCAGATAGCCTTAATGCAGCAGAGGATGAGGCATCACCAAATTTGTGGCACAAAAGGCTGGGTCACATAAGTGAGAAAGGGTTGCAAATTCTAGCAAAGAAGTCACTTATTTCCTTTGCCAAAGATGCGAAATTGAACCCTTGTGACAACTGCTTGTTTGGGAAGCAACATAGAGTCGCTTTCCACTCATCATCCAGAAGACAATCAGAGTTGTTGAGTAGAGTATACTCTGATGTATGCGGTCCCATAGAAATGGAATCTTTGGGTGGCAGAAAATACTTCCTGACGTTTATTGATGACGCATTACGGAAGGTATGGGTTTATGTCCTAAGAACCAAAGCTGAGGTGTTCCATCATTTTCAAACATTTCATGCTATGGTGGAAAGGAATACCGGAAAGAAGTTGAAGTGTCTCCGAACAGACAATAGAGGCGAGTACACGCCAAAGGAGTTTGAAACCTACTGTGCTACTTGGGGCATCCGACATGAGAAGACTGTTCCTGGAACCCCACAACACAGTGGTGTAGCTGAAAGAATGAACCGGACCATTGTGGAGAAGGTCAGATGTATGCTCAAAATGGCAAAGCTGCCAAAGCCATTTTAGGGAGAAGTTGTTTATGTTGCATGCTATTTGATCAACAGATTGCCATCAGTTCCACTGAATTTTGAAATTCCAGAGAAAGTATGGTCTGGAAGGGAGATTTCTTACTCTCACTTGAGAGTGTTTGGGTGCAAAGCATTTGCACATGTATCCAAGGAGCACAGACAGAAGCTGGATGATAAAGCTACTCCATGCATCTTTATTGGCTATGAAGATGAAGAATTTGGATATAGATTATGGGATCCAAAAAACAAAAAAGGTCATTCGAAGCCCAGATGTGGTATTTCAAGAAGGCCAGACCTTAGAAGACTTTGGGCAACCAGCCAAACCCAAAGTTAATGTTGTTTTAGAAATGTTTCCAATCCTGTACCATCACAGCATGCCACTGATGAAGAAAAGTTACCACAGCATGCAGCTAATGATGTGGAGTTGCAAAATGGATTGCCAAAAGAAGAAGATCCAGAAGAAGAGGGTGTGGAGAAGAGGGAGCCACAATTCCCTCTGCAAGAGACTGTTGGTCCACAGTTGCGAAGATTAACAAGAGAGTCTGAGCCGTTGTCAAAATACCTTGCTTCTGATTATATTTTGCTTACTGATGAGGGGGAGCTAGAAAGTTTTTAAGAAGTTCAGAATCATAAAGAGAAGAGTAGATGGCATCAAGCTATGCAAAAAGAGACGCAGTCCTTGCAGAAGAATCAGACTTATGATTTGGTAAAACTTCCCCAAGGTCAAAAACCATTGCAGAACAAATGGGTGTTCAAGTTGAAGAAAGATGGCAGCGGAAAACTAGTCAAGTATAAGGCTCGATTGGTTGTCAAAGTTTTCGGGCAGAAGAAATGTATTGATTTTGATGAAATTTTCTCGCTAGTTGTGAAAGTGACATCCATTTGAGTAGTTTTGGGACTAGCGGCCAATTTGAATTTGGAACTTGAATAGATGGATGTAAAGACGACATTTCGCCATGGAGATCTGAAGGAAGAAATTTACATGGAGCACCAGAAGGTTTTGAAGTAAAAGGGAAAGAAACCTTAGTGTACAAATTGAAGAAGAGTCTTTACGGCCTCAAACAAGTGCCTAGACAGTGGTACGAGAAGTTTGACTCATTCATGGTGGGTCATGAGTACAAGAGAACTGCTGCAGACCAGTGTGTCTATGTCAGGAAATTTCCCGATGGAAACTTCATCATACTCCTGCTCTATGTTGATGACATGCTGATTGTTGGACATGATGCCACGACAATCAGATCACTGAAGAAGGAGTTATCACAATCCTTTGACATGAAGGACGTAGGCCCTGCACAGCAAATGTTGGGCATGCAAATTGTGTGTAATAGGAAAGCCAAGAAATTATGGCTGTCACAGGAGAAGTACGTTGAACGGGTGATTGCGAAGTTCAACATAAAAGATTCCAAGCCAGTCAATACTCCACTGGCTAATCATTTCAAGTTAAGCAAGAGTTCTTGTCCCTCCTTTACTAAAGAAAGAGAAGAGATGGAGGCTATTCCCTACTCATCCGCCCTAGGGAGTTTGATGTATGCAATGGTGTCTACTCGACCAGATATTGCTCATGCTGTTGGAGTAGTAAGCAGATTCCTTTCCAATCCAGGAAAAGAGCATTGGGAAGTAGTCAAGTAGATTATGAGGTACCTCAAGGGTACGGCAAAAATGTGTTTGTGCTTTAGAGATGCTAAACCAGTCTTGGAAGGCTATACGGATTCGGATATGGTGAGAGATCTTGATGGTAGAAAATCTACATCAGGATTTCTGTTCACTTTCGCAGGGGGAGCTATGTCTTGGCAGTCCAAGTTGCAGAAGTGTGTTGCTTTATCCACAACTGAGGCAGAGTATATTGCCGCAGCGGAAGCTGGGAAAGAGATGTTGTGGTTAAAGCAGTTTCTCCAAAAGTTGGGATTAAATTAAGAGAAGTTCACTGTACATTGTGATAGCCAAAGTGCCATTGACCTGAGAAGAATTTGATGTACCATTCTCGCACAAAGCACATTGATGTTCGATATCATTGGATACGCGAAGTGATGGAAAAGCAGTTATTGGAACTGATCAAGATCCATACAGATAAGAATCCAGTTGACATACTTACAAAGTCGGTCTTGAGAGACAAACTCGAAATCTGCAGAAACATTACCGGAATGGACTTCAACTGAGAAGTCAGCTATCCATATGGGCGTGGAGGAGAGAATTGTTAGTCCATTGCCCAAATGGAGAAACCACTATGGATAGTGGAAGAAGATAGGTAAGGTGGCTCTCCCACTCTTCCACTCCACTAACCCCACTAGCTAGTGGAAGGGGTAGGTGGTGGCCAATCAAAGCCTCCCTTATTTGTGTATAAATGAGGTGAGGAGGAAGAGCTAGTTAGATATATAGATTACAGAGTGTGTAATTTGTGAGAGATTGTGAGCAATAAGTTTGAGTGAGAGTGCTATAGAGAGAGTTGTGAGGTGTGAGTTGTAATCTCTCTTTGGGAAATTCTATAGTGGATAGCTCTCTGTGAACGTAGGCAATTGCCGAACCACGTAAATATTCTTGTGTTATTGTGTGTGATTGATTTCTAGTGTCTCACAGTCCTAACAAATCTAACCCTGCAAGTACGTTGGCCAGGAGCCAACCCAAACAAACAAAAAGAAAATAAAGGGTTCCAAATACTACAACCCAAAAATAGAGCCACATAACAGAGTCAAAAACAGCTATCCTATCCCCTTCAATTTCAATCGATTCACCCCTTCAATTCTATACATGAAGCTGTCCGCGGAAAAAAGGCACTCTTCAGCCTCCGTCTTTACCCAAAATGCAGTTGTGATCTTGATTTATTCGTCAAGCTTCACGCTTCTAACAACAAGCCTTCTAAAAATCATACAATTCCTTGAAATCCATAATGTCCACATTTAAGTACATCTACAATATCGACCAAATTAACAGTAAAGAAAAAAAATTAAAAATTGGTACCATGTGACAAAACAACCAAACTTGATAACTGTCCTATCCTTGTCCAATTCTACAAATAATATGATGGCAAGAGCAAAATTTCTCTGATAACTTTCTTGCATGAAACAAATGGAAAATGCATGTGGTCCAAAACTATTCTTGAAATGAAGGATTTTGTTTTGCATCCAATTCAATACTCTCATCACGAGTGAGTAGTTACTTTTGTTGCTTTGAAGTCAGAAAAATTAATCGAATTTTCTTGAGTAATAGTGACAACGACCAAATTGGATTTTGATTGTATTGTCTTAGTTTGATTCACCTACAGCTAGTTTCATTATTTTCCAATTTCTAACCACAGTGATATATAAAAATTAAAAAAAAAAAAAAAAAATCTATTCAACCAATATAGCACTCAGCAACTTTGATTTCTACTTTGAACCATGAACTGAATGGAGTACTCAAATATATTAAACAATGGTTCTCAATAAACTGTACTCAAACTTTATACCAACTTCCAGCGCGCAATCCAAGTAAATTGACAATTCAAAAAAAAAAAAAAAAATACACACACACAGAGATTGTTAAACTGTCAATTATTCCACATGAATTCTTATGGAATTTATGGAAAAATAAGGGTATTTATGAAATTTCATATAGTTAATTCCATGATAGAATAACAAAACAAACAAGAATTTTTACTAGTCCAGTGGTAATCAAATTAACACAAATTTTTTTTTTAGTTCCATCACTAACAATCTCCATACTAACAATCACACCCAACCTAACTCTAAAAACAAACGGGGATTTACGTGTCTTTGCCTGAATTTTGTGTGGTTTTATCCTAAGAAGCACGGACACTTTTAAGAAGATGACATATCCGTGTCGTTTCCATGTCAAATGCCAACACTCTTTGGACACTTTCCCGACACATGTAACACTCTTCAAAACATATTCTATTTTTTAATTTTTTTTAAAGACCCGGACACTCTTTGGACGCTTAGAGGAAACATGTCTATCGCCTAAACACACATGTCTATTGATTAAACATAGATGAAAATAATTATAAGTTTGAGCAACATAACTTAAGTTACAATAATAAAACAAAAACTATATAAATTTATAAGAATTAGTGTCGTATTACATTTTTTTATTATCTTTAAATAATATATTCATATATATAACATATAATAAATATATAAAATTATATATTTCAAGTGTCTCCCATGTATCGTGTCTTATATTTTTTAAAATTTAACGTGTTGGCATGTCTATGTCATATCAATGTCGTGTCACGTGTCTGTATCTATACTTTTTAAGTTTTATGTATGTACCTGTGCAGCAGAAGTAGGGTTTGGTTTTGTAGAAGAAGATTTGAAGTTGACTGGCCGGAAACTTTATATTGGTATCTTCTATGTTCTTTTGCTTCTTTCTTTCTTCCTTCTTCCTTCTTTTAATTTTTATTTTTATTTTTTTATTATTATCTTTTGGTGCACCAAAACTACTACAAAATTCACTACACTCTTTGCACTGCTGAGGATCTGGAATCCATAAATCTACCTTCCCCAAGTAATAAGTTCCCACAAAATAAACAAAGTTTAACAATGGATTTCTAAAAATATCTCCAAAGGGACTCTTTAAACAAGATATGTTAGCTATTATAGTCAATATATTAGAGAATCCACACCAATCTCTTTATATTTTTAGTCAAATTATAACTAAAAAAGCCATTTTTCTATTTTAGCTAATCACTCTACTGCATCAAACTCTCTATTCTAACTCAATCCTATTAAAATATTTGTTAATTTTTTTTTTTTTTTTTTTTTTTAAATTGATGAGCTGTTAGCCAAGCAATTCTTATGTCCCTTTGTAAAGGTAAAACTGGAAGAAATGTTAAAAAAAAAAAAAAATGCCGTTGACTGGCCGAACATCTGGCAACACACAAGTAGCGATGAACAGTACCTCGCTTGTTGTAGCGAGATACTGTAGCAAACGCAAATTTTGACAAGCTGGAAGCGAGACTAATGGAGTGTTTTTTTTAAATTTATATCGATAATTTAGCTAATAAACGATTTTAACGATCCTGATGTTGATGCTTAATAAAAAAAGTTTTAGGCTAGCTATATTTAACGAGTCTTAAAACATCCCCAAGGGGCTCTTTAAAATAGGCTTGTTAGCTATTATAATTACTTTCATACTATTTTACTCACTTCAATTGGCTAGCTAGTACGATAGCTATTTTAACAAAAATTTTGCAGGCTAGCTACAGCGAGAGAGCATTAGGAGGCTCTTTAAACTAGTTTGTGTGGATAAATATGTAAAATAAAGAGTAGTGTTGGAGCGTATGGATGAAAAATTAGTTAGGTAAATTAAGAGCGTACCATTTTCATACTTAAACTAGTGAAAAATGAACAGTACCATTAGAGTTGTTGTTAGGAGGCTTTTCGAATAGTTTGTGGTAGAGATAGGTAAAACAAAGGGTAGCGTTAGAGTGCATAAATAAAAAATGAATAGGCAAAATAATATATATATATATTTATATTTTGAAATTTTTTAAAATCTCTCAAAATATTGATTTGTGATTATATTTTAATTTTAAACAATGAACAACAATTCCCATCTATCAAACAATCAAAGACAAATCAGGACAACGATATTACGTGGAAAAAATCACAATTGAAGAACCTCTAATTGTGATAAAAAATCACGGGCCAAAGTCACAAAATAATTGTCACGACCCAAACCCGGCCCTATGGGTTTAGCACCGTAACTGGCCAGTAATCCGAGATTACCAAAGGCCTCTTGAAAGATATCTGATTAAACAACAGACAGGCTTGGCGGAAGCCAATACTGAAGTAACTAGTGTCCATTGAGTCAGAAAATCAGATGCCAAAAACATTTTTCATGCATTCATATGATTGAGCGATCTGATCTATACACAGTCTATCTGATCATATACAAACATTGACGAGGACCTAATCCGCGATATGATCTGATAAAAGCGATGAGAGTCTATCTGATAGTAAAAAAGCAGTAAGGAGACCGATGGGGAAACAAAAGACCCCAAGCCATAGCATGGCAACTCGGAACCTCGCAGTGAGGCACATAGGCTGGCTTGACAAAACTGGGGACCAACCCACGCTCCTAGCTCCGGTCTGGTGGCTGAGCACCTACATATATATATAAACAGTGAGCTAAAGCCCAGTGAATAACATACAGTGTAAAGAGGTTATGAATGAATGTCCTTACGATAATGAAATCGATTCATTAAACAAGATATTTGATCAATCGGTCATATGTGGTACACCCATTAGCCTATAAACAAGAGGTCCAAAGGACCGGTCTTATGAACAAAAGAATGATAGCCATCAATCAAGAATAGTATGGTTCCACAAGGAACAAGCGAGCTCTATAATTGATAAAGATGTAAGTGCTAATGATGCCACTGTCTGATTCGAGAATCTGAGGACATACATTCATTCAATAAATAATATCAGTTCCATAATCAATTCAGTTCAGTATTCAAAAGATAACCAGTTTGAACATATCTTTACACAATTGTTACTCACAGAGATTGGGCTAATAGCAGCTAGAGCGTGTCCCCGAGAGCCAACCCTAAACAGTTAACAAATAGAACACACACTAAGTTTCACAGTCGGGAAGGATGATAATTAAATCCCTAAATTTCCTCGGTGTGGTTCTATGTCTAAATCCTCATTAAGATGCCTTAAACTAGGCCTAAGGATGCCTAGGATGGGATGAGGATGCAAAAGAACAGTTGGGAGGCATTTTTCAAAAGTTCTTTGAAAGCAGGGTCTCGCTCGGCGAGCCTTCCTTCGGCGAGGTTGCAAAATCAAAGGCTTCGCTCGAGCGAACAATCCTTCGCTCGAGCGGTCTGATGAAACAGTAAAAGTACTGGATGCTCGATTTTTACGCTCGAGCCACCAATCCTTCGCCGTGGCTCGGAGAAGCGTTGGTCACTCGGCGAGGAATCGCCCTTTCGGCGAAGAAGCCAAATCTGGAATTTCCAGATTTGCCTTCCAAGCTCAAACCAAGCACTCTCAACCCAATTCTCGACCTCTTAGGCCCAAATTCTGGAAGATACATCCCAAAACAATGTATAACAAGTTTCAAAAGCCAATTTATGAATTCAAGCCCCAAAGGTGAGTCAATTAAATCCAACATTCAAACCCATTTTCAAGAACAATTTCCAAACATGCAATGCATGAGTTTTTAACCAAATTCAAGGTTCAAATCTTGCTCTAATGAGCTCAATAGTTGGAAAACAAAATGAAAACATGGACTTTAGCTTAAACATGGACATGCATGGACAATCTATCATGAATTCAACTTCAAAATGCACCAAGATGGCCATGCATGCATGAATTCAAGCATAATTCAACCTCTATGCACTAAATCATGGCTTGATTCTACAATGGAGCCTAGAACATGCAAGATGAAGCTCAAGGACAACAATAAGAAGATAAATTTCTTACCTAGAGTTTCAATTTCAAGGTGTGAAAACTAAATTTGCAACCTATGTTCCAACTCCTCCAATTACTAAGCAATTTACAAGCAACAATGATATGAAATCAATTCCCCAAGTCCTTCTCTCTCTATAATTTCGGTGGAGCTCTCAATTTGGCTGAGGAAGAGGTTTGCTTCAAGTGTAATGAGGCTCCACAAATCATTAAACAAAGGCACACTAGGTGGCAATTTGGTAAATAAGTTAAATTTGGCAATTAACTCCTTTTTAATCTAATTTAATCATTCCTAATCAATTTTCAGATAAATATACCATAAAATCAGATAAATTCTACTGATCCCAAAACTCTAAACGGTTTCTAATTCGGCCGCCGATAAGGCCTCCAATTAGCAGTTTAAACACATAAACTCAAACAGATAATCAATCAATCAAACAGATGCAATATGCAATTCGATAGATAAACTTATTCAATTTCAGTTTCGATTTCAATCAGTTCATTCGGTACTTCAGTTAATTCAATTATCAGTCATTATCAGTTCAGTTTAGCAGTAACCAGTAGCTAATTCAGTAGTTTATCGATAATCAGTACGAGGGTTGTTACAATAATCCATTAAGAAGACAAAAAAGAATTACATACGAGTACTCACTTCAAAAAAATTAAGGGATAAAATTATTTTTTAGGGATTAAATATTTTTGTTGCAAGAAGTGCCGTCATTATATTTTTAGCAACGAAAATTGGACATTAGTGATAAATTATTATCTTTCTGGGACCAAATTTTTTGTCTTAAAAAAAAATCATTTTGCGACCAAATTATTTTATCCCTAAAAGTCTATTTATTAGTAACATTTTCAAAATTTTGTCACTAAAAGTCTTATTTTTGACTTTTCGAAACAATCTTTTAGCGACTATCCTTATGATAATAGAAATTGGTCTCTAAATGTCTTTCGCAACAAACTTTTTACTTTTAGAAACTAAAAAATTTGATTTCTAAAACTCTTATATGTTGTAGTCACTCTCAATTACCTCACGAATTCACAACCGAATTGAACCAAACCTCGATGTGCCTTTTCCACCACCGTCTTCACCTTAGAATTGTCTTGCTCAATGTTAAATCCACAATGCCGATGTCGAATCCATGACGATGAGTCACTCTAGAATCCACCAAAGTTTCAAGCCCAAGTTTCTCGAAATCCACCGATGAAAATCTCTCTCTTTATGTGAATGAAAGAACGCAAACAACCCTTGATGTTTGACACTACGTAGTTCATTGATCAATCGATCACCTTCTATACATCAAGAAAATTCATATAAAACACCATCCAATCTAGAACACTTTGTATTTTACTCCTCTATGAGAATCTGGACGGGTTAAATCCTAAGAACAATAAATGGCGCACTTTATAATAAGCAGAGTTGCGAAAACCGCTTGAGTACACACTTCACTGCTCAAGCTGTATGAGTAAAGGCGGTGTAAAACATATAGACCAACCACTTGAGCTCAACATTCACCGCTTGAGAGGTAAAACTTGCTTCCCAGAAGTTCTGAATGCTAGCTGAAATACTAGAAGCTTCTCTTCACCACTCAAGCGCACAAATGATCACTTGAGCGGTCAAACAACTTTGGCTTTGGGGGCGCTACCCCTCGATCCTTGTACATAGTCAGCGAAGTGGCAAACATAAGTACAATTTGAGTTGGATTTGCATTTAAACACTCATAATCTTATTGAAACAAAATAGTAAATAAAATTACAACTGAAAGGAGTTTTATCAAACAGAATGCCAATTACAAAAACTTAATATATTTGAGTTAGTGAAAAATAAAGAGTATAATTGTAACAATGATTTCCAGTCCAACAGCATATTTTCGTCTCTCTCATGTACGAGAAGTTAGGAATTTGGCACTCACAAAAGTGAAATTGAGTAGCAAATTTTTTATATTTTTTATATTTGTATAATTTATCACTTGTTACAATTGCTGCTTAATAACTCCTTTTCCACACCCTTGGCTAAATATATAAATTGCATTTGAAAATTTTAAATTTAAAAGAAATATTACAAAAGAATTAACTAAAGTTTGAATCAATCCCAAATAATAAAATAAAAAAAATGTTGGGGAACACAGTTAACTATACTAATATATAAAACGAAGGTTGGAGTTGGTATTGATGTCACGAAAATTCTTTTATGAAAGTATCTTAAAACTTAATAATTGTTATAAACTGTTTCAATTTTCTCTCAATATCTCAAATAATTGTCAGGATTATCATATCTAATTACAAATTACACACGTAATTTATGCTCACCTCTAGTGTAGAAAAGGCAAGACTACAGTCCATAGTCCCATACACCACTTCCACCACCACACTTGCTGACAAATATCAGCACCACAACTGCATATTTATTTCCGTATATCTAATATAGTTTGTTCATATGGGAGTAAAATGTCTCTCCCAAGAACCACCTAATTCAGTTATCACCAAAATTGTCATAAAAGTGTTAATAGAGAAAATATCATTTTGCCTCTCTTAAATTATTAATCAAAAATCAATTTAACTCCGGTTCTTTTAATAATATCAAATTTACTATCGTCGTTACTTATAATTTATAGTCAAATGAAAATAGCTAATGTGACACCAAAATTTCATTTTACTTCCTAAACTATCTTTAAATTATCAATTAGACCCCCAAACTGCTCTTTGATTATAGACATCAATTGATAGTGGGGTGAAATTGATACAAAATCGAATAGTTTAGGTATAAAATTAAATATCATTAAAAGAATAAGGACTGATTGATTTTTGAGTGATAATTTAGGATAAAATGATATTTTCTTGTGTTATTTTATATAAGCTTAATTACACTAAGACCCCCTTAGTGAATATCAATTTATTCCCTTAACTATAAAAATTGTACAAATACACTATTTTTAGAGGTGATTTCATGGAGGTCTACAAGGGTGAAAGTGTTACACTTTTATAGTGGAAGACTTAAAATGTACAGGTTCATAAATGAGAAAGGTAAAGTAATATTTGCTAATAATTGAGAAGGTCTTGGTGTAAATAACCCTTGTATATGTAGTATGTACTCAAGATTTTGATTATAATGATTCATAACTTTTAATGTGTAGTTAAAATTAAATTGATTCATATAGTAAAAATATTGGTAAAGTTTTATAATCAAATATCACAAGGTTTCATAAATAAGAATAATTTGATTCATAACTAAAAATAGTAGTCTCATAATTGAAGCAACGTCAATTCATAATCAATTGGCACAATAATAAAATAATAGGACTTAACTAGTGGAGACATGATATATTACAAATAATTAAGTACAAAATAAATATTAACGGCTAAAATAAAAATATTAATTACAGACATAAATTTTTAAATCAATATTTACAAAGCAAAAGTTCTCATTACGAAAAGAATGCCTCAAAAAGGAGATGGGTAACCTAATTCATAAGGCAACTAAGTTTCTTCAAGTTTCAAGGAATCCATCCTCAGAATAAAATTCGTCTTTACCTGGCATAAAATGACATGAGTTTGGAATGCTCAATAAATACACACACCCAAACAAGGACGGATCCAGGATTATGACTTTGGGGGGGCCAAAGTACGTTTAACCTCTAACCAATAAAATTTGAAATTCAATACCAATTTCTACTAACATGAAAAAAATCAATAATGCTACGATAAAATATTAAACTATATATTCCTTGTCAACATAATTGAGTACCAAAAGATGATCATACAATTGAGAATATTTTTTTGTCCATATTCACTTACAAAAAGTAGTAACTATTTCTACATGCATTTATTTACTAAAATTAGGCATCTTCAATTGAACTCGACGCTCTTTCATAATATCAAAAGCATGGATGATAGAGTTTACATCAAACCCTTGAGCAATGTCTTTTTCAATGTACGTAATCAAATAACTAACCAGAAAACAATCTTCTATCCTATTGCGCAGTTTAAACTTAACGAGTTTCATAGTTGAAAATGCACGTTCCGATGTAGCAGTTGAAACAGGTAAAGTCAACACAAGATGGATCAATCTATCAATAAGAGGATAACTTGTTGAATTTTTTGTTTTTGCCAACATTTGACACAACTCAGAAATGGTTGACAGCTTCTGAAACTCGGGAAGTATGGAAATATCAAGCTTATAGTTTTCCAACTGATACTTCAAATGCAATTTTTCTTGCTCGGAGAAATCCATGGGATAAAATTTATTTGTAAGTTTGCAAATATCCTTAATGTTGAATGATCTATAACCATCCCTAGGATCCAAAGCTGAGGTAAGAACAAGCAATTCATTACATCTTCCTTAAGCCTATTGTTTAATTCTTGTAACTAGGAATCAACTGTAACCATAAAAATATCAACTCGAAAATGATGTTCTATGGTGAGCTGATCTCTTTCAGAACAAGACCGACCTCGGCCTCCTTTATAAGGACAGCTCATATCAGGAATCTGTATACTATGATCATTAGAAAATAATTTAATTTTCTCCAACAATAGAACCCATCCATCTTCTCTAAATTTTTGAATAAGTATCTTCATTGTAGACACCAAATGCATTGCATTTAATATATCTTGAGATTTACTTTGCAAAGCTTGGCAAAGATCATCAGTAATCTCCATGATATCCCTCATAAGAACAAAAATTCCAAATAGTTTAAAAAATTGAAAGGGATACTCTATATAATTTTGAAATTATCTAAAAAAAATTTGGGAGTGCGAACTCCTATAATTTTAAATTATTTTAAAATTTCTAATATAATATATGATATTTTTCAAAATTTTTGGGGGTGCGGCCGCCCCCCTCCGCCCCCCTAGATCCATCCTTGCACCCAAAACTCTTAACCAATCTAACACAAGTATAAAATAATATAGCAATAAGCACTTTAAGCTGATAACAGTAATGAAATAACATAATTAACACATTCAAAAGTTAATAAGACCACTAGAGCCCTCCAAAGGAACTCGTCCTCCTAGTCGCTAGAACTAGACACCAGACTATTTGGAATTATCTCTTTTGTTGCTTTGTAGACCTTACCACAAATGCGTACAATGATTATATACCGCGCAACGCCATCGGTGGATCTCAAAAGGGGCGGTCAAAATAAAAAGATTTTATCATCCTAAACCTAACCTTATTCCTCCAAAACAAAAATGTTTTATCTTCCTGAATATCCCATCTGGACCTAACTTTATCTCACAAAATCAAACCACTGCATAGAGTTTGAATATGTCTGTTCCATCCAATGGCGGAGTCATGAAATTAAATCAGGAGAGGCACTTATTAATTATAGCTTCTTTTTTTTTTTCATAACCAACAACAAGAAGATAATAATAATTTTTGAATTAATATTAAGTACAAAAAATTAAATAAATTATTGCAAAAATATTTCACATAAAATTTTACAATTAACTTCGAGTAAAATCGAAAAGAAAGTATTGCGTGTATTTAGTGTATCATGGACAATGTAAAAAATTCATATATTTAAGTCGTAAAATAAATATATAATGGTAAGATAAATCAAATTTTTACAAAATTTGAGTAAAAATTTCATATAATAGTGATATCACGTCATTATTGACATATGATATCACCAACCAATAGTAAAGCAACATATGAAGGATGAACTCCACATGCAAATATAACTAATACTCTAGTAATTTTTACATATATATATATAGTGAGATTAATTATATTTGCATATCAATAATGATGGATATTACCGTTATATTGAGATTTTTTCACAAAATTTTCATACATAAAAATACAATTTGTTGTAGTCACTTCATTTTCAACAAAAAATCACTATTGTTTCAATAAATTTAAAAATTCCTTGATATTTTATTATAAATATTATTTTTGTTTAAAATTTTATTTATATACCTATTTAAAAAAAAAAAAATGAAAAATCCAGGCGAGCATGTGACCCCCCTAGTCCCCATGTGGCTCCGCCACTGATTCCATCCTACGGTTAATGCGACAATTGCTTGCGTAAGACTTAACTCAAAGGGAACACGTTCCACCATCATTTCAATATCGAAACAACGATTACAAACATCTTTCCATTATCAAACAAACTATTATCATTGTCCTTTTAGATCATTACAAGTCAACGCAACTAATTACCAACCCCTTGATATTTCCACTTTATTAATTAGGTGTTTTAAAAGGCGAGTTAGTCACATTTAAGTAGAAGCATAAGAGTTTTACATATGAGAGGAAATATAGTACAAAATAAAGTGAAAAAAAATGGCAAAGCAAGAAATTAACAATAAGCATGATAAATAAACATTTGAGGGCAACAAGCATTTGAACTTTTATTTTCCAGAAATTTTCAAAACAGTTGGTACAGAAAGAGGAATATGGAAAACACATTTATAGGTCAAATTAAAGGGCTGAAATCGAACCAAAATATATAATAATAAGTCTACTTTCATTTTCAATTGGTAAAATTTGCATAACATAACCGGAAATTAATCTACAAGTCATTTTCCAAGTTCTATCTAGATTTGATACATTTTAGGAAAACTAGATTTTCAATCTACCCAATAACTTTCTCTCAAATAAATTTTGCTAGAAAGAAGACTCAAAATGATAATTTTTTACGTATTAATCAATGTGAGATGATTTTTCTAGAATTTTATAAAAATGCAAGAAGTAGACTATTTTTTTTGGAACATAGGACTAGATTTTTACAAAAAATTGTTTAGGCTATAAAAACACATAATTAGGGGCTACCAAAATTTTGACATGCTCTGCACACCTCAAATATCATCCCATATAATCAGATTTGGAAAATTAGTAAGTTCGATATTTTTTCAAAAATAAGAAAGTTACATCAGTGCATCAATTGAGAAGAAAGTGCAAGATAGAATTATTTTTTCATGAACTTGAACATACACCCTAACCATGCATACCAACATTACATACACACAAGAAATATACTAGGAGGTAGAGTAAGAAGAAGTAAAATGATTAGAGAAGAGGGGTGTGTGTCTTACTTGAATTGCAAAACCTTCTTTTTTGTTGGGTCGATAGACCGTGATAAGTACTGTTCACTCAACCCTATTGTTCACTCAAACACTGGGTCCAATGGGGGGATTGAGGGGGCCTCCCCCAAGGGGGGAGGGGGGTCTCGGGCGGAGAAGGGGGGTTTACCCCCTCGGCCGAAATGTTTTGGATACTTTCGTAATTCCCATGTTGCTTCTGTGTAATCCTAATTCTATACTTATAAATAGATGAGGGGCACCTCTTTTAGGTTAAGAGAGTTTTATTTTTCTGATCATAGTGAAAACCGTAGCAGCTGTGGACGTAGCCCTATTTTGGGGTGAACTACGTAAATCTTTGTGTTCTTGTGTGTGTGTAATTTGTGTGATTCATTTTTTCTTCTTTGCTTTTTATGTCGTGTCTCACCGATCTTGGTTAGGAAGGGTCAATTCCTAACAACTAGTATCAGAGCATTGGTTCGAGTGGGAGCAATGGCTACAAACGAAAAGGTTAGAATCAATAAATTCAATGGCATAGATTTCAGATTTTGGAAGATGCAAATTGATGACTATTTGTATCAGAAAAAAAAACTCTATAAGCTCCTTTCAGGGATGAAACCAAAAAAGATGAAGGATGATGAGTGGACTCTTCTTGATTACCATGCGCTAGGTGTTATTCGGCTAACGTTGTCTCGTAATGTTGCATTTAACATAGCGAAGGAGAAGACTATAGCGGGTCTCATGGCGGCACTCTCAAACATGTACGAAAAACCCTCTACCTTAGATAAAGTTTATTTGATGCGTTGATTGTTTAATCTAAGGATAACAGAAGGTGCTTTGGTGGCTGAGCATCTAAATGAATTCAATATTGTGGTAACATAATTGAGTTCTGTTTCTATTAAATTTGATGATGAGGTTAGGGCTTTGATTCTTCTATCTAGTTTGCCAGAAAGTTGGAATAGTACTATAACAGCAGTGAATAATTCTTTGGGACAAGAAAAGTTGAATTACAATGATATTCGAGATTTAATTATGAGTGAAGAAATTCGCAGGAGGGAATTAGGGTAAACATCAGGTTCTACCCTGAATACAAAAGCTAGAGGAAGATTAGGAGGAAGAAACCCCGAACCGCAACAAATCAAAATCCAAACACAGAAGCAAGTCAAGAACTGGAGAGGAACGAAGTTGCTGGAACTGTGGAAAGAATGTACATCTAAAAAGAGATTGTCCGACATTGAATAAGAACAAAGGTGATCAAAATCAGAAGTCTGCTAATGCTGCAATAAAGAAGATTTATGATGCTTTGATCTTGAGTATTGACAGCCCTCTTGAATCTTGGATTTTAAATTCTGGGGCATCATTCCATTCTACTTCATAGAGGGAAATCATGGACAATTGCATTGGTGGTGATTTCGGGAAGGTTTATTTGGCTAATGATAAACCTTTGAAGATTATGGGTAAAGGGGATATAACAATTAGGTTGCCAAACGGATCTATTTGGAAGATACAAAATGTCAGACATGTGTCTGGTTTGAAAAGAAACTTGATTTCTATTGGATTACTTGATCAAGGCCATGTTGTAACCTTCATGGGTGGTTTGTGGAAAATCACCAAAGAAGCCATGGTTGTTGCTCGTGATAAAAAAGAAGGCATCCTTTACATGACTAGGAACAATATGAATACAGTAATAGTTGCTGGTGAGAAAGAAGACTCAAATTTGTGGCACCAAAGGCTTGGGCATATGAGTCAAAAAGGAATAAAGGTACTTGCATCTAAAGAGAAACTGTCAAATTTGAAATCGGTGGACATTGACTTTTGTGAGGATTGTATCTTTAACAAACAAAAGAGGGTCAATTTTTCAAAGGGTGGTAGGAAACCAAAATCAGAAAAGTTGGAGTTGGTTCATACAGATGTGTGAGGGACCTGCACTAGTTTTATCTCTTGAAGGATCATCATACTATGTTACCTTTATCAACGACATAATGAGAAATGTATGGGTTAATTTTCTAAAGCATAAATTTGAAGTTTATACTACTTTTAAGAAGTGGAAAGCCTTGGTGGAGACTGAAACAGATCTGAAAATTAAGTGCTTGAGATCAAATAATGAAGGGGTATATGAGGACAATGAGTTCAAGAAATTTTGTGCAGAAAGTGGAATTAGAATGGAGAAGATTGTTTGAAAGACACGTCAACAGAATGGCGTTGCAGAACGTATGAATAAAACTCTAAATGAACGTGCTAGAAGTGTGAGGATGCATGTCGGATTACCAAAGATGTTTTGGGCAGATGCAGTTAACACTGCAGCATAGCTAATTAACCGTGGTCCATCTGTTCCAGTGGATGGAGAGTTACCAGAAGAAGCTTGGAGCAGTAAAGAGGTAAATCTTTCTTTTTTGAAGGTATTTGGCTGTGTTTCATATGTGCATATAGATTCTGCTGATAGAAGTAAACTTGATTCGAAATCTGTTGTATGGCATTGATCAATTTAGTTATCGGTTTTGGGATGATAAAAATCGAAAAATAATCAAAAGTAGAGATGTTATATTTAATGAGAAAGTAATGTACAAAGATAGGGATAAGTCTGCATCTAAATCTGAATCTGTTACTTGTCATGAGTATGTTAAGTAAAAGGAGATTAGTGAGAGTGATTTGAATAGTAGGATTCAGAATAATCCTAAAAATCTTATTCCACAAACTCAGCCACATACTCCTACTCCTAAGTTGAGACGGTTAGAAAGAGAGTCTAAACCTACACAGCGTTGGTCTCTATCTTTACATTATTTGTTGTTGTCTGATGGGGGTGAACCCGAAAGTTATGATGAGGCTTTGCAGGTTGATGATTCAAATGATTCAATTAAGTGGGAGTCAGCTATGTAGGATGAAATGGATTCACTCATTGAAAATCAGACATGGGAGTTGACTGAATTACTAGTGGGTAAGAAAGCTTTGCACAACAAGTGGGTTCATAGGGTCAAATAGGAACATGATGAGAGTAAACGCTAGAGATTTGGGTACTTTCGTAATTCTCATGTTGCTTCTGTGTAACCCTAATTCTATACTTATAAATAAATGAGGGGGCGCCTCTTTTAGGTTATGAGTAGGGCTGTAAATGAACCAAGCTGTTCATGAACAAACTCGGGCTCAACTTATTAAGGCTCGTTCGAACTTGGTTCACTTACTAAATAAATGAGCTCAGGCTTAAATTTTAAGCTCGTATAATATACGAGCCGAGTTCGAGCTTAATAATGCTCGAATCGATTTGGCTCGCGAGCTTAAATGTATATATATATATTTTATATTATATTATATATACAATATATATGTATTATATATATTATACAGGTCGAAAAATTTTGAACTTTTTACTTTTTATTTATATTATTTTTTATGTTTTATATATATATTATATATATTATATTGCTTGTGTCTGGGCTTGTCCTCAGAAATTGTGCTACCAATGCCATTGCCAACAACTCTATTTTATAAGTAGTGAGCCTTTAGCATGCTTCTTTCTTGAGCGATGTGGGACTTTTGGAACTTTTGGTGCAATTGATGAAATGACGTCGTTTGATAAGTAATGTTTCAAACAATTTGGAGTCCCACATCGTTTACACAATGTATTTCAAAGATAAAGAGATCTCTATTTAAGCGTAGTAGGTGCTAGCCTTTGGTGGGTTTCACTTGGCTAACAAGCCAAGCCCGAGTTAGATAAATTTTAGGCGAGCCGAGCTCGAGCTCACATATTTGGGCTCGCTTCGAGCTCGAGCCGAGCTTGAACATAGTGAAACTCGACTTAGTTCGGCTCGATTGCAGCCCTAGTTATGAGAGTTGTATTTTTTTGAAAACCGCAGCAGCTGTGGACGTAACCATATTCTGGGGTGAACCACGTAAATTTTTGTGTTCTTGTGTGTGTGATTCGTTTTTTCTTATTTGTTTGTTATTTCATTTCTCACCGATTTTAGTTAGGAACGGTCAATTCCTAACATTTCTTTCTTCTTCTCTCTTTATTTTTTTTTCTAAGTCTTTCTCTCTTCTCTCTTGCCTACTATGGTTGGTTGAAATGTGTGTATACGAGGGAGAGTGTATTGCCAATTTATAGAGGATTGGTGGTTGAAAAGACCAAAAAGGCCTTAGTTGGGTTTGAATTAAATTTTTGCCAAGTTAGTTGGAATGAAATAGAATGCGGGTGGATTAAGGGCTTAAACTCAATTAATTAAAGATCTAGTTGGCTTAATCCTTCTACTTTGAGACCAAGAAAGACAACATCCCTAGATTTGAGGCTTTGCCCATTTTTTTATTCTTTTCTTTCTTTTCTTTTCTTTGAAAAATGACATTTGTTGCATCAAAGCTATGGCCGGCCACCCTATTCTTGTGGTACAACAGTTATTTTTTTATTATTTATAGAAGATATTTTGTATAAGATAGTATGATAATAGGCATTTAGTACAATGGATATTAAAATAACACAATAAAAGATTGAAAATACAATAATATAAAAAGATTGGGACCAAATCTAAAATTGTGAAAAACTAAATTTATTATTAACATATAATTATTAGAAAATAAATAAAATGTTTAATTTGGGTCCCGTCAAATTAAATTACAAAGAAAGGCGAAACACTAAGTGAAAACGACAGAATTAAGATTTTTAAGCGATTAATCTATAATTAGGGGGACCCAAAATTAATATAGAAGTATTAAAAAATTGATTTCTAAGTTACCGGGGATGATTAGAGTTAATCAAAAACGCCCACGATGTGTTGGAGTTCTAGGGTTAAATTTGAGAGAGAATAATAAATTCAGGGGTTTTATTGAAATAACTTCTAACATTAGGAATTCAAAAGTAATTATGAAAGTTGGAGTCTGACAATCCTAGTTGTTTATATATAACTTTTTCTAGTTCTATTCTATTATTATTTATTTCATCATCTACTTCTTATCTAATTGTTCAACTATTTTTAAGATTATTTTATATTTTATTTTGCTGTCATTTTCCTTTTCAAACATCTGTTCAAACTGTTTTAGGCTCCGTTTGGTAGAGCTTTGTAATTATGATTTGAGAATATGAGTTGTATTTTGAGTTTGTGTGTTTTAGAATTATGATTTGAGTGTAGAAAATTTGTTTGGTTATAGTTTTTGAATAAAGTGTTGAATTGAATGTGGAATTGAGTTTTGAATTGAGTGTAGAATTGAGTTTTGAAAGTTTGATTTGACATGTGAAGTAAGAAAATTTGTTTGGTTATGAGTTTTGAAAAGAGTTTTCAAAACTTAATTCAAATTGTTATAACTCATAACAAAACACATTACTTTCACATTATTGAAAATTTTGATCAACACTCATAACCAAACTCTTTTTAAAATTCAATTAAAAAAATTTATTATTAACAAAAATAACATTAATTAATTTTTAATTGAAAATACTACAAAGGAAATAATTTTTTTCAAAATAAATATTCAAAAATTTAAATCATAAATATTTAAATAATTTAAATAATCTAAAAATTTAATAAGTAAAAATTAATTTAAATATTCAAAAAATTAAAATAATTTAAAATTTTAATATTTTAAATTTAAAAACAATCATACACTCAAATCCTAACCAAACACATAAAACAAAACTCAATTAAAAATTATTTTTAAAACTCATAACCAAACACATAACTCAAATTACATACTACTTTCACAACTCTACACTCAAATCGTAACCAAATACACAACAAAAAAATTAAAATATTTAAAAATATTTTTATAAAATAGAGTTTGAATTTATTTTTATAAAATATTTTAAAATTTAAAAATTAAAATTGTAATATTTAAAAATTAAAATATTTAAAAATCTTCAAAAATTAAAAAATTAAAAATTAAAAAATCATAAATCTTAAAAAAATTAAAATATTTAAAAATATTTTTATAAAATAGAGTTTGAATTTATTTTTATAAAATATTTTAAAATTTAAAAAATTGAAATTGTAATATCTAAAAATTAAAATATTTAAAAATATTCAAAAAATTAAAAAATTAAAAAAATCAGAATCTTAACAAAATTAAAATATTTAAAAATATTTTTTATAAAATAGAGTTTGAATTTATTTTTATAAAATATTTTAAAATTTAAAAAATTAAAATTGTAATATTTAAAAATATGCAAAAAATTAAAAAAATTTAAAAATTAAAAAAATTGTAAATCTTAACAAAATTAAAATATTTTTAGAATATTGATTTGAATAGAGTTTTGAAAAGAGTTTTGAATTATGTGTTTGGTTATGAGTTTTGAAAAGTAATGATTATGTTTTGAAATGAGTTTTGAGAAATGAGTGTAGAATTGTGATTTGAAAACCCTAAACAAACACAATACTCAAAAGTGAGTATTGAACTAGATTTTGAAAGCTCTGCCAAACGGAGGCTTAGATTTTATTTACTCAACTCCTTCATTTTTTTGGTTTTCAGGTGAAACTAAGTCAAATGATTCTTCTGAGTTATTTCCTTTATATAGGTAAGAATATAAATCTAATTCTTTTTGTTTTTTCTTCAAAAATAACTATTTATTTTTCTAGATTTTGTGTTAAACGTTTAAGTTCGTTTATTATTTCTAATTGATTATTTTTATGTTTTTCGATAAAGTATTGTTTTGTTTAATTATTATTTATATTGTTATTTCCTTTATATTGTTTTGTTTAATTATTATTTATAAAAAAGTATTATTATTTAAGTTATTAGATTATACTTCTTCACTATATTTGATACTCATGCAAATGTTATTAACAAGGCTGAGAAATAGGACTTTGATTCAATTGCAGATTTGTAGATTTTAATTTAATATTAATTCTTCCAAAAACTTTCGTTGGTAATCTACACTTGCCTTTTCTATGGTTATTTTATCTTTAATACTAGCAATTCTTTAGTTATAATTTATTATGGATTGTCCAGAAGTAATAGTCAAAAGAAAATTTTAATCTATTTAACTCACTTTCTAATTAAAAAATACAATCTAAACTATTTTTTATTTCAGTTTTAAGCGCTGTAATTAAATACATATAATTATTAACTTTTGAAGATTTTATACTCATATAATTTTTTAAAATATTTTTTATGCTTTTTTTTGTTTATAATTTTTTAAATTTTATAGGAGTCTAATAATTGCAACTTGATGATGAGTGGGTTAGATGATGTGGAGTGAGGTGTGTGAGATGTATGCTCCAACTGTATTTGGGCTAGATCGGGCTACACCTTTTTGTGTGGATAAGGAATTTCTATTTTTCTATTTCTATTTCGTTTTTTGGTTCCAATTCTCATTTAAAAATAAAAAACAAACAAACAAACAAATTCTATCATCTTTTCCAGAGTTTCTTGAAATAACACAAAACTCCCTGTCAATTTTTTATTTTTTATTTTTAGTTAAAACTTTAACCTAATAATCTTAAGATTATGATTCAAGTTATGAGTCAACTATTTTATGTATTCGATAATGCTACGTAGTTCAAATTTTGTGGCTTAAAAGTGGCTCAAATGGTCAAAACGACGTCGTTTTGAATACAGAACAACATAAAAATAGTTAAAACGACATCGTTTTGGCCATTTGAGCCACTTTTGAGCCACAAAATTTGAACTACGAGACATTTTCCTTTATGTATTATCTAATTTTTCTACATTTTGGGGAATTACATCATTGGGACTGAGGTTTTTTTTTTTTTTTTTTTTTTTTTTTTTTTTTTTTCACACAACACTCATCATGCAACTCACTGACACACACCAACCTTTCTCCATGATAACCATCCCCAATTCTAAACTCCATTTTCAGACCCAACGGATTAAAGAAAGAAAACCCCCACCTACTCCTCATCTTCCTTTCTGCCCTGATTTCGGTGCTTCTCTCTCCCCCCAATTTCTCTTCCTCGTAGATAGCGGTTCCATGGTAGACAATGAATGAGCTTAGTCTGTGGCGATTGCAACTGGTGTATGATAGTCGAAGAAATCATAAAATCAATTGGGATTTTGTTCACCAGTACAGTACAGCCCCTATCAATTCTCCAATTTCTTCTCTGAAGCAAATATGATTTCAATTAATGGTGATTACATTATGCATTTCGTTCTCATATTGAAAGGTATGTTGACCTTGGTATCTCGTTTCCAATGCTGGGTGTATTGTGTCATCCAGATGCTAAAAAAAATTATAATATGAGAAGAATGATTTTTCTCTAATTACTTTTTAAATTATTATGAATAAAATTGTGAGAGAGAGGGAAGAAAATAAGTAGTGGAGTGGGTAACTCCACTATTGGCCTTTGAAATTTACAATTATAATTTTTTTTGATTAATTGAAAGGGTTAAATAATATGAAATTATGAAATTCTTGTGGGGGTATTTTGGGAAATTAGATTGTGAGACACTTTTTGTCCACACAAACATAGGTGTTATATATATATATACTGGTATATGCCCGTGCCTAAAAGCACGATACAATTAATAATGAGATTAAAATATAAATCAAAATAAAATTACTAAATTAAATCCATTTAAGAAGCATAATGTTAAGATTAAATTGGATAAATTACATTTTAAGATCAGGTATTATTGCAAAACATTTGCAAATGATAATATTAAAAGCAAATTGAATTGTGGAATTGTTTTACCTGATAATCAATCATTTGCACCAATTTTTGTTCTATTGAAAACAGTGTCATCTCTACCAACTCCAATGTTATGCATGCACGTCAGTGGATTACACCCATTGTTTCATTTTAATGAAGGGCATGAGAGATGTGATATAGGATTTATGGATACAATCATGGAATTAAAATCATATGTTGTAGGTAACCAATTCTCTTAAATCAACCTAATGAAAAGTGCAATAAAAGAAAACGTTGGATGAATAGGCATTGAAGACTAGATGGCATGCTTGCAGTTGTGACAACTGAAAAGATAACTAAGAGGAAGGAAACTACTTTGCCTACTAATCTGTTACAACTGCTCCTCCTAAAAGGAGAATACATTCTAAGTCAGACCCAACTTTCAGAGTGGTTCAACCTTCTGCCTAGCATACAAACTTGTAATTGCAATCTTGTAGTGGCAGTAAAACTTCATTCCTTAGCCCAATTCTACACGTTAATTCTTCTTGTGCTTGTAGAAGAAAAAGAAAATTGGGCTATTTCAATTAGGTGCAATTTTGGCTTGAGGTCCCATTGTAAAGCACCACGGTAGAAAGATATTAGTCATACAAAGAAGCAATGAAGCCCTTCCATGATCACTCTCTTGTCCCTATTGTCATACAAAGTACAACAACAATGATGTACTACAGCAAGCAAGAATATTTCATAGTCAAAATCAATGTAGAAAAACAACCATGCTATCTGACATCAAAGAAAAGTGGCTCACACAGACAAATCAACATACACTCGAAGTGTATAAAAGAAAAAAAGGAAGTAAATTTCAAAATGCAATTCAAACCCATGAATAAGAAGCAACAAAGAATCACATTCCATTGTAAAAGAACACAAGACAACACAGATGACACTTATCAACTTGAAAACCAGTGTATCACAGAATATCTATATAAACTCACAATATCATATGCATGTTGTTCGAACCCATTTTTCGAAGAGGGTAGGGAAGAGACCTTCCTGGCAACCAGGGGTACATTCACAACTGATTTCGAGATCACCACTGCTAAAAACCCTAAGCATCCCAACAGCATCACCCTACCGATGGCTTGTACACCCACACGTGACTTCTACATAATCGTCTCTTCGGTCGAACACACTCAAAATTCTCCATTGTGTGTGTGTGTCTCACTCTCTTGGTCTCAAACCTATTATCGCGTTATACCCAAAAAACACAGAAAATAGAAAGAAATCAGATACGCAACATAATCAACACAACATAATCAAAATTTGTGAAGTTTGTGAACGACAAAATTTAAATAAAATAAAACAACAAAAACATCTAATAATTTACTTTCTATAATAAACTCAAGCACATGACAGCCTGATTATCTATTTGGGAAAAAAAAACCAAACGACACTAACTAATAGGGGGGGGGGGACGGGGGTAACCAAATGGTAATGAGAAAAACACTGAATGGTGCAAAAAAAAACCAACTCTAACCAGTGTACAACAAAATTGGTCACCACAACCATCTTCCTCAAACCAATTCAAAAACTAATGTAGTTCTTGGTGCTTGGATGGGTTTAATCAACAAATTATGGGTTTAGATTTTGTTTAAAAAATGTATTAGATTGAGTCAAAAAAATGTATTAGATTGATTCAAAAAATTGTGGGTTTGGGAGAATGGAATTCTAATAATAACAATCTAAAATAACACAATGTAAATGGCCCATAAACAATCAACACAAAGAACTGGATTGTCAACATAAAGAACTGAAGAACTTACCTCTGTTGAATTGAAGAACGATGGGTTTGAATTGCAGCAAAAAACACACACAGAGAGAGAGAGGCAGAAATCGAGTGAAACATAACATAAAAAAACACTGAAATTACCTGAACGATATTTAATCAAAAGCAGAACCAGCCAAGTGATAATTATACTATTCACCCCAATCTATCAATCATCTAGAGTTTTATTTATTTATTTATTTTAGATCCCTGTTTCTCTCACAATCCCTGTTTCTGTAATAATATAACAGTTTGAATCATGTGATGTAGAACAAACTCAAAAACTATTTTTCAGTATAATGCCTTTATAATTAGGCTCTTGCTCTCAACATCATCATACCAAAAGGTTAAGGAAGAAACTGTAATGCCTTTAATCGAAAAAAATTTAACTGAAAAAAAAATTACAATGATCATTCTATTTAATCAAAAATAGAATCAGCCAAGAGAAACCCTAAGTCAATACTCAGGATTTCAAGAATATACTCTCTCTAGAGTCCATGAAAGCAAAAAAATGGTAGTGAAGCAAAGAATCAATACTTACACATTCTCAAAGCTAGTAAATCAAGAAAAATTATTACATAATTATTAAATATAATTGTATAAGCAGTTCCAATAAGCCGACTACATGAATTCAAATTAGTGGGTGGTAAAATTAGAGATCCACAACACAAAATTAGAAATCCACATTATAAAGGTTCAACAGTATGACTAAATTTAAGTTTCCAAAACCATGTTGAGCCAGATTATAAATCAAAATTTCAAAAACAAAACTGTTCATGTTAAACTACCATAGGAGATAGTAAAGAATAAGGGAAAAGAAAATTGAAAGTACAAAACAATTACCTCTGACAACTCAAAAACAAAACCCTAAAATTTTTGATAACCACCAAGAAAATGACATAGGCAAACAACCGAATAGAGAGAAACAAACCAGTTCACAGAAGCTATTTGTTTAGTAAGCTAATGAAAGTCAAAAAATTAAGAGAAGAAAATGAAGGGAAACAGAGAGAGAAGGGGAGAGCCATAATCTTACCTTGCACAGATTGAAGCCTCAGGTTTGGTATAGCTTTGAAGTAGCTCTGTTTCACCAAACAATAAACCATAAACCAGAGACAAAAATGAACCAGAAGCAGAAATGATGATAAACTAGAAACCATGAACCAACAATTTAAACTTGAAGCATAGAGAAAAAGAGAGAGATGGAGAGAGGTACCGGAGAGCTCCAATGGGGGTTCGAAGCAGAGAGAGAGAGAGAAGACGGCAGCGGCGGCGGCTGTGCTGGTGGGAGGAGCCAACTCGGTGAGCCAATCGAAGCACAATTTCGCGGTTCTCAATCAGAAACCCTAGCCTTCAGAAAACGAGTGGGAGGGTTGTGACTTGAAGCCATTGAGAGAAAAGAGGGGAGAGGAGGAGAGGTAGAAATCGAGTGAGAGACGGGGAGAGGTAGCATCGGGAGCGAGCGAAGAAGGAGGGTAGGAAAGAAGAAGAACAGAGAGGGAGAGAGAGATAAGGAGGGAATGCGGAGGAGACGTGTAATAGAGAGGGATAGAGAGATAAAGATGGAATGGAGAGGAGACATAGGTGGGTGGCGCGGGTGGGTGGGAGATGAGAGAACACAGACTGTTTGGGCGGGAATCAAATCATCATATGAACCAATGGTGTTTTTCACAGTTCATCTGAGCCTTTAAAACTAAGCGTATTTTGATACATTTTATATATTTTTAAAAATTGTCCTTCTTTATTATATAAATATATCAGGAATTCTATAATAAGTGACAAAAAAAAAAAAGAAAAAAAGTGCACCATATGCTTAAATTTATGACTTTTTGTGAAATTTTTTTTTTTTTTGGTGATAATCCATTGTGGTGTTGATTATACCTTGATTATAATAAATTACGGTTGTTATTTTGATTTTTACAAAATAATTTTTTTGTTATACCTTAAGTGGGGATGATTATGACTAATTTATGAATTATTGTGTTTTTTATTTTATTTATAATTGAAGAAGTCTTTAATTGTGTTTTGAATAATATTTAGTTAAGATTCATTATGTTGCTTTGTTCTATTATTTTAAATTTTTATACGTTGTTTTTGCAAAGAAGGTATATTCTTCTCTTGACAAACATATATACATATTCTCTCTCTCTCTCTCTCTCTCTCTCTCTCTCTCTCTTTTGTTTTTTTTTTTTTCATTTTCTTTTTTTGGTTCCAATTTTGCTTTATAAAAAGGTTAGAACAAGTATCTATCAACTACCACCATGATAGTGATATGAATTGATTTGAAATCGAAAAATGTTAGAGATCATGAAAAATTTGTCATGAAAATGATCATAAAAAATTTGTGACCTTTAGATTACCTTGATTAGTGTGTGGTGCTTTATTGTAAGTATAATCCAAAGGTCACAAATCTTTCATGACCATTTTCATGAAAGACTTTTCATGATACCTAGCATTACTGTTTAAAATCATATAGGATTCGAATACTTTAATTGGGTTCTATTTTTTTAAACTTGCTTTTGCAGAAAAGGTGCAAGCAAGAGAGGGATAGGGGGCCAATGAAAGGAGACGCCTTTATTGGCTTGTTCTTCTCACAAAAATTAAGCCATTTTTGAGACTGCTAAAGCTTTTTTTCACTGAAGAAAACTCAACAACCTCTCTTTGCTTTCCTTCTGATCTATTTGTTTTCTTCTTCTTTTTTTCTTCTGTAATCGGAAACAATGCCTATAGTAGAGATATAGCGCTCCTGGGTTTTACCCCTTGTTGTACAGTGGTTCCGTAGATGTTAGCAGTTGTTTAAATCTTATTTACATCCTCTTATACCTTGAATAGGAATTTTAGGATGTGTTGGGCAGGTCTGTCACAGGTTGGTGGAACTTAGAACCAAAAATAGTTGCCCAGATTTTGGCTTGTCCGCTCGAGCGGAGCTTTTGACGCTCGAGCGGGATCTTTGTTGTAGCTTCTCCGCTTGAGCGGGGGATTTTGGCGCTCGAGCGGGAAAATCACCCTTCCAGTATTTCCTCTGCAGTGTTGTCCGCTCGAGCGGAGGTTTAGACGCTCGAACGGGAGTTTGTGTGTGACACTCGAGCAGGGAGTTGGACGCTCGAGCGGGGGACCTGTCTGCAAAAGTTCTGAGAGTGTGCATCCGCCGCTCGAGCGGGGAATTGGACGCTCGAGCGAGGATCTGTGAGTGACGCTCGAGCGGGGGTTTGGCCGCTCGAGCGGGGCGACTGGGTTAAAGCTCCTTGTTTTGGCATTTTAAATCACTTTTTCACATTCCCTTCTCTCTCTTACTTTTCCAAAAAACACCATTGTTGAGCTTCTCACTCTAGAGCTCTACCTTCTCTCTAGGTATTGATCTAGTAGGAGTGATTTCCTTACCTTTGGCCTTTACAAAAAAGTTGTTGATTGTCGAGGGTTATCTTTTGATCTGAGAAATTTGTGATTTGGAGCATTTTCATTTTCGGCATCTTCTTTGTCGGAGCTCAAACTTTGAGGTAGGGATAATCTACTCCTCTTTATGAGCTTTGTCTTTAAATTTTGGTATTTTGAGATGTTGGGGGTTGTTGTGTAACTTTGGGAAGGTTTTGGGCTTTTGGGCAATTTTACAAAAGTTGGGGTTTTATTTGTACTGAACCTAGAGGCATGTTTGGTATAGAGACATGGAATAAATGTTGAAACATTGATAAAAATGGAACCTAAGGATTGTAATGTTAATTATGGAAAATGCCCTAATTACATTGATTAATTAATTGGGATAATTAATAGTAAGAAATGAGGAATTGAAGTGGAAATGTTGAGATTGGAAGCGTATGGAATTAAAGAGTGTAGTTGAATTACTTATCACTCACCGAATTGAAATGTTGATTATATTTTCCATTTGTTGCATTTATATTCTGTATAGAAATAACTTCTTTGGGCTATCGGTGGAGGATAGTCTTGATTGTTGTAGACAATGTATGATGATTAGGCAAACTAAAACTGATCATTTAAAATGTGTCATTGAGCATGACAGTTGAAAGAATACATTAATTTTATGTATTGATTGATGATGTGTATAATAGTTGTTTATATGCATTGTGTTGTGTTGGAGGAGATAGGGGATGTACTACACGGTTTAAGGGATGATAGGGGATGGACCTCTAAACCAGATGTTGTTTGGGAGAAGATAGGAGATGGACTCCATGGATACAGCTCATATGCTTGTCTAGTAATGCGTTGACACAGCTCATACGCTTGTCTTCGGAAGTGTGATATTGCTCTTAGGCATATCTATGGAAGTGTTAATATAGCTCATATGCTTATTTGTTAATGTGTTGATATAGCTGGTATGCTTATCTTTTATTTAAATGGGAAAATGTTTAATATGAGTTACAGTCTCATACGAGTTGTTTGGCCAGGTTCTAAGCCATTGTTATGAATTGAGAATTGAAAAGAAATGGAAAATGAATTGTAACATGGACTTGTATGTCATGAAACTGTAGGATGATATAAGTGGATGTATTAATGTTGGCCATCTATCAACTGCTAATCTTTTAGTCATTGTTCATAGTTGGGTTTAGTGTATTTCTACTGGGCTGTGGCTCACCCTATATGGGAATATCATTTTCAGGTACAGGTAGCATGCCACCTCCAAGGACATAGCTTGGGAGGCTTGAGGCGGACGAACTTTTTGTTGTCTATCTTCTTTTGATGTATTACATGTAAAATTTAAGCCAAGGGCTTAAAGTGTAGATGAGTTAGTACTCTCCCTTTTTGTAACCAAGTGTTAACTTGGAAAGCTGTAAGCCTTTAGGGCATTTGCTTTTGTTGTTAACATGTAATACCTTTTGTAATGAAACTCTGATGAATAGAAGGGTGTGGATCTTTTATTTATCAATGCATGTCTATATTGATGGGTTTAATGTTGTGTTATTTTGAGGGCGTGACAAGAGATCTTTCTCTCTGCCTTCATCAAATTGTTGTTTGAGAAGATGAACTCTATAGCCTCATCGAAATTACACAACTTTGAAGGTATTGATACCCAGCGGACAAAATGGATCAATATGCTGTTGCAAATTAAAGCTATTCTGATTGCCACGGAGGAGAAGCAAATGACAGATCGAGCTGTGAACTTGTGGCTCAAGGATCTCCATGATTTGGATGATGTCGTGGATGAGTTCACCACCGAAGCTTTGCGATAGAAGCTTAAGGCAAAGCTGCCCCAAGCTAGTTCCAGCAAAGGATGGAACCCCATCCCTAATTTCAAGCCAAGAGACATTATGTTTAATTTCAAAAGGAGGTCCAAGATTGAGGAGATCACTACTAGATTACGCAATAGTTTTGAACAATGTTTGCAACTTAATTTGGTCAAGATTGTTGGAACCACATCTGGTAAGATTTGGCAAAGACTAGAGTCTACTTCTTCGTTATCTGAACCTCGCATTTATGGAAGAGAAAAGGATCAGAGAAAGATAATTGAGTTGCTTCTGGGGGTGGATGAATCAAGTCATAACAACATTGGCATAATTCCCATTGTAGGTATGGGTGGGATTGGCAAGACCACCTGGCTCAAATGGTATACAACAATGAAACCGTGAAGAAGCATTTCAGTCTGAAAGTTTAGCTCTGTGTGTCAGATGAGTTCGACATTATGAGAATAACAAAATTAATTCTTGAGTCAGTGACTTTGCAAACATGTAGTTTTCATGGCTTAGATCAAGTTCAAGTTCAACTAAAGCAGGCTTTGGCAAGAAAGAAATTCTTAATTGTTTTAGATGATGTTGTAGACACCCCATTTTTGACCGACCTTAAGACTCAGACGTCACCGATTGAGCACTTGGTGACATTACATATTGTGCTCGTTCAGAAGTCTCAGAGTCGCGGCCGTGAGCCCTGCTTCCGGACTTCCGAACCCTCTTCTGTGCCTTGCCTCGGTTTGCAAACCAGACTCAGTTTTCTCTGTTTCTCTTCCTAAAGGGAGGGAGAGGTCTAGTAGATCATCTCTCAGTGGCCGTGGGCTATTTTTCGTGGCCGTAGGCCATTTTGCCCATTTCGGAGCCCGGTTCCCGGTTTTCGGAGCCGTCAGGCCGTGTGCCTCGGTTTGGGACCGCTTAACCATCTCCGATTGCTCCGGTTCTTGGCATGCATCTCATTTACTCTCTTTCGAGGGACACTGAGGTCTGAGAGACCCACTTCGTGGTCGAATGCCACTTTCGGTGCTTAACAGCCTATTTTCGGGACCCCGAACTGCGTGTTTTGGCCCCCGAGCATTCGTTTTGCATCGATTTTCGTTCATTTTTGGCAAGTACCTCTATTTTATCACCAGGAAGGTCACTGAAGGGTGGGAGGCCAGCAATTGTCTCAGCAACCAGTTATATTCCTCCGGCGCCCTCTGACGCCCGTTTTTCTCACTTCCGAGCCAATGTTGACCACCCTAGGGCCACTGTCTTCAACCCCAAACCACATATTTGTGTTGTACACACATGGGAGGACCCTAATATTACATGGCCGGCCAGAAATTCAACTTGAACCTTTTGAACCCCTCCTAAAAGTAGCTTGTTGTCTCTCCTGTTTTACAGTTGCCAATTTCCAACCACAGGGTTTTGTTGAGGACACATGGGAGGACCCTAATGTTACATCAATGCCCTCGGGAGCGGGAATAAGAAGCCCCCCTCATCCTCTTCTGCGGAATAACCTCTGCACCGTCATCACTATCCGGGTCGGAGCTGTCCTCCTCAGGATCCCCCTCAGCCTCGCCCCCACTCCCGGAGCCAAGACCGGAGTCCCCCTCCTCAGCAAATGTCTCTGATTCACGGTCTGCGACCTCCTCCTCCTCCTCCTCATCGGGCTCCACAACATGTGCCCTACGTCTGCGAGACGACCCCGCTCCTCGAGCTTCTCGAAAAGGCCTAGATGGCCCAGCTCCCTAAAAAGGCCTGGATGGCCCAGCTCCTCGGGAGGGCCCAGATGGCCCAACACCTCGAAAAGATCCAGACGATCGACCTCTCTGAGGAGGCCCGGATGGCCCGGCCCGCGGCGGTGCATATACAGGAGGCATCTGAAAGTGAAGAGTTCAATACATCAGTTCAAATATGAAAAGCAGATGCATAGTACAGTATGTGAGTAAGGTGTGTGTCAGATGTGCTCTACACAAGTGGCCTATCAATGCAGTAGAATGTTCAAAACTAGCGTGTCATCAGGAAATATGATAAATGCAGGAAAGATGAACAGTACCTGTACACCCATAATGGCCAGCTGTGCCTTCCTCCGTAGGATCATGCCCTCGAATGTGGCCAGCATCCCAAGCATCTCATCCATGTACTCAACTGGAGGCTACAGATACAAATGCAAAACTATCAGTAAATGAATGAATGTCCAAATATCCGACTAATAAATCAAAGCTGTAAAACATACCGGTAGTGAATCAGGGTCTCTGACATATCTGTGGTCAGGAAGAGGAGGCTCTAGCGAGACACAGTGAGCCAGAATCGCCAACTCGTCAACTCGGTCGGCATGTCTGGCCACCCAGAATGATGAAGAGTCGGAGAAATTGGGGGAATCGACCCACCCCCACCTCTAGACGTACCAGCCCTACTGGAGGAAGGGATATCTGTAGCACGAGCCTGACTCGAAGATGGTACATCAACAGGCCTCAGTGATGGAGTACGCACTCCAGTCAAGGGAGGCATCAGATATGTATGACGATAAGTGGCATAATCCCCCTCCGTGAGATGTAGCAAAGCATCGGTGCCCAGCATAGCACTAACGACATCCTGGGTAGAGAGTCTATCGGCAGTCCGCATACTAGCTGGAGGCGCTGCGGGAGGATCCTGAGAAGTGTACCCCCATACTTGGCGTAGAAAGCGTTCCCCCAAGAACCATGCTCTACCAACCGGTCCCTCGGCGAGGAACTCAGTCTTTGGGGCGCCGATCCTCCAACATACTGAAATCGGAGACCATCACCCAAGGCTGCCAAGTAATCTGCGGATAACCAGTGCATAAACCAATCAGAAATCGAGAATATACAGGGCAAATCAAAGATGAAAATGGAAGGAACTGAGAGTTCTAAAATACCTCTATCATCCGAACAGTGTCAAAATACTGCCGCAGATAAAAGAGAGTCTCTCGGGGTCTCGGTCGGTGCTCGCCCTCGAATACCAGTGAGTATGGGGTCATGAGGGGCCCTGCCACCACCAACTCTGGGGCTAACGTGGGAAAATATACGTAGACCCATAACTGAGGAAAGCAGTGCAGAATGTAAATACAAAATGCTGAGGGCAAAATACAGAATGTAAAGTGCGCTGTGTGTGCAATGTACAAGTAATGAGGAGCAGTAATGTAAATCCAGAGGACAGAAAGTACCTCCCAGGCTCTCCAGCAACCGCCAAGTGAATCCCCCTGCCCGCGGGAGGCCGCGCCCATGTAGCAATAGAGGGTAGCCAGGCCGGCGCCACCCCAGTCATACCGACCAACCTGTGATAGGTCCACCAGGGCGCTCAAGAGATATAGCCCGACCGTGTTCCCTCTATCGTGACGAGTCATCGAAGAGGAACATAAGGAAGCATGCATCTTGCTCCGCCTCCTCAGGAGACCCGGGCTCCATCCCCTCCCTCCGAAAATGGGAAGAGAACCAGGTGTAGAAGACTCTCCCAGAAGCTCTGTCCACAGGCGGACGGGCCCCCAGCAAATGTACCCTAGCGGCCTCCCATTCGCCCATATCCTCATCATAAGGAATGGGCCAACCTCCTATGTCCAGGCCGGTCAGCACAGCAAAATCTAGCGGGGTCATGGTCAAATCCCCGGTGGCGGAAAAGTGGAAGGAATTGGTGGTGTCCCACCATCTCTCCACCAAAGTTGCTAACAGTGTCCTACTGGCAGGACATGTGATAACCCCATACAGAAGGCCCCAAACCCTGCTAAGTCAACTAAATCCCGGACAGCCTCCGGGAGCTTGGCATACCATTCCCTCGCAGTAGTGGAGCCATATCCTCGCACGGTGCGAGAGCCAACCTGCATTCAGAATGAGCACATGTGTCAGTATGAAATGAATGAGCTGTGTGCAAATGAAATGAATGAGCCGTGTGCAAATGAAATGAATGACCCGTGTGCAAATAAAATGGATGAGCTGTGTGCAAATGCAAGTAAATAAGTTGTATGCAAAGTAAAGTAGGGCTGCGTGTTCTATTCCCAATCAGTGTGTGTCGTGTGTTCACCTCAACAATGAACTGTGTGTTCGACATCAGAATATGGGCTGCGTGTTCATCTCAAATGTTTGGGCTGTGTGTTCAAAACTCTATCAGTGTGAACTATGTGTTCGATATCAGAATATGGGCTGCGTGTTCATCTCAAATGTTTAGGCTGTGTGTTCAAAACTCTATCAGTGTGAACTATGTGTTCGATATCAGAATATGGGCTACGTGTTTATCTCAAATGTTTGGGTTGTGTGTTCAAAACTCTGTCAGTGTGAACTGTGTGTTCGACATCAGAATATGGGCTGCGTGTTCATCTCAAATGTTTGGGCTATGTGTTCAAAACTCTATCAGTGTGAACTGTGTGTTCGACATCAAAATATGGGCTGCGTGTTCATCTCAAATGTTAGGGCTGCGTGTTCTACTCTCAATCAGTGTGTGTCGTGTGTTCACTATCAACCCGAGCTGTGTGTTCAGAAAATTAGAGTTTGGGCTGCGTGTTCTACTCTCAATCAGTGTGTGCCGTGTGTTCACCATCAATCCGAGCTGTGTGTTCAGAAAATCAGAGTTTGGGCTGCGTGTTCTACTCCCAATTAGTGTGTGCTGTGTGTTCACCATCAATCCGAGCTGTGTGTTCAGAAAATCAGAGTTTGGGCTGCGTGTTCTACTCCCAATCAGTGTGTGCTGTGTGTTCACCATCAATTCGAGCTGTGTGTTCAGAAAATCAGAGTTTGGGCTGCGTGTTCTACTCTTAGTCAATGTGTGCTGTGTGTTCACCTTCAAATTTGGGCTGTATGTTCGACAAATTAGTGTTTGAGCCGTGTGTTCAATTCTTAACTAATGTGTGCCGTGCGTTCACAATTAATTAATGAGCCAAGTGTTCAAAGATTCGAGTGTTTAAGCCACATGTTCAAGATACAAACAAAGTACTATGTCATAAGCTAAACCGTGTGTTTAAGCATGGCAAAGGCACGAAATGCACAAAAAATGCAGAAAATGAAGCAAAATACCTCTCGTGCCTCGTAAGAAAGGTGATGCTCCGGCTCCCGTAGAAGTAGATCTCCGGGTGCTCGATCATTAAAGTCAGTGTAGTGACGAAAAATGGCCCGCGGAAGAACATGTATCGACGGGGCGTATCTCTCGGGAATAAAGGGGCGGACCCTCGGGGGCAGTGTCATAATATCGAAATCATCCCCAGCACCTGGAGGACCTCCACCATGAGGAAAATTACCCGCCATTCCGAAAAATCTGCAAAAGGAGCAAAAAATGAGCAAAAATGAGCCAAAATTGGAAAAAGTCAACAAAAGTCAACTCTCGAGAAATGGAAAAGTCAACAAAAGTCAACCCCCGAGAAAATCTCCCAAATATTGAGACAAACTTACCTCAAGTGGTGAAAATGAGAAAAGAAGCCCCGAAATCAAAATTTAATCGGTCCAAAGTGCTTGAAATTGAATGTTTTCGCGAAAACAACTTGCGTAGGGGGTTGAAAAGCGCGTATAGAGTGTAGATCTAAAGGATAAAATGGTTTGGGAGGCAAGAGGAGAAGATTTCGCAGCTGTGGTAATGAGCTCGAAGTGTTTAGGCAAGTGAATATGAAGAAAATGAGGTGAAAAGACAAAATTGCCCACTGTTTTGGGCAGGTGGCCGGCCATTTACTTTTTGAAAAGTGGCCGGTGGCCTCCCCTTGGAAAAATAATTGGCCGGTGGTGTTCCCCATGTGCTCACCTAGCTCTCTGCAAATTTTGAGGAAGATTGGAGTTCCCGGGACTTGAAAAAGTTCAAGAAAAGTGCACTTTCTGGCGCGAAATTGCTCCGCCGGAATTTCAGCTTCAATTTCTGACATGTGTCTCATCATTACTCATCAAAATCAGAGTGTATCCTTTTTGAACATGTTGTAACCTCTCCGGGAGGTGAACCAGAGGCCGCGATCGAGTCGCCTTCGCCGAAATGCGCGTTTCCTTGCTCGTTGTTTCGCAACAAACGGGCACCCTGATTTATGCTCGTTTTGCATTGTTGTGCACATAACTTGCATTCTCATGAGCATACTTGCATTGTCATGCCCGTTTCTTGGTATTGCCATACCTCTGTGCTTGAGCATGCGTTGTCGCGCACGTTCCTTTCTCGCATTGCGATGCATTCACCCACCGGCGCTGCGTGTGCCAAACTTTCGGAATCACAGGAATCACATTGAATATATGTTGTTAGCATATTGTGCTTGTTGAATTTCTCTCTTTTGCAGGCACGATATTGTATGTACGGTTCATTTGAGGCTGGTGCGACCAGACGAATCGCGCAGGTATCGTATCTTCTCCGTGTGAGACGCGACGAGAATTGAATAATTCTCCGCATTCTTAACTGCATGAAATGTAGTTGTTGCTTTGCATTCTTGCTTAAAACTGTTGCATCTATTTGCGAATATTTGCTTCATTACGACTTCTTTGCATTTGAGATCATACATCTTCCGTGCATATCATTTGCATTTTGCCCCCTGCGGGCATGCTGTGAGCATATCTCTGTCTATCTTATGATTGTCTAAGTCTTGGCCTTGTCAAAAATGGGTCGTCTCACGGGCTTTGACATTCACTCCGTCACTTGTGACTTCGAGTTCTGTCAAGAGGGGCAATCAGAGACACCCCATTTTGACCGACCTTAAGACTTCGCGTCACCGATTGAGCTTCGGTGATTGCATATTGTGCTCGTTCAGAAGTCTCAGAGTCGCGGCCGTGAGCCCTGCCTCCGAACTTCCGAACCCTCTTTTGTGCCTTACCTCGGTTTGCAAACCAGACTCAGTTTTCTCTATTTCTCTTCCTAAAGGGAGGGAGAGGTCTAGTAGATCATCTCTCAGTGGCTGTGGGCTATTTTTCGTGGCCGTAGGCCATTTTGCCCATTTCGGAGCCCGGTTTCCGGTTTTTGGAGCCGTCAGGCCGTGTGCCTCGGTTCGGGATTGCTTAACCATCTCCGATTGCTCCGATTCTTGGCATGCATCTCATTTACTCCCTTTCGAGGGACACTGAGGTCTGAGAGACCCACTTCGTGGTCGAATGCCACTTCGATTAATGACCTATTTTGGGACCGGCTGCGTGTTTAGCCCTCGAGCATTCGTTTTGCATCGGTTTTCGTTCATTTTTGGCAGGTACCTCTGTTTTATCACCAAGAAGGTCACTGAAGGGTGGGAGGCCAGCAATTGTCTCAGCAACCAGTTATATTCCTCCGGCGCCCTCCGACGCCCGTTTTTCTCACTTCCGAGCCAATGTTGACCACCCTAGGGCCACTGTCTTCAACCCCAAACCACATATTTGTGTTGTACACACATGGGAGGACCCTAATATTACATGGCCGGCCAGAAATTCAACTTGAACCTTTTGAACCCCTCCTAAAAGTGGCTTGTTGTCTCTCCTGTTTTACAGTTGCCAATTTCCAACCACAGGGTTTTGTTGAGGACACATGGGAGGACCCTAACATTACATGGCCGGCCAAAAATTCTTCTGGACCATTTTGCCCCTTGGCCGGCCGGCCACCTGCAGCTTTGATAACTGGCCAGCCAGCTTCCTTACAGGGAGTACTTTACAGCTGTGTGCTCTTTTCCCTCCAAAAACTACATTCGGAGGGAACTCTTTTTGGAGGGAAAATTGATGCCTTTTCCCTCCACTTTTTTTCCTCCATTTCTGCCCCATTCTTGTCCATATAGCTAGCCTCCCAGCTCTAGAGAAAGGGTTGGAAAATTGCTCTTAAGCTCATACACACATATCTATCTCCATTACTCTAAAAACTCCAAGTTCTACACCATTCTCTTCATTACCACCTAGCACCACCACCACTACTCCATTCCAGCAGCAAGGAGAGGTTTTTCAGAGGCTTAGAGGCATCATTCCTTGGTCCAAAAGGCAGCAAAGAAGTGGGCTTCAAGGGTAAGACCATTTTTCCCCTTTTGTAGCTCATTTTTGCCACATCTTTCTAGCCTATTTTCTTACTGTTTTGGGCTCTGACCCTAACTGAAAGGGTCATTTTTTTGAGCCAATCTTCATGTTTGTTTAAGGGTTCAACACTGTTTGAGACCCCCATTTGGTACTTGCTTCAATACCCTCTTGTATGCCATTATTTTGCATGGTATTTCTAGCCTATGTGTAGTCTGTTTTGAGGCATGATATAAACTGTAAGTTGGCTTATTTTGAGCCCCTCTACAATATTGTAGCAGGTCTCAACACTGTTGGGGGCCTCCATGTTGCACTTACCATTATACCCCTCTTTGGCCCCCATTTTTGCATGCTTTGTTAGCCTACCTTGCTTCTGTTTTTAAGCCATGATCAGAACTGAAAATGGACATATTTTGACCCCCTGGACATATCTCATTAAGGTTCTTTTTTTTTTTTGGTGAATTCTTTGTATACCTCATGTTATAGCCTCTTGTTGGCCTACTTCTTGCATGGCATTTTTAGCATGTTTTTATATTGTTTTGGGGGTTGTCATCTACTGAAAAACAGCATGTTTTTAGGCCCTATTCAGTGTTGTAGAAGGGTCTTTTGCCATTTGGGCTTTGCATCTATCACTTGCTTCATTGCCTCCCTTGCGGAGCCATTTTTGTATGCCGTTTTAGCCCTACTTGTGATTGCTGTTTGGCCATGTTTTGAACTGTAAAAAATACTAGTTTTGGGGCTGCCTTGCTTCTGATTTTTCATGTCATGTTCAAATTATGCATGTATTGTATAGCTACAAGTCATTTCGGGTGCCTAATTTCGCATTTCGGGATAATTTCATGCATTGGGTTTCGTTTTACTGGGTTTCGGGGCTGTTTTGCCCCTCATCTTGCCACTGATTTTTGCATGATTGCATACTATATTCCGCGTCTTTGCCACGTCTCATTAGAGTGGCATTTCGGTGCCTGAGGGTCCGTCCTCGATTTGCGTGCACGCATGCACGCATTTCGAGATATCTTGTTTTCATCTGATGGCCTCCTATGTGAGTGTGGCTGAGGCTCTCTCATGTTGGTGTAAGCCCATTATTGCATTGCGTATGCCATTTCACCCATAGCATTGTGTATGCCCGATTGTGTATTACCTCGTGTAGCGTGTATGCCATTCCATAACATTGTGTATGTTAGGATTGTATATTAGTTGCATTTCATGCATGTCATGCATATCGCATCGTGTTCGGGATAGGAGTTACCCCGGGCACGGGAAACGAGGCGCGTTTCGTACTCCGAGTAACGGAATGTGTCTCAATTCCCAAGTCACCGACACTCCGGATTATCTGTGATGGAGTTAGGTTTTGTTGTAGCATTCATATGCATTCATCCTATATTGAGTTGTGCAATTCGGCTCCTCGGCCATCATGCATCGATATGCGTGATTGGTGGCACGAGGATCGAGGCATACATATATTTGTGAAATACATTGCTATGCATCTTTCCTGCTCTCTGTTGCAGCAAAATCAAGAATCAGCAAATTTTTGGGACTTGGCACGCATTTCAAGAAAAGGTGTAAACAGAGGCTAATTGGGGCATCCCAGTGGATTTCCGCGCAAGGCAGCCCAAACATGCAGCATTCATCAGAATCAAGGCAGCCCCTGGCTTGCATGCCAGTTTACAGTTTTTCTTAGTTAATTTGTTAATTAATTAGGGATTTGTATATTATGTGGACTGTATTATTCGGACTGTATTATTCTTTCATTTGGGACTGTATTATTATTTATTCGGACCCTCTGTGCGAGGGCAAAATTGTAATAAGTGTGGGTGAGTGTGATGTATGTCTTCCAACCCCACGTCTTTCTTCCCTTTTATTTACCTGCTTACGATGGTTAGATATAGGGCATGTTTCAATTAGCATACAGTATGACAGCATGTTTGCATCATTCATCTGTTTTGCATGCACCGGGCTTGGCGCATCATACAAACTGCATTTGTATTTCAACTCCAAATTAAATACGTGTTAGTTGTAGCATTCCGTATGCCATGTTTAGAATAGTCGAGCCTGCTATAGTTTGCATTTTTGCATGTGTTGCATTAGGCATTTTTTGTATACTTAGGAACCATGCATGGATTTCTAATGAGCTTCTGTTTTGGCTTGGAGTACTCGGTGAGTTTTATGCTTTAGCATCCTTGCATGCGTGTGAGTGACTGCCATGAATAGCATGCTTACCATGAGGCTACGTGCTTATATGATATAACTGCCTTGAATGCCTGTGGGTGGAGGTTGAGTTACTTGAAGTGGAACAAATCATTGACTGTTTGTTTTAAGCCCACTAGATAGTGGCAAAATCATGTTTTCTAAGCCCACCCGAGGGTGGCAAATCCACGTCTTAGCCTACCTGCGGGTAGCACCATCAAACCATTTTCAAACAAACAAACATGAAATGTTTTGTTCCAATTCAGGCGACTCAGTCTATACTTGTTTGCTGTGAGCATCACATAGTAACCTAGGCTAATAACCGGAATAAGAACGCACAATGTTTTCAAAATAAGATATCATGGTTAGTAGAGGCCGGTCTTTGACCGGGTGAGCGGGTGTGCTCACGAAGTGACCTTCCCCAATCGTACCCAAGTTCCCGAGCCGAAGCAACTTTGGTGATGACGGACACGTGGCCTTTGGCACCAAGTCAGGGTTTCCTAAATTTCCCATTATAAAATATTTATGTGGCGACTCTGTATCTGGCAAAGCAGTTCATATTTGGTACTTCTTTCAAAAAAATCTGTTTTCAAAAACGATTTGTCAGATTTGGACTCTTTGGTTCAAGATTAAGAACCGTGACATTTGAGTCCTTCGAACTGTAGTAGACCCAATATCGAACCAGAACGGGGGGAGGATTCGCACTCCTTCCCCGGGATGCGTTCGGGGACGTCTACAGATGTCTGGAACAAAAAATACAGCGATTGGAATGTTTTGAAGAGCCTTTTCAGTGATGGGGCCCAAGGGAGTAAAGTTGTGGTGACAACACGTAATAGAGATGTTGCAAGAATGATGAGTGTTGTTGAACTTCATGACATTGAGGCCCTATCAGATGATGATTGTTGGTTGTTGTTTGTACAACATGCCTTTGAGAGTAGAAGTATTGATGCAAATCCAAATTTGGTATCAATTGGTAAGAAAATTGTGGAGAAATGTAAAGGTTTGCCTCTGGCTGTTATGACACTCGGTGGCCTTTTACAGTGCAAAGAATGAGATGAGGAATGGATAGATGTATTACGCAGTAAAATATGAGATTTACCACATGAAGAAAGTGACATCCTTCCTGCTTTGAGATTAAGCTACCATCATCTCCTTCTGCATTTGAAGCAGTGTTTTTCATACTGTCCAATAATACCCAATGACTATGAATTTGAGGAGGAGGAGCTAGTCTTGTTGTGGATGGCAGAGGGTTTCATTCAGCAATAAAGAGAGAAGCAAATGAAAGATACATGAGGTGAGTACTTTTGGGAATTGTTCTCAAGGTCATTTTTCCAACCATCAAGTATTGGTAAAAGTTCTAAATTCGTGATGCATGACCTCATCAATGATTTGGCTCAAGCAGTTGCAAAAGGTACTTGTTTTAGACTGGAGGATAAATTGAAAGATCAGGAGCAGCGCATAAATCTAAAGAAAGCTCGACATTCATCTTACGTGCAGGACCATTGGCAAGGTATGGAAAAATTTGAGATCTTCTACAAAGCCATACATTTGCGGACCCTCCTACCATTTTTAATACCAGGCTATACGCAATATCATGTGGCAAACAATGTTGCCCTTAATCTATTGCCGAAGCTAAGATGCTTAAGGGTGCTCAGTATGAGTAGATATTGTATAAGTGAACTTCCAAATTCAGTTGGATATCTGAAACATCTGCGGTACCTTAACCTTTCCTACACCCTTATTGAAGAATTACCCAAATCATTAGGGTCTCTGTACAATCTACAAACATTGATGTTAAGAGGATGTCAAAATTTGAAAAAGTTGCCTGGAGATATGGAAAACTTAATTGACCTACGTCATCTCGATATTACAGATGCAGATTCCTTGGAAGAAATGCCGTTGGGGATAGGTAAGTTACCTAGTCTTGTAACACTATCCAATTTTATTGTTACTAAAAACAATGGGTTTCGGATAAGAGAGTTAGGGAACTTAATTTATCTTTGAGGGAAGCTTTCCCTATCTGGGTTACAAAACGTGGTGGATCTGTTAGGGAAAATATGATTTCCCACAAGTAAATCAATTTTTGGAAATAAAAACTCGATTAAATAAAAAACAACACAAGAATTTTACGTGGTTCCCTCAATGTGAGGTATGTCCACGGGATCGAAATCCGATTCCACTATCAACTAAAGAGTTTCCAAACGATTACAAACGAGACATGAATGGTCTCAGAAAATCACCCTTAGGTGAATTCCAAATAATCACAAATAAACAAGAGGAAAGACCTCACCAAAAAGATGAACAAAAGTCTTCGAAACAGAGTTGAAGAAGACCCAAAATAATATACCCAAATCAACACCGAACATTGAACCAGCTGCTTCAAAGCAGAGCAGCAAACCAAGGCACCAATTCTTAAATCGATCAAGTCAAATCCAGAGCAACAATCAACACCGATTGAAACCCACCAAATTGAGTTATACACCAAGCACTGTTGCCAAAAAATTTGTTGCTGTCGCTCACCTATACTTCGAATGAACATAACAATATATATCTATATATTATTAAATCTTGGACTTGTTTTATTAAAATCGTAGTTGTTACCAAATTAAATTGGGCTTCCACAAGTTATATATAATATATTAAAATATATTATAACTAACACCAAACCAAACTAAACTCTTTTAAAAAACCAATTGGGTTCAAACTCCAATAAGAAGATAGACCCCAACAATTCTCCCCCTATCGACTTAGGTGGAGACATCAATCATACCCGCCAAAGTTCGACACTTTAAATGTTTGTCCCTTGACAAAGTCTTAGTCAATATATCTGAAATATTATATCTGTATGAACTTTTCGAGTTGTAACAGTTTCAAATCTAACACATCACGAATCCAATGATATCTCACATCAATGTGTTTCGATCTCGAATGAAAAGTAGAATTTTTACTCAAATGAATAGTACTTTGACTATCACAATAAAGCATATACTTTTCTTGCTTCAAGCCCAACTTTTGCAAAAATTTCTTCAACTATAACTTTTCTTTGCAAGCTTCCGTAATAACAATAAATTCAGTTTCGGTAGTTAAGAGAGCAACACATTTTTGTAATTTAGATTGCCATGCCACAGCTCCCCCTGCAAAAGTCATCAAATACCCCGAAATAGATTTCCTAGAATCAACATCTTTGGTCATGTCAGAATCCGTGAACCCATCAAGCATCGACTTAACATCCCCAAAACACAAACACACCTTAGAAATCCCTCGAAAATAGCTTAGAATCCATTTTACCACTGCCCAATGTTTTTTACCCAGATTAGAGAGAAATCGACTCACCACACTAACAGCATAAGCAAGATCCGGCCTTGTACAAACCATGGCGTACATTAAAGAACCAACTGTTGAAACATAAGGAATTTTTTACATATCCTTCTTGTCTTTCCCACTTGTAGGACATTGATTTAAACTAAGCTTGAAGTGACCCACAAGTGGACAACCAACCGGCTTTGCTTTATCTATGTTGAACCTTTCAAGAACTTTCTCAATGTAGTTTTCTTGAGACAACCAAATCAGCCCCTCTTTGCGATCACGAACAATTTTCATACCAAGTATTTGTTTTGCCGGTCCCAAATCTTTCATAGCAAAAGACTTTCTCAACTCCAATTTCAACCTGTTAATCATGATAGAATCTTGACCTACTATTAACATGTCATCAACATAAAGTAAAAGAATAATAAATTTGCCATTCGGGAAATTTTTCACAAAAACACAATGGTCCAAAGTGGTTTTAGAAAAATCATTATTCATCATGAAAGAGTCAAATTTTGTGTACCATTGCCGTGGGGCTTGCTTGAGGCCATACAAACTTTTCTTCAATTTGCAAACAAATTTCTCTTTCTTTTTTTCCATAAAACCTTCCGGTTGCTCCATGTAAATTTCTTCTTCAAGATCACCGTGAAGAAATGCGGTCTTCACATCAAGTTGTTCAACTTCAAGGTTCATACTTGCAGCCATGCCAAGTACAACCCAAATCGAAGACATTTTCACAACCAGTGAGAAAATCTCATCAAAGTCAATACCTTTCTTTTGCCCAAAGCATTTTACAACAAGATGTGCTTTATACCTCAGATTCTTGCCATCATTCTTTAATTTGAAAACCCACTTATTTTTCAAAATTTTCCTCTCCTTAGGCAACTTCACTAAATCATAGGTGTGATTTTCAAGTAAGGAATTCATCTCCTCTTCCATTGCCTTTTTCCAATCATCTTTCTTTGTATGCTCAATTGCTTCTTGGTAGCTCTCAGGCTTCCATTGATCGGAAATCAACATAAATTCATTAGGAGGATACTTTCTTGAAGGTTGTCGGTCCCTTGTAGATTTTCTCAACTCAAATTGTGGTGGTGGTTCTTGAGTTGGATGCTCTTCCTCAATTTCTGGCTCAACTTCATTACGATTAGCATCATCCTCCACTTCTTTAATAGGTAGCTGCACATCTCCCCCATTTTCATCATCAACTGAAGATGAAGGAGATGGATCCATGTCAATGAGATCACTAGATTTTGGCTCAGGTTGATCACCTTTGCCAAAGTCTTCAATTGTTTGGTCTTCAAGAAACACAACATCACGACTTCGAATAACTTTCTTGTCGACTAGATCCCATAATCTATACCTGAATTCATCACGCCCATAGCCAAGAAAAATTCATTGTCTTGACTTGCTATCAAGCTTGGACCTCTCATCCTTTGGAATGTGAACAAAGGCTCGACAACCAAACACTCTCAAGTGCTCATAAGATACATCTTTGCTGGTCTAAACTCTTTCAGGAACATCACCATTCAAATGATAGGAAAGAGACAAATTGATCACGTCAACCGCTGTCTTCATTGAAAAATCTAGAAATCCACTAGATATTGATTTGTGATTATGTATCAATTTAAAGCAATAAAATAATCCCAATCAAACAATCAAGACAAATCAACACACGATTTTAACATGGAAAAACCATAATTGGAGCACCTCCAATTGTGATAAAAAACCACGGGCAACAGCCACAAAACAATCCATTAAGAAGATATAAAGGAATTACACAGGTATACTCTCAATTACCTAGCGAATCCATGCCCGAATTGAACCAACCCCTATGTGCCTCTTCCAACCCCGTCTTCACCTTGGAATTGTCTTGACGATGAGCCACTCCAGAATCCACCAAAGCTTCAGGCTCGAATTCTTCAGAATCCACCGAAGAACAACTTTCTCTTTTGTGTAGAATAAACAAATAATTCTTTGATGTATACTCTTTAAACCATGAGTTGAATACTCAATCAAAACATCAAAGAAAACTGGCAAAATATCCCCAAATATAAACCATAGAACCCAAGAAGAAGATCTGGAGGTGTAACCCTAGATTTGGACTGAAACACGTATTTATAAAAAACTATCCCGTGATCTCCGCTCGAGTACCGGAATAGCCGCTCGAGCGTGGAAAATTCCGCTCGAGCGGAAAAAAACATATCGCAGTATTTTTGCAGGTGATCAAACTTCTGGAACCGAGGATTCTTCGCTCGAGCGAAGTGGCAATCTTGAAAGAATTAACATCACAAAATTTCTCTGCAAGGCACAATTCGGGTTGGATTCGCATCTAATAACCTCATAGCCTCACTAAAATAAAAGTGCGAAAACAAGTACAACTGAAAGGAGTTTTGTCAAACGGGATTGCTAAGAATAAAAACCTAACAATCTCCCCCTTTGGCAATGCCGTGACAAAACACACCTAACAAATAAAATCCTAAACAGCCCAACCCATTACAGCCAACAAAAGCCAACTTCTTTCTCAAGGTCATGATCTGCAAAACAGTTATTTGTGCCACAATCTCCAAAACATTAGTCCCACAAGAGTATATGAAAAAGCAATAAACATATAACTAGATTATCTTGAAGCATTAGATGAAAAACATGAATAGATGTGACTTGGAGATTTTAAAAATATGTAGCATGACAATCTGAGATTTAAAGAACATATAGCATGAATAGATGAAAACTAAGACACGTGCACCCGCACCTGACACAACGTAACTCCCCCTTTTTGTCACAAATTGACAAAGGAAGCTTAATCAACTCAAGCAAGATAAAAAACCACAAGAGCAATGATAAGATTATGCAAATATTAGGAGCATACAAGAAGGAAATAATAAGCAAATAGTGCATAGCAACATGCAAAACAAGTATAGCCAATCTCCCTTACCAAACAAATCAAAGTGTTCATGCTAACAAACTCTTGTAATGATAAACCAAACTCCCCCTTACTAAAAACAATGAACAAGAAGAAAAATGACAAAAAATAATATGGTAGAGCACGCAAGGAATTTCAAATTTGGATCTTGAAACACATAAGATTATCCAAGAAACACAATTACTGGAAAACACAATGTGCACAGCCTTTAGAAGATTCCTCACAAACGAAAGTGATGCATTATGTGAAAAGCATAAATCCCATGATAAAAGTGTGTGTGTGTGACTCTTGGAGTTCGACAAACACTAGATTCAAATCCTAGTAGTGATATAAAAGCTGGACCTCTGACAAGAGAATCTCAGCACAACTAAGGAAAGTCAAACCACTAGGAATCAAGGGGTATTTGTTGAGTAATAGCGGAGGCTCCCCCTCAATCAATAAATCCCTTTTTTTTTTCTTTTTTTTTTCACATCTTTTTTTTTTTCTTTCTTTTGCACATTTTTTTTTCTTTTGCACTCATTGGCGGCTGACACGCTCAGCAGTATAGAAACCGAATCAGAGAAGCATGGATATAATAAGGATGGCCTGGTTGGTGACTCTGAGGTAGCCTTTTTCTTATGCCTGGACTACAAAGAGTAGAAGGGAAAGCCGTGGAGATGCATAAAGATAGAAGGTGGTTTAAGAGACTCAACATCACCCATGATATGCTAATATAGGTCAATTCCTCTAGAAAAGCAAAAGATACAATGCCAGAAGTCCATAGAAAAAACAGATCACTAAGGCGGAAGGCTCTGATATTTGCTAATCCAAGAGTGTGTACAGAATGAGACATACTAATCAAAGAACACACACTCCGAAATGAGTAATGACCACAAAAAGCACACACATATTATCTTGTAATGGATATTCTTATCAATTCCAATATGCACCAAGGACTTCTCAAGAATTTCAAGCTTGCAAAATCAGACTAAGAAAATCTTTTTGGATTTTTTTTTCTTTTTTTTCTTTAAAAAATAAAGCAAGACAAAAAATGAACAAGCACACATTTAATGAGTCAAAAAGAAAAAAACAAAACAGAAACCCAAAAACTAAAATGAATAAACAAATTAACACAAGTCAAGTTTTCTTACCCAAACTGATTTAGTATGAACAAAGTTGTGAGAATTGCGGTTATTGGGTGGTGTCTTGACATTATGGTTCCCTTCCCCTTCAATGAGAACCCGTTTGGACATGGTTTCCAACGTCTCATTCCTAGGTCTAGGAAAACACAACCTCTGTTCATGTTTGGTTTCAAGCAAATCAAAATAACGAGGTCTAATCTGACCTTTAACCTCATTACCACCAATGAAGTGTCTCCTATCCCACGAGATATTGGAATTTCTTCCATCTCTATGAGACACTCTCCCATGTAACTCATAACAATAAGGGCGAATATGACCATGCATAACACAATGATGACAAATAAAAACAGAGTGTACCTTCTTTTCTTTGGCCTTACCAACTCTAGGAAGTTTGAGTAGTCCATCCTCATGTTGAATATTTTGTTTTCCCTTTCCTTGAGTTCTTGTATCATGAGATGTGAAAGCACTCTGTTTTTGCTCTTTCTTACCACCAAAGCCAATGCCACTCTTGTCAGAACAAATTTGTTAAGACCCAATGATATTGTCCAAAGTCTTTGATCCTCTATTCCAAAGACCAATGGTAGCCGTAGCACACTTGAGTTCTTCCTCTTTCTTGATCATTAGGTCTTCCAAAGCAACTTGAGACATCTTGAGAGTTTCAATCTTTTCTTCATATGTTGCATAGATTTGCTGTAGCTCAATCCTCTCTGTCTCACAAGTCAAGAGTTTTGCACGAAGAGCTCGTCGATCATTAGAAATCTTAAGGGTATCATTCCTAGCCTCGGAAATCTCTTTCTTTAGTTCGACATTCTCACTTTCACATGCTTTGAGTTTCATAGTGAGTTTGTCATTCAATTTGGATAAGTTAAGAGATTCCTTATACAACTTTTCATAAGCTTGCTCAAGTTCTTCATCATCACTCTCCGAGGATTCATCATCAGTGGCATTCTCAACTGACCTCTTCGGATACTCTGTTCGTCCTTCAGTTTCGGAAGCCGCCATGAAAGCAATGAATTGTTTATGTCCCTTTTCGCCTTGATTTTCATTGTCATTTTCATCTTCATCAGATTCTGATTCATCATCCCAAGTGATGGCGAGGGCTTTCTTCTTTCTCAAACGAGTGGGGCATTCTTGAGTAAAGTGGCCAAATCCTTGGCATTCATAACATTGGACTCTTTCAGAGTTCCCTTGTATCTTTCCTTTCTCCTTCTTAGCTATAGAATTAATTTTGAGTTTATCTTTGCCTTTGGATTTATGAGTATGAGTAGAGTTCAAAAGATTAGGATTATTTTTCAAAAAAGATTTTTTAAATTGTTTTACAAAAGCATCCGTAATCTTGGAATCTATTTCACAATCCTCATAAAAATCTACTCCAACTCTATGAGCACTACTAAAAGCAATAGCATTTTTTTATTTCTTATTGAAATTCCTATGTGCCTCATAAGTTTGGAGATTTCCAACCAGATGATCCAGCTTGAGGTTGTCAACATCTTGAGCCTCCTCAATAGCCGTAACTTTTGGTTGGAACCGATCGGGCAAGGACCTCAAAATTTTTCTTACAATCTTGGATTCCGGTATTTTTTCACCTAAATTGAAGCTGGAATTTACAATGTCACACAACTTCGCATAAAATTCATCAAAGGTCTCACTATTTTTCATTGAAAGGTTTTCGAAACTAGACGTGAGCCTTTGAAGTTTTGAGCGTTTAACAGAAGGAGTGCCCTCATGAATAGTTTGTACATTATCCCAAGCCTCTTTTGCGACTTCACAATTGCAAATACGACTAAACTCTTCAGGTGTGACAGCATAAAAGAAAGAATTGATAGATTTACTATTCCAGCTACTATTTTGGTAATCAATTGTGTCCCATTTATTAATTGGTTTGGGGAAAGTTACTCCATCAACAGTAATCGTTGGTTTAGTCCACCCATACATGACAGATTGCCAAACTTTTTCATCAATAGATTTCAAAAACAATCTCATCTGAGCTTTCCAAAAAGAATAATTGGATCCATCAAGTAAGGGTGGTCGAACCATAGAATTTCCCTCACGTATTGAATCCATTATCACAAATCAAACAAGATCTTGCTCAAAAGTTTTAAAAAACAAAAGAGCAACCCGCTCTGAAACCAATTGAAAAATCTAGAAATTCGTTAGATATTGATTTGTGATTATGTATCAATTTAAAGCAATAAAACAATCTCAATCAAACAATCAAGACAAATCAACACAACGATTTTAACGTGGAAAAACCACAATTGGAGCACCTCCAATTGTGATAAAAAAAACCATGGGCAATAGCCACAAAACAATCCACAAAGAAAATATAAAGGAATTACACAGGTATACGCTCAATTACCTAGCGAATCCACGCCTGAATTGAACCAACCCCTATGTGCCTTGTCCAACCCCGTCTTCACCTCGGAATTGTCTTGACGATGAGCCACTCCATAATCCACCAAAGCTTCAGGTTTGAATTCTTCAGAATCCACCAAAGAACAACTTTCTCTTTTGTGTAGAACAAACAAATAATTCTTTGATGTATACTCTTTAAATCATGAGTTGAATACTCAATCAAAACATCAAAGAAAATTAGCAAAATATTCCCAGATATAAATCCTAGAACCCAAGAAGAAGATTTGGAGGTGTAACCCTAGATTTGGACTGAAACACGTATTTATGGAAAACTGTCCCGTGATCTCCGCTCGAGCGAACTGATGGTCGAGCGCGGAAAATTTCGCTTGAGTGGGAAAAAACATATCGTAGTATTTTTGCAGGCGATCAAACTTCTGGAACCAAGGATTCTCTGCTCGAGTGGGGGAATGTCCGCTTGAGTGGACAGGCTACTTTAAATGCATTTTTACATTTTGCTTGAGGCACCTTGTCCTCGACTCCACTGAGCCTTGCCCAGACCATAAGGCGCTCCTGGACCCACGCTGGCCAGGCGGCTCAATCTGTATCATAATCGTGAAGTGGTAATCTTGAAAGAATTAACATCACAAAACTTCTCTGCAAGGCACAATTTGGGTTGGATTCGCATCTAATAAACTCATAACCTCACTAAAATAAAAGTGCAAAAACAAGTACAACTAAAAGGAGTTTTGTCAAACGGGATTGCCAATAATAAAAACCTAACAATTGTCTCACTCGAAAAGGATCTTGGGAATTTAGCTTGTGAAAGCAAACACCTTGTTCTTTCCAGAATGGTGCGGTTCATCATCTCGACAACGCCATTTTATTGAGAAGTCTTCTTAACTGTCTTTTGGTGCAGAATACCTTAGCTGCGACAATACTCATCAAATGGCCCAATGTATTCACCACCATTGTCTGATCGGATGCACTTCAATTTCTGCCCTGTTTTTCTTTCAACCATGGCCTGAAAATGCTTAAATACTTCTAGAACTTAATCTTTAGTTTTTAGTATAAAAGCCCAAACTTTCCTTGAATAATCATCAATGAAAGTAATAAAGTGCACCACTATGTGTTCTAACTTTCAAAGGGCCACAAACATCCGAATGAATCAACTCCAAAACATTTTTTTTTCTAGAAAAAACATTTTTATGAAAAGAAACTTTATGTTGTTTACCCGCCAAACAATGAACACAAGTTTTAAGATGTGTACCTTTCAAACCGGATAGAAGCTCTTTCTTGAACAAAACTTGTAGCCCCTTTTCACTCATATGGCCAAGCCGCTTGTGCCACAATTCAGTAGAAGTATCATTTTCAAGTGCATTAACAATACCTTTACAAATTTTTCTTTGCATCAAATAAAGTGTATGAGTCTTCTTGCACTTAGCCACCACCAAAGAACCCTTTGTGAGTTTCCATATTCTATCACCAAATTTGTTTGTAGCCTTTATCATCTAGCTTCTCGGTAGAGATCAAATTGAGACGAATGTCGGGAACATGCCTCATATCTTTAAGTAACAACTGGCAGCTCAAATTTGTTTCCAAGCAAACATCACCCATGCCAATAATCTTGGACAAACCTTTATTAGCCATTCGAACAAAACCATAATTTCCTTTGGTATAGGTAGTGAAGAAATCAACTCGAGAAGTCACATGAAAAGAAGCACCAGAATCAATCACCCAATTGCTCTCTTGGCCTACAAAATTGATACAATCATTTTCACAAACGACCATGAGATCATCATTGGTAGTAACTGCTGTTGTGTCTTCTTGCTTCTTATCGACACTTTTGTCATGCCTTTTCTCGTTGTTCTTGAGCTTTCGGCATTCTCGCTTCATGTGCCATTTCTCATGGCAATAATAGCCCTCAATGTCTTTCTTTGAAAAAGAACCATCTTTTGATTTGTCACGGCTTTGATCATGACCATGAGGAGTCTTACTCCTCCCCCTTCTTTTGCTTCGACCTCTCATAACAAATGCTTCCGAATGAGAGGAACCCACTGATTTTCTTCTAGTTTCTTCATTTAACAAGCTACTAGTGACTTGGTCCATTGTGACAACTCCATCGGGCGCCGAATTACTAGCTGTCACAACCAAAGTCTCCCAACTTTCGGGTAAGGAACTAAGTAGCATCAAAGCCTGTAACTCATCATCAAAAACAATTTTCATAGAAGCAAGTTAGTTAACAATACTCTTTATTTCATTCAGATGTTCCGGTATATGGCTGCCCTCTTTGTATTTTAAATTAACCAACTTACGAAACATAAAAGCTTTATTTGTGGTTGATTTTCTATCATAAAGGCCTTCTAATTTTTTCCATAAATCATGTGCCGAAGTTTCATTAGTAACATGATGAAACACATTGTCATCAATCTATTGATGGATAACACCAACGGCTTTTCGATTAAGCCTCTTCCATTCATCATCTTTCATATCATTAGGTTTGCCACTATCACCCTCAATAGACCTACACAAATCCTTACAAAATAATAGGCTTTCCATTTTAGTTTTTGAAGTTACCCAATTGCTTCCATTGACGCTAGACACACAACCCACATTCACGTCCATTGATTTACACAAATAATTAAACCCAAATAAACCGTAAGCTCTGATACCAGTTGTTTGGGAAAATATGATTTCCCACAAGTCAATCAATCAATGGAAATAAAAACTAATGCGAAAAAATTAAATAAAAAACAACACAAGAATTTTATGTGGTTCCCTCAACGTGAGATACGTCCACGGGATCAAAATCCGATTCCACTATCAACTAAAGAGTTTCCAAACAGTTACAAACGAGACACGAATGGTCTCACAAAATCACCCTTAGGTGAATTCCAAATAATCACAAATAAACAAGAGGAAAGACCTCACCAAAAAGATGAACAAAAGTCTTCGAAACAAAGTTGAAGAAGACTCAAAATAAGATACACAAATCAACACCGAACACCGAACTAGTCGCCTCAAAGCAGAGCAGTAAACCAAGGCACCAATTCTTGAATTGACCAAGTCAAATCCAGAGCAACAGGATCCTCTAGATGCAAGAGAGGCAAATTTAATTAAGAAGGAAGGCTTGAAAGTGTTATCAATGGAATGGAGTGTGGGCTTAGATGAATCACAAGGTAGAAGAGTTGAAACAAAAGTTCTTGACATACTACGACCTCACAAGAACTTAGAAGAGCTCCACATCAAATGCTACCTTGGTACAGGATTTCCAACCTGGATAGGAGATCCTTTGTTCTCCAATATGTTGTGCATAAGTTTACAAAATTGTAAAAAATGTGTTTCCTTACCACCACTTGGACAATTACCCTTGCTTAAAGACCTTTGTGTTGAAGGAATGAGTGCATTAAAGCATGTCAGTTATGAGTTCTATGGGCTGTGTAGTACCAAACCTTTTCCGTTACTAGAGACTCTAAGCTTTAAGAACATGCCTGAATGGGAGGAATGGTATACTTTTGGGGATAGTGAGGAAGTTCTACCATTCAATCGTGTTTGCAAGCTTTCCATTGAAAATTGTCCCAAACTTCTCGGAATGTTGCCCTGTAATCTACCTTGTTTGAAAAATCTAGAGATCACGGAGTGCCTGCAATTGTTAGTTGAGGCTTCCACCATTTTCTTCCCATCACACACCTCCATAGTTATGAAGGACGTTTCTCTTACAAGCCTTCTAGTGGTTCTTGAGATGAGGAACATGGTTGAAGATGAAGTGATGTTGGCAAATGCGAGTTCAGTTACTTCCCTGAGCATTGGGATAATTAAGAAACTTGAGCTCTTGCCGAAATGGTTTACTCATGGGCTGATGAAACTTGAAGAATTGAACATTACTAGTTGTGAAGAACTCAAGACATTGTGGAAGAATGACGCGAGATTGCAGCACAATCACCCTGCATTCCGAAGTTTGGAAATTAATGGCTGCCCCCAGCTCGTTTCATTTGCTTGAAGAAGATGAGGATGAAGAAAACGAAGGGCAACATCAACAGCAACAAGAGGGACTCTCTTGCACAGTGAGGCTTGATCATATAAAAATAGATAATTGTGAAAAACTGGAGAAACTGCCACGGCGGCTGCATACCTTCAATTTTCTTCGAGAGTTGCATGTCTATCAGTGTTCAAGTCTCAGCTCTTTTCCAGAGGCAGGCTTTCCCTCCATGCTGAAAACACTCGTGATAGGTGATTGTAAGGCTTTGCAATCCATATTCGGGTGGGTAAAGCAGATTAATGAAAATAACCTTGAAGTGTTAGAGGTTCATGATTGTCCATCCCTTACATGCTTGATATCGTGCAGAGGTGGGCAGCTACCACCCACACTAAAAAAGGTTGAGATTTGGGAGTGTAAAAAGTTGGAGGCACTGCTAGTAGAGGAGGGGATGAAAATTAACTGTCCATCTCTTGAGTATTTTGCGATCTGGTATTGTGATAGGCTCAAATACTTGCCAGACGCCGTTCCTAATGATAATAATCTCAGGAATCTCATTCAACTGATGGTACATGGGTGTAAGAATTTGGAGTCCATTCCGGACGGATGGTTCCACTCCGCAACAAATCTGAGAATTTTGGCTATCTCCCATAGTAAAAAACTCAAGGCCCTGCCGCTCTTGCCACACCAATTGCAGACCATCAACTACCTCACTTCTCTTCATTGGCTGCAAATGAATATTTCACATTGGAACAACAACGTCAAGCAGATTGGTTGGCACAATTTACCCAGTCTTAGCACATTGTCGATCACAGGCCCAATTAGTGTGACAGAGGAAGAACAAGAAGAAGAAGATCGGGCAGGGTCCAACATTTCGATAGATGAGATGTTGCTGCCCGCCTCTCTGATTGATCTTCGTATCCATGAATTTCCAAATCTAAAGAAGCTATCTTCTAAAGTGTTTCAAAACCTTTCCTCTCTTCAATTTCTTACTATCACTGATTGCCCTAGGCTCGAATCTATTCCAGTGAAAAGCCTGTCTCCGTCACTTCTGAGATTGTGGATTCAGAAAAGTCCGAGACTAGCAAGGAAGTGTGAAAAGGGAAAAGGCCAATATTGGCCCCACTTAGCTTACCTTGCTGATGTCCAAGTTGTTAACGAGTGATAAGCTCTGTGGAGATTTCTACAGCAATACCAACAGTCAAATTGCTAGGTACTCCCATATCACAATTTATTATAAACTAGTTTGGTTGAGGTTTCAAATTTTGTTTTTTATTTTTTTCGAAAAATATAAACTACTTTGATAGCAATAACCCTTTTTAAAAAAATAGGCTTTGTTTGGTTTGTGTTTTATAATTTTTTTTTCAAAAAATGAAAACTAGTTTGATAAAAGTAAATATCAAAAATATAATTTAAAATTTTTAAAAATTATTTTTGATCTCTTAGAAGATAAAATTATAAAAAAATGATAAGCGTTTTTTTTTATTTCTTTCACCAAATTAATTTTTAGTTTTTTAGAAAAAAAAATTCTAAAACAAGTTTCTGAAAACTAAACTAAACATGACCATACTTTTTCCCAAACCGAGAAAATCATATGAAAAAGGATGAGTGTTGATTATTATTATTTTTTATTATGGATTTTAAAAAATTCAACCAAACAGTATAATTGATAGTCAAGACTTCCAGCCTTCATAATTTTTAATGTCTTTTTGCTTATTGATTTTTAGCAAATTTTTCTGATGAAGGATGGCTATGCATGACAGTGTATTTTAAGAGTTCATTATGAGGTTCTATTTCTCTGTTTCCGGCTCTTCCCGTGCTTAATGTAAGTAAAAAATCTAAGTTTGTTTCTCAAATATTCTTTCTTTCTTTCTTTTATTTTCTAAAATCGCTTCTCAACCTATGAAATTGAACTCTTAAAATAGAACCATCTGTGAAGTTTGTCAATTTATCAAAATTCTTGATTTCATTTATTAGTTAAACTTTTCATTGAATAGTTTTTGCCATTAGCATTTTGTTGATTGGAGTCTAAAGGGTTTGAAATGTATTCTGCTTCAAATTCTGCATATAAATCAATATTGAAAAATTGACTACATTTAATGTTAGGGCATTATATATATATATATATTCAAGAGCAATTATGTACTTGATAAATATTTAGCAATGTCAAAGTATCAAGTGACATTGTTCATACTATGTTTCAATCAATGATGTAACAAAAAACTTTACGGGTGGAATAATGCTGATCCACCTTAGTTAAGTAGTGACAAGGGATGACCCACCATAGTTTTTTAATTTCTCATTTGTTGGGAGCACCATATAAATAATGTCACATGATAGTCTGAGGCCACCTAATAATTTTTGGGGGAACCACACGTAGGTAGGAGAAGGGAAAAAAAATTACAAACACATGGGGTGTAAATGAAAAGTTGTGGAGACTTGCACCCCTCCATGTATTGGTAATTTTTTTTCTCTTCTCCCACCTGCATACAGTTCCCCATAATTTTTCCTAATGCACCACCCACATAGTGAAAACTAGGGCAGCACGAAGACTCAAAAAATTGAGAACCAAACAAACCCGACTTTATGACGTTGGGTTGGTTTGGGTTTTTCAATCCTTTGATTTAGTTTTGGGTAGATCTAATAGGATTGATTCAGCTCTTCATTTAGGGCTTACTTAAACAAAATAAACCCAAGACCCAATATACATGTATATATTACATAAAATTATTTTTATGTTGAGTTGTTTTTGTTGGAGAAAACTGACTGTGGGGATATATTTTCTGAGTACCAACACGTGGCCGAGGTGACACCGAAGTGTCAGCAGAGTTCCCCACGTGTTATGGTAGTTGTGCCGAGGTTATCTCGGCTAGGCCGAGGATACCTCCGAAGATATCGGAATCCGAGATAAGCGGATAAAGGACAAGAGTCCTAGAATGAAGAGGAAGCTCAAACCTGGATGTGGACAAGAGTCCAAGGTTGGGGGAAGACTTCAGTTTGGGGTAAAGATAAACTCTTAGGGAGTATGTCTTAATTCCACTGAGAGTCCTAGATTAGCAGGAGTCCTAAGTCCATTAGGACCGGGTTCCAGTTGGGACTAGGATTGGATTGGCTATAAAAGAGAGGCACCCCCATGGGTCTAAGGTACGTTTTTTATGCTCAAGTTAGTGAGTTAAGTACTTGATTATCCTTGAGAGATATACTGACTTGATCGTCGGAGTACCCCCGGGTGGTCGAAACCACCGCCGGAGTCTTTTCCTTCTGTGCAGGTTACAAGGAGCCGTCTACTCTGCCTGTGTTCTCCTGCTGAATCACTAAGGAGGGCAGTGTGATCGGAAATTCACTCACACACTGACTCTATGAATAATTGCTAAAGTGTTAAAACAATAACAATATGGCTGAAAGCTTCAAGCTAATTTTATTGAATTGAATGGAATGAAAGAATACGACTTAAATAAGAGTAGCAAAGCTACATCTGCAAGCAACTACAATGTCACTTAGCAGATTTTGTGAAACTATACCCTTTATTACATGAATTAGTTATACACACCAACCATGACTCCTACAAACTAGGGATTCTCCTATAGACTAGGGAATACCAATCTCCTAGCTATAGATAATAGTATTTATTAAAATAAAAACTTAAAATTAAATCTTAACACTCTCCCTTAAACTGATTTTTGTAGAAAACAGTTTAGAATTCAAAACTCTTTTTTTTTTTTTTTTTTTTTGTGTATCAGCAACAATGCAACCAGCTTCTGCTAATGAACAAACTCCAAGTATGCTTTTGAGCTTCTCGAACACTGGTTGTTTGAGAGGTTTGGTTAAGATATAAGCTGCTTGATCTCCACTCTTGCAAAAGTCTAACTCATCACACCATCTTTGCAAAAGATCATGCAAGATCATACATCTCAACACCACTTCTTGTGTAAATGAGATCATCAACATATAAACACACAATGAGCATTTTACCTTCATCATCAACCTTAACATAAAATGTATGTTCATATGGGCACATTTGGAAGCCTTGCTTGAAAAAGTAAACATCTATGCGGTTGTACCAAGCTCATGGTGCTTGCTTTAACCCATAGAGTGCCTTATTCTATCTATACACCTTCTCTTCATTGCCTTGCTACACGTAGCCTGTAGGTTGATCTACATATTCTTGTTCTTCCAATTTACCGTGTAAGAATGCAGACTTTACATCTAATTGAAAAATAGGCCAAGAGTTTTGAGCAGCTAAAGAGATTACCAATCGAATTGTGTCTAGCCTTGCAACTGGAGCAAACACCTCATTGTAATCAACTCCATACTCTTGCTTGTATCCATTTGCCACCAAACGAGCCTTGTGCTTGTCTATCTCACCCTTCTCATTCAACTTGGTTTTCAAAAGTCCATTTCACACCGATAGCTTCATGTCCTTTTGGCAAGTCAGTCAGCTTCCATGAATTATTTTTCTCTATGGATTTGATCTCAACATTCATTGCCTTTTGCCATTTAGTGTCCTTTACTGCTTCCTCAAATGTGATAAGGATCAAAATCTGCAAACAATGCAAAGTGAGCAGTAATATTATCATCAGAGAGTTCATCCCCACTTACATATTTTCCTTAGACGTTGATTCTCAGGTGGCTGCTCATTTGTTGGAGGCACTACAGGAAAAGAGGGATTTGGTGGCGTTTTGTTAACGACGTTGCTGTAAACGTCACTGTTATTAGTATTTAACGGCGTTTTATAAACGCCGCATATTCTATTTTACAAAACGATACCGTTTTATAATGTGAGGCGTTTAAAAACGCCTCCGAATGCGGTCAGCCACACGCGCCCCTTTTTGTGAAAACCTTATTTTGAATCAGAGTATACATTCGCACAGTACGCACAGATCTCTCTCTCTCTCTCAGCCCTCTCCATCGAAGCTTAAATCAAAGAAGATTCAGATCGAAGCCCCGATCTGAACAAAACCTGATTCAACCCTCTCCATCGAAGCTCCGTCGAAGCTTAAATCAAAGAAGATTCAGACCGAAGCCCCGATCTGAACAAAACCTGATTCAGATCGAAGCTCCATCGAAGTTTCAGATCTAAGCTTCATCGAAGATTCAGATCGAAGCTCCATCGACGCGATTTCGAAGCGCCATCGCCTGCGATTTCGAAGCTCCATTGAAGCGATGTCGAAGATTCAAATCTGAACTCTGACCCCTCGATTACTCGCATTTCAAGCTCCATTGAACAGTCTACTTTGTTTCTGAATTGTAATCGGTACTCTCTCTCTCTCTCTCTGTCTCGCTCTATTTGTGTTTAATTGGACGTATTGGATAAGAGTGAATTAGAATCTATCATACTTGAATTCTGAAATTGTGAATTTCCTGAATTATTTGACTATTTTATTCCAATGTTTGTGAATTAGAATCTATCATACTTGAATTCTGAATTATTTGACTATTTTATTCCAATGTTTCCTGAACTTATTTTGGCACTAAGAATGCTCTGTTCCCCTACAGAAAAGGATCACCGCCTGTTCCCTGTGTACTTTGCAGAAAAGTTCTCAGAGTGATATCACTGCCATGCATTAGGTGGTCATTGATTTAAAAGCATGAAATTTTTGACAGGGTGCAATTGCATAATCAATTATTTGATTCTTGCTTGTGTTTGTGGCCTCATTTCCTGTCAAACAATGGATGGCATTGATTTTTGATACACTGTATTGGTGCAAATCATGAAACTTCATATTTTCTCTTAATGTTGTGTTCGAATCTTTGTAACATTGTTCCTCACACGTTGTTAATAATCTGCATTAAAATGTCTGGGCATTATAGTTACTAGAAAATTATAATTCTCTAGCTATCTTCTTTTTTGAACATAAATAGCAAAATATGGAATACTTCTGTTAAGCTACTGAATTTCGAACCCGCACAGGTAGCTCGGTGTTGAAGGGGCTTACCTTGGGATGAACTGTAAACCAGGATATCCAAGGTTCGAGTCTTCCTAGTGTTGCTCCCGGCGTTAAATGATATATGTGGTTGTGCGTATCAGGAATTTACTCTGCAGGAATGGGTCCAATGTGGCCCTACCTTGGGGAGGAAAAACTATTGAATGTAACGGTGAATACTTATTGGATGGTGATACTGCCACATGTTATCACCCTTGCATCCAATATTTACTCCTTGGGGAGGTGTCTTGTCGACAAAAAAAAAAAAAAAAAACGAAAACTAAACTAAACCAAATTTGGAAAATCCGAATAATTCCTCATATCTTTCCATAGTTCCCTCTTGTAAGAAGAAACATAATGAACTTTAGTAGAATAGATAGTTTTCAGAATAATAAAGGATAGTCATACATGAAGAGCTCAATATGTGTAAGATACAAGAAGTTCAAGGCTATGTGTGATTCATCCGAATATCACATATTTCTATAATAAATGAACAATGGTCATTTTACGCATCGAGGCTGTTTATATGTATAGGCGGTGTGTGATCTGCATATTAATTATTTCTTCTATGTACACTAATTGTATTTATCAAAAAAAAAAAAAAAGACACTAATTGTGGATTGTTAAATGCACCTAATTAAGTTTTTAACTTTCACATCTAATCTTGTTTCATTGAAGGCAAGTTTGTATTTACTCTCATAAAAGGCTCGTTATGCTATATGCGATTAAAATTTACATAGTGACCCTTGAATTAAGATGCAATTCCAAAATCCTGCTTTTGCTATTTTTGTTTGTGATCAAGTCAATAATTGTGTTTTTTTCCTTTGTTATCTATGCGTGCAGGTTAGGTTTAATGTTGGAAGCAGTTTTGAATTATAGTTACCACCCAAAATATTGGAAGCGTTTTTGAAGTATAGTTATTCCAAAATCCCCAAGTAAGTACCACCCAAAATATTGGAAGCAGTTTTGAAGTATAGTTACCAAAATTGTATTTTGTGTTTTACAATTTATTTTCTTGGGAAACTTATTGGAAAAACTTATCTAAAGTTCATGGTCTTCCTTGCATATGTTGATGGTTTATTTCCTTACCAAAAATCTTACTTTCTTCGTATCCAAACACATGTTTCTGTCACAATATTGCAGGAATTCTTACGTCTCTTCATCGGTTCGAAAGACTCTTAGATAATGTTTGCTTGATGGAATGTAATGTTCATTCTATTAGAACATTCATTCTCACATTTGGTTCACTAAAAGAACTGGTGAAAATTAAGCATTCCATTCCATTTCATTTCCATTCCAAAGGAACCAAACATAACATATATCTCCATCTAGCAACTCTGTTCCTCTATATGTTTTTCATTGGCGTTGTTGTCCAACATTCGAAATTTTAATAGGTATCATGATCACTTTTTAAATCGATCTCTGTCCCTAATTTGTTGTCCCTAATCATATCGTCTGTGAGATATATATTCTGACTTGACATTCATGGTATTGTTTAAAGAAGGTGTTGAAGGTGACTCTAATGATTACACTAATTATTTGCTTTTCTATGAGTAAGCAATACTTTATTTTGTCTATAATATGGACTTTTTAAGTTGGGATTGCTATCAATTTTATTGCTCATGAGATCTTTAAGAATCTGTAATATTTTACAATTGTTACATTGCAAGTTCTTCTTCTTGAGAATAATATAATGTTATGTGCAAAGTCTAAGCACAGAAAATGTGCCAAATTGCCATTGGATAGGTGGTGATGACACATGAAACAAGAGAACAAGGAAAAAAACACTCTCAGTCTTGAGCCAAGATGTACATTAAGCAGATAAATTTGAGGAAAAGAAAAAAATTAACATTTCTAATAAATCGATGAACATCACAAAAACCTTGTGATGTGGTTTATCATGCCCCACTACTCTTATGTAAAATTTCTTGATGCAGAAAATTGGCTAAAATCTTGCAAACTATCGTTTTCCTTTTCGCAACATATAATCCCTATTGTTTTCTTTATCCTTTTCTTTATTTATCTGAATATGAGGTGTTTGTTAATTTTTTCCCTGTTATTACCTGTGGGGGTTCTTTGTATGAACATAATTTTTTACATATTATGTTGACTTAAATGTTTAATGTCTTTATTTGGTCATGCAGCAGAATCTTTCTGATTTCTTTCTCTGAGAACTTCTCTGGTCCAAATAGTCTCTTGAATGTCGGTTATTGATTTGGAGTGTCTTTGCTTGTATTGTTGTTTTCTCATTGAATGGCATTAAAGTTCTCTTGCATACGCTTTTTTTGAGGAAGATTCTAAATTCTTTGTTTTCAATTGTTGAAGTTCAATGTGAGACAATTAACTTGTTTTATGAACATGTAGAGCTTATATTTTATTGATTAGTAATTTCTTAAGTTGATGGTTGTCTCCCTTAGGTTTCCCTCGGTGGCTAAGTCGTAATTTTTCTTGCCATCAAATGTGTCAAAGAGGTAAGAGCTTCGTATAAGCAATCATGTAAATTATAATTTATCGCATTTTCTTTTTGCTAATAAATGGTTCTTGGTTTTGGATATAGGTTGCTACAAGAATTTGTTGAAAAACATGGAAATGGGTTCAAGTAGTATATACTTCGTCGGATGGTTGAAGAATAATCCTTGATTTACCATATAAGGCTTGTTTACGGGCCTAAACTTTCGGGTTAGAAATTTTATTAGAATGTCATGTTCATCCCATGATAATTAATGAAATAACTATACCTAGAACAAAATCAACACATCTTTGTACAATGTAAATATGATCATGTAAATCATGTGCACTAAGAAATATTATTAGACTAGTTTTCTTATTCTAATAAATTTTGTGGTCAAGTTTTGTCTTTTGGTTTTTGAAGTTTTCTTTGTTGTGTATAAATCTTGTGGGTTTCCTTTGGTTGTTCCAGGTATGACAAAGCCAATAAGAAGGGTGCACTAAATGGATATTTCCTTTGGTTGACAATTGGCTCTGATCGGTAGGTAGTCTGCATTGGTTTGTGTTTCCTTCACTTAAATGCACTTCTATGATGTTGATTCTTTTGTCCTCCACAAATTTTGAATGAGAATGGAACTTGTGTCAATTGTATATAATGGTCAGGCTTAGGCAAGAAAAAAACCTCTATTGATCGGTATTTGTGAATAGGCATAACTTGTCAAACTAGATGGCACTTGCATATGAAGCAAGGTGTCTTTGGTGTGCCTTAGAATGTTAAAAAATCTGCAGACAGTACAAGGTGTAATTCAAATTGGAGACCAATCTGTTTACTTAATGTAAGAATTTGGACAAATATCCTTGTAAACTTAGTACCTAATGGTCAACATTAGTTACATATCAATAAAGAAAAAGAAAATAGTCATTACATCTGTTGGTCTATCAAAGACTTGGCTATCCATCACAGACGATTTTTACGTTTTGATATCACAACGTTCTGTCACATTCGATTGTTAAACATTAGTTAGGCAAAAACTAATTAACCTAAGCATGATTATTAGTTAGAAACTCATTTTATTTATTTCATTTCCCAAATCATTTCTGTATCATTAACAAATTATCCGGTTTGCCTCATAAAAGTGATTATTTAATCATTTATCAAAATAATACCATATTCATTATTGACATATTTATTATTGAAATCGTTAATTGCCAAATTGCCAAAAGTTGTAATTTAGCTAAAAGGGTTCAATAGCGAATGTACTTTGCATTGAAAAACATGACTAACTTGATTTTATTTTATTTTTTGTAAAAGATTGATCTATTGATAAAAATACTCCATTTATCTTATTTTAAAAAATGTCAAGTTTAGCCACTGTCGCCCAATTTTAAATAAAATTATTGAGAAATCCACTCTTGCAATGGCACACCCTCACTTAGAATATAGAGACGTCTCCAAATGAAAGGAAATGACACACATAATTGAAATATAGAAAGTAAATTTCTAACTACATATTACAGACCCAAAATAGATTGACATTAAATACAATTAAAGGCACGCAGTTCAGTAACTAAAGTAATATATTGACATTAAATACATAATTCATGCAATATTCGGACATATGAGAATGGACCAGGTCAGAAGCTCACTATAGTGAGTAGTGAGTGCAACATGAGAATCAGTGGGAGGACCCAACTGGGATGGAGAGACATCATTCGCAACTTTGATGCACAAAATCGGACTTACCATACTTTTTTTCAACACCGGGGTTTTGTATGTCCAATGGAACCACAATGATCACACTTCCTGTCACCACGGGATGTGGAACCACTATAAGAAACCCCACCATATGAAGTATGCTCACGTGAACTAGCATTGGAGATCCCACCATGTGTATTTTGAGCAGAACTGCTACGCAGAATCGCCACGAAAACCACCATGATTAGAACCACAACCACCACTTACTAGAAACCTAGGCGAGCAGGCAAAAGGAAGAACCGGACAAGACAGGGGAGTTCTGGCCCAATCAGGACCGTAATAGGCGGGAGTAGGCATTAGCGACTATAGGAAGTGTCTCACTATCAAGAATTTGATCCTTAAAACCCCATAAGTTGGAATCCAACTCGGAAAGCAACAATGCTATCATAGTAGGTATTTAGCCATGTTTATTTCATTGAACCGAGATGTCCAAAATCCTTGCTTGAGACTTTCGAAGTTTTAAATGTCACCAAGCATAATTCAACTCATAGAAGGACACGGCTTGACATTGAAGTATTCAAGTTAACCAAGCGAGGTATAGAATATCATGCTAATAGAAGAAATATGGAGGCATGGAAAGAGTGAGGTGAATTAGAACAAAGATCAATCAAACTCTAGTAGAAATTTACACCACAATTTTAACTGAACATGGCTAACCGCTTGCCAACAATTATCCATGAATGCCATTTCAAAACTCATGAGAGATTCTTATGCAAAAGGGGCCTCATTTTGATTGAGACATTATGTTCAACATGTCAAACTATCTTCGTTTTCCTGCGACATTGTTGTGGTTGTGGTGCATTTGCTTTTAAATCATTCATAATTTAATGCTCAATAATGAAATTATATTCCTTTTATGCTTGAGGGCAATTCTTACGGCCTTTTTGTTTTCATATTTTCCCTTATGTTTATCTTGACTTTTTATAAGCGGCGCAGATTGAAAAGCCTTTACAAAGACATGGTGGAAGGCTTGAACACAATGAGACATCTTGTGGTTCATGCTATGGTGTAGAAGCGGTATGCTTTTCTATGGCCTTCTGTGTTGATGCTTGGCTAAATGTTTAATTATGAGGCTTATATATATAAGTTACATAAGAGCTTATGGATTGTTGACCTAGACCTATTCAGTTAATTTGTTTAAAGATTTAATTTGGAATAAACACCAATATACTTTGGAGGAACCTTTTATAAATCCTAGCCAACAAGGATATAGATACAGGACACGATACAACACAATGTAGGCACATGTTGATGTGTTAATTTCAATAAATCGATACACGTTCTCGGGGCACTATCCTTGCAACAAAAGTTTTGAAAATTTTAGTTAACTTAAACATTTACCTCCTTTGGTCAAGCTATGATAAAAATCTTGGGTTTTTTATATTTTCATTATATAGCTTTTTCTAATTTAGTAAGCAAGCAAAATTTATTTATTTTGCTCCTCTGGTTTGGTTTCCATTATATTATCTTAAGTACAAATTCAACTCATTCAGAAAGAAGCTTCCTATTTCATTTGCTTATGGATAATCCCCATTTCTTGCTATTTTGCGGTCGAGATAATGATTGTTGTCACTCTTGTGAAGATGTTCGTGAAGCATATCGAAGAAAGGTTGGGCGATATCAAATCCAGATATGATTGATCAGTCTGCTAGTTTTTTCCTTCTTCTCAAAAGATCTTGTTTTTATTGCCATGCATATTCCTAAGATGACCTCCTTTCGTGGGTCACAAGATCGCTTGAGCACAATGCACAACCTTGATGTTATTCATTGTTGTGATCTTTGAAGTGCAACTCCATTTTCTCATCATTGCCATATATTAAAATGTTGATGTGTGGGTGTTGTTCTTATCATTGGGGTTGAACTATTTGCATCTTGTGACCATTACGATGCTTGAAAATGGTGAAATTTTTGTTCGATTGGTGAGCGTTGGCTCCTTCCAAATCTTACTATCTTACATATATGAAAAAATCTTACAAGTTTATATGTCTATATGCATGAATCTATTTTGATAATTGATAAGTTTTTTTTTATTAACGTAATATTTTCATATGTAGCTTACCCCATTTGATGAGACTTAATGCTTGGTTTGGTTTGGTAATATTTTCATATTTCATATTTATTTTAGCTACAAAATATAGAAGGTATAACAAAACCATTGAAGATCGGTTTGGGACAATTTTACAATTTTGTGTTTTTAAATATGAGGATAATTTTCTACTTTGTTTTGAAGAACGATTGAGAAGCAATCTGCTCATAGCACCCCAAAATTGAAAGTTATTCTTATGTATGGTTGTAACTCATAAATAGTGCTTATTCTATATGTTTGTTCATAATTGCGAAGTTTGTTTTGCTCGTGTGTTTATCTATATCTCCAATGTTCGAATTAGCTGTTGATTCAGATCATTTTCAAGATACTTTGGTTATTTGCCCGATAATTCTTGCTCAAGGTCGAACACATCCTGTCTCAACACACTTTCTCGAGGATATATATGAAAGTATTAACTATCTTCTTGCTTTAGATTCTTCAACTTATCTAAGAGATGATACATCTACAAAGAAGGTATCTTAATATGTGGATCTTAGATTTTTGCTTTTAAGATTTCAAGTTTGTCCTACCTATTTTCTTTGGTACTCATGCGAGTGTCTGAAGTTTAGTGTTTTATTTTTGTGAGTTATTTCCTTTATTTGTTTGTAGTTAATGAAGTATTATTTTGAAAATCAATCCTCTGAATTCTTGAATTTCATGGTCTGAGAATGATCTGTTAGCAACCACGGGGAAGAAAAATCTAGTGTTATCTGGATGGGGAGATGAATCAATTTTGTCTGAAGATTTCATAAATCCATACTATATTCCTTTTAATTTTTTTGGGCAAATTGCACTTCTTGACCATTTTGATTTTAATTGATGTATTTAAAGTCTGAATTGTTGCTATTCTTAGGTATCCAATGCATTGTTTCCTATTTTTAATTTTATTTTCAAGCTTAGTTTATTTATTATTTTAATAAACATCAATTATTAGTTCTTAATAATTGTTTGACAGGTATTTTTTTTTGTTCAATCATATAAAATTAACAAAATTTAAAAATTAAAAAAAAGGCTATGGCGGCGTTTAAAAAACGCCACTATATCCCACTCCAACGGATGAATTTTAAAAATTATAAATGTCTATGACGGCGTTTTTAAAAACGTCGCTAAATGTCATGTGACGTCATAGTGCAGTTAGGTAGGACATTTGGCGGCGTTTAGTACAAACGCCGCCTATACTAATATAACGACGTTTTTCAAACGTCATTAAGTTATAGCGACGGCCGCGTCATCGACGTTTGCTATAAACGCCACAAAAAGAATTAGCGACGTGTTTAGTATTTTTGGCGGCGTTTACAAAACGCCGCTAAAAGTGGATTTTCCAGCAGTGAGGCGGCTGCTCATTTGTTGGTGCAGTTGATGAAGAACTGGGCAAGTGTTCATCAAAGGACTGCTACTGTGTTTCAATCCTATTCTCTGCATCATCAAAATCAATTGGAATTTGCTTCAGTTCCTTGCCTTTTCTAGTCCAATCCCACATCTTTTCTTCATCAAAAATCACATCCCGGCTAATAACAATCTTCTTGGTGATGGGATAATACAACTTGTAGGCCTTGGAATGTTCACAAACACCAAGAAAAATACAATTTTCTCCTTTGTCATCGAGCTTCTTCCTTTTTTCATTGGGAATGTAAGCATATGTTATACATCCGAAAATTCTGAAATGATCAACGAATGGTCTGTGCGCTGCCCATGTTTCTTCGGGTGTCATGTTTCGGATAGCTAGTGTGGGACTTCTATTCAATAAGTGAACACCCAAATTGACTGCTTCAGGCCAAAAACTCCTTAGAACACTTCTCCTTGCTAACATACTTCACACCATGTTTAAGATTGTACGATTTTTTCTCTCAGACACACCATTTTGTTGTGGTGTATAGGCTGCAGTCAGTTGCCTTTTGATTCCATGTTCCTTACAAAGATTTGATTCTCATGAGTTGTATTCTCCAACATGATCGGTTCAAAGAGTTTGAATAACTCTCCCAACTTCTTTCTCAACCAAGGCCTTGTAACTTTTAAATGTTGAAAAGGCTTCAGTTTTTTGCTTCAAAAAATATACCCATGTTTTTTGACTATAATCATCAATGAATGTAATAAAATACCTCTTATTACCATTGGACGTTGGATTTGTGGGTCCACAAATATCAGAATGGACTAGCTTCAGCGTTTTTGTAGCTCTCCTTGCCTTCCCTTTTGGAAAATGATTACGATGCTGCTTGCCAACAACACACTCTTCACAAACTTTGGATGGAGGAGTGATCATAGGGAGGCCTGTCACCATCTGCTTTTGATGAAATGTTTTCTGCCCATTAAATTTCAAATGGCCATAGCAAAAATGCCAAAGCCATGATGGATCATTCTCCTTAGCCAACAAGCAAGCCTGAACAATCTTGATTTTCAATGGAAACAACCTGTTTGGTGTCATCTGAACAACAACAATAGCACTCCTTGCTGGATCACATATCTCACATGCACCTTTCTGAATTGTTATAATATAACCCTTATCTTGCAATTGGCCAACACTCAACAAATTGGTTTTCAGATTAGGAACATAAAAAACATTCGAAATTGTTTCAACAAAATCAATCTTAGTTCTAATCTGAATATCTCCCTTTCCCATCACATTTACAATAGAACAATCACCAAAACTTATAGTAGTATGAAAGTCTTCATTTAAAGATAAGAAAGAAGACTTACTAGCACTCATATGATTGCTGCAACTTGTGCCGACATACCACACATCAAGCTCAGAGTCGTCCTTGGCATGAAAGGCCATCAAAAGTGTTTATTCTTCCCTTTTCTCAACAAAGTTCGACTTCTCTCCTTTTTCTTTGTCTTTTGGCATCTTTGTATAGCACTCATTGCTGTAATGCCCATGATTTCCACACCTACAACACTTAATCTTGGACTTGTCCACCTGTCCTCTTCTTTTATTCTGAAACTCAGAGTGATCATCATCTCTTTTGAAATACTCGCGTTGACTTGCCTCAAGCACTTCTTCCACGTTCTCTACCTCTACCTCGTCCTCTTCCTCTTCCTTTTGAGCTTGTGGATTTAGTAAATGTAGAAGGTTTCAAAGCTTGCTCTTCTAAGGTGCATCGATTCAGACTCTGTTCATGGACTAGCAAGGAGCTTTGCAACTCATCAATTGACATTACATCAATGTCATTAGACTCCTCAATAGAGCACACATAATTGAATTTTGGAGCCATAGATCTCAGGATCTTCTCAACAACAGCACCATTTTTAATCATATCACCATGGATTCGCATTTTGTTTGCTATCCCCATAACTCTTCTAAAATAATTAGCAACTGATTCTCCATTTTTCATTTGAAGAGTCTCAAAATCTCTTCTTATGGCTTGAAGTTGTGCTCACTTCACTCTTACTGAGCCCTGGAACTTTTTTTTCATGGAGTCCTAAATGTTTTTGGATGTATCCTTTTGGAGAATGGTCTCCAAAATTGCACGATCAATAGCTTGGAACAAGTAGTTCTTCACCTTCATATCTTTCAGCTTTCGATTGTCAAGTTTCTTTTGTTGTGGCTGTGTCAATACTACTCCTTCTTCTGGCTCAACAAATCCTGTTTCCACAAGATCCCAATACTCTTTGGACCTTAGAAAATTTTCCATCAACAGGCTCCAATGATCATAGTGACCATCAAAGCGAGGTATGGCTGGCTGGACAAAATTCTTTACTGATTTGTCAGTCGCCATGAATGCTCATTGTTGCAAGAGCCAAAAGCTGCTGCTTGTTTGGGAATTTTTTTTTTTAATTTTTCTATTAGGCCAGTGGTGGCTCTAGTACCAGATGTTGGAGAAAACTAATTCTATGAATAATTGCTAAAGTGTTAAAACAATAACAATATGGCTGAAAGCTTCAAAGCTAATTTTATTGAATTGAATGAAGGAATACAACTTAAATAAGAGCAACAATTACATCTGCAAGCAACCACAATGTCACTTAGCAGATTTTGTGGAACTAAACCCTTGATCACATGAATTGGCTATACACACCAACCATGACTCCTACAACTAGGGATTCTCCTATAGACTAGGTAATACCAATCTCCTAGCTATAGATAATAGTAAAACTTAAAATTAAATCTTATCAGTTTTCATATTATTATTAAAAAACAAATACTAAGGTAAACATTGCTAATTATACCATGTAAGAGAGAAATTATGACAAATGATACTCATTCTTTTGTTTCTGTTATCATATACTTGTATTTAAACAATATGAATGATTGTTTCTAATTGTTGGCTTGTATTATAATTTGAAACATTGTTTTGTTTTTCTTTGTGTTTTATGTAGAATGTCCAAGATGATATGCTATAGCTTCCTTGGTGTATTGAAGTCAAAATAATGGATATATTGTTTATGATTGTTGATTTGTACTAAAATTTGGAACAATTTTTTTTTTGGTTATGTTTTTTAATGTAATGTAAGTTTTGGTTTTTGTTTATATGAGTTAAAACAATGGATGATTGTTAATGGTAGTTGGCTTGTATTAAGATTTGAAACGTTGTTTTAGTTTTAGTTTTTTTCTATGTTATTTAAGTTTTGGTTTGATTTGATTATGTAAGTTTAAACATTGGTTAGTCGTTTATCATTGTTGGCTTGTATTAAAATGTAAAACAATGTTTATGGTTGATTGTTTATGACAACATTCTTGAGGGAGTCTTGGGTAATTAATTTTTTAAGGCAAAAATCACTTTACCTTTTTTGTGGTATTGGCTATATGTACATAAACTCGCCATCATTTAAAAATAATTACCGAATAAGAAAAAGGTATTTAAGTTAATTTATTGGTTAATGAAAGTTAGTGATGAGTTTTAATTCACAAATCATAAAGAGTTCAAATGAGTTGGCTTTTGATGAGGTTTGGGGACTTACTATTATGTTAGAGGTTTTATTTTTTAGCAAATGAGGGCTTAGTTAGTTAAGGCTTTGTTGCCTTGTTAAGGGGCTGTGGTTGTTTTTACAAATGGAGGTTTTGGGCTGATGCCTTGCAGGTGTTTTGTTTGTGTTTTGGGTGTTGATGTTGCCCCTCTTTTTTATTTTATTTTTGACAAATTTCAATTTATTCTATTGTGGTTTGATTTATATGTGTGATTTTTCTCTTGTCACTTGGAAATAATCACATGCTTTTTATGTGATTGTGGATTAAAGTGTTTAGATACTAAATCTAAGTCAATAGAAAGTGCGGAACATGTGTCAGAACATAAAGAGGTTATATGTTCATTTCTAAATGTCAAGGATAAATGAATTGGAAATAAAGTATGTGTTAAAAGAATTATGACTCCATAAAAAATGACCAAAGTATTTGTGATTTGTACAATTAGGAGGCAAGAGATTGGATTCCATGTCCAATAAATTCACTAATCTATCGTTTAGTTAGTTTAGTGAAGGTTGGACTAATAGTCAAATACATATTATTTCTAACCAAATAATTCAGGGACTATTTATTTAAGACTAACAATCTATTGTATTACCATTAGCCTTTATTTAGTCCGTTCAAACAAGAACCTCTACAGCTCTTTATGTACAAAGGTATTTTAGTCTTTTTGTTTTTAACTATTAATGGGCCTACCGCTCCATTTTAATCCACGAATCACATGGGAATTGTATAATTATTTCTAAGAAATAAACTCCAGGTGATTCTATTTGCACCATAAAAATCATTCAGTACGTCCAATTTCTCAATACTCTATTAAATTATTTAGGATTATAATTTACTCTTAATACACTCTATTTTTTCACAAACTACTCTTCATGATAAAATCATAATTTGTGGTATACTCAAATAATAAACAAGTGAATTCAAATCGGTTTGGTTCATGAAAAAATGTTACTTTTCCCTACAAACTGATGTTCAACGACCTACACCACAAAGATCTTGAACTGTATTCTCCATTCCCTTCCTTCCCTCTTCTTTTTGCCCAATTCGTATTATTTATTATCTCACCTTCTGTTTTGGTTCCTGAGAAAATGTTACTTTGTTTTTTACGCTTTCTTCTAAAAAATGAACCAATCATCACAAGATGTGCGATGATCGGGTCTATTTTGTTTTCTTTTCTTCGCTCCGTTCTCTTTTTGCCTTCGTTGGGTTTGAAAGGTCTGGGAATAGTTCTCAAATAAAGTCCTTGTTCTTGTTGTGTTCGGTGTTGAATCTCACTTGTTCCGGGGAGTGCGGGGTTAGGTCCGGAGTGCCCAAGGACCAAACTAGAAATTTCTGGGCTGTTGGGCCAGGGCCACACGTGCGGGGGGTGAGGCCGCACGTGCGGAGAGGGGTGAGGCTTGAGAGGCTTGCACACTGCCTAAAAGGCAGGTGCAGAAGGTGGTGTAGGGGAAGACCACCGCACGTGCGGGGAAGGGCGCCACACGTGCGGGATTCTGGCAGTCCAAATCTCTATTTTTTGTATCTCTTTTGGCCGAATTTATATCACTTTTAGGGCTTTTCTATCTCACTCTAAACCTTATTTTTCTCCCCCTTCTCTCTAGAAAACCTCCTCCAACCCTAAAACTCTTTGATTTAGCCATCCTTTGGATCAAGATTCATCATCACCACCACCCTTTGGAGATCAAAAGTTAGGGCTCTTCTTGGTGTAGTGAGAGTTGAAGGATCTTTCATCAAAGTTAGGGTTCATCTCTATTTATTCATCAAACATTGAGGTAGGGTTTCCTTTGAGTTATATATATGGTTATGTAAGTTTTAAGTTGATTTTGTGAGCTTCTCTTGCTATTTCGAAAAAGGGTTTTGGTGGCTCAAGAAATTGTTGATTTTGTAGAACAAACTCTATCTTGTATTCTTTTAAAGACTTTTCTTGAAATTTTGGACAAAATGGGTTGAGATTGAGGTGTATGATGAGATTTTATAAAGAGATGAACAATGTTAGGGTTTTTGTGAAAAACCTAGAAAATTGGGACTTTTTGGAAATATGGGAAAGTCCATGGAAGAAATTTCTTCCTTGTGTTGAAATGAGTGAGTGAGTGTGCAATTCACAACTTGGCAAGAAAAATGGTAATCTTCTTGATATAAGAGAGTGAAGGACTTACCTTCAAATTATTGTTAAATACATGAAAATGTTTATGTGTGATGATAATTGTTGACCCCCATGGATCATGGGAATTGAAATCTTGAAAGTGATGTTTGAAAATTTCATAGTCTTGAAATGACTAGAATGCTAAGAAATTGCATAATGAGAAGTTGTTGTTGTGTATTGATGGCATATGGTCATTTTGTGAAATAACATTGAAGAAAGAAAATGGGAAATGTGTTTGTTTCGATATTGATGTCAAGTTACTTGAATTGGAGAAATGCTATGAGGCATGGAGGAACTTTGCATTGCATTCACATGAAATTACTTCTTGAGCATTGTGTAATTAGACTGGAAAGATTTATTTCAAGAAAGGAATATATATATATATATTTTTTGTAATGAAAACAATGAAATTGTGTATGAGGTAAATACATTGGTAAGTTCGGATAGGAGGTGTAGATGAATTTGATAAGTTGACCTGGGTGTCCGTAGTGAAAGACCAGAAATCCGCGCGGATAGGTGTCAAGCCTTCCGGTTAATACTGGTAAAAATGACGATTTGGTAGTACTTGTATAGTCTACTTGCAGACACCAGCCTAGAAATTTCCAGTGTTGTATTTACCGCCCCCCCTATGATTTAAAATTGGAAGTTTGGAAATTGACGAGATTGCAAAACGTTATTGAAAAACATAGGAATTTTCAAGAAAAGTATGGCATGCGATTATTTTTGAAATGGCATTGCATGGCACTTGCATTCGCATTTAATAGTTGATACCTTGCATAAATGTATATACTTTGTTAAGGTTTCACTACTGAGCTTTATGCTCAACCCTATGGGATTTTGGTGCAAGTAAAGATGCGGTGATTCCGCATAATTGAGGGTGTGGATATGTTTTGAAAAGAGTAGATTGCTCTTCTATTTTGTTGTGAAACTTTTGTAAGCCAAGGGCTAAACATGTATGGATCCGAGAGACCATTTTGTGAAACCAGACTATTACCTTGGAAGATGTAAACCCTTATGGGCATTTTAATTATTTGAGACTAGATGCTTCACATGCTATAGATTCAAATGTTTTCTTATCATTGAATGTATATCTGCATGTGAAAGTTTTGTATAAGCTCGTTTCATCAAATATATAAAGATGGCTGGATCTTTGTCATTACTTAATAAATATTAGTTGAGGTGGTTAGTTTATGTTGAATTATTTTGGGACCTTACAAGATGGTAATACTGTAAGTCCACAACATTGACAACAAATCCGAATCTTTAAATAATGAATGCCAATTGAAACAACGAAGGAGATTAGTACTGAGTAATTCATTTGTCTAGAAAGCAAATTAGTCCTTTCTACAGGGTTTTCCCCCCCAATTATAGGTCTAAATTCTCAAAATCAAAAGTGCACCAACCCATGAAAGTCCCCGAAAACTCAAATTCCCCAAATAAGCAAACAGAATTTGATAAAGAATTAAAACTAACCAATTGATATAGAACCCGATACTAAAATCAAGAACATAAATATACATGCATGTGTGTGTGTATATATACATGTATATCTATATATGAATGAGAAAAGAAGAAATAGATAATAACTAGCAAGTTGAAGCAGCCCACAACTTAGCTGCAACCCGCATTCCAAAATAAAATACTCAATCAGTTTCAACAAAACATTGATTTCTTTATTACATTTACCCACAAGAACTAGCAAGTTGAAACTGCCCACGAATAAAAAAATATCAGTCAATCACAACAAAACAGAACTGATTTCTTTTTTAAGTGTACAAATTAGTGTTTTCTTTTTTGAAAAAAAGAAAAAGAAAAAGAAAAGAAAATAGATAAGGATAACAAGTTGAAAGGCTGATTTTTACCCCTACAGTGAGAAAAGACAAGCCAATGAAAGCTACGAACAGAAGAAAAGAACAGAAATGATGGTGAATCCAGTATCATCACCGCGGAAACTATCATCACCGCCAGAAATGATGAAGTTAAACTAAGATTGGGTGGAGGAGATATATGGGGGTTGGTGAGTAACCTTAGACGTCATAAAATAATATTGTAGACTTCTCTTATTACTAAAAATGAAAGAGGAATTTTAGATTAATTTTCTTAAAGAATAATTTTAATTTTAATTTTAAATTTAAATTAAAATTAAAGTATGGTTTTAATTATTTATTTTGATAATATTGACGCTATCGTTCTGTAAATTTGTTATTTGAATACTCATATATATTAATTTTAGTTAAATTATTTGTATATTTTGATAATTTTAGTTCTATCGTATTATAAAAGTGCAATTATCATATAATAATTTCATATGATATATATTAAATTATAAAATAGTAAAATAAATACTCATTCTGATATTAAAAATAATAGTTAAATTAGTAACATAAAATTAAAAGTAATTCTAACTATTTAATTTTGTTTTAGATTTATTTGAAAAATAAAGATATGTAGAAATAGAAATTATATAAAATTTATTTTAAAAATTAAATATAAATATATTGTAATTGGATTATTATAATGATTTTACACACACACATATATATATATGTTAAATTATAAGATTGTAAAATAAACACTTTTAATTAAATTAAAAACTACTATATAAAAGAAATTCAACAAAGACTAACCAAGAAAGAATCACATAATAACATCTAAACTAAAAAAAAAAAGAAATAATGAAAACATCCAAACGATAGATACATCTCAATGTATGAAGTGACTAAATCATCTATAATACGATATCAAAACATAAAAGAACTTATTATTCAACAATTGAAAAAGCAACTCAAGCAATAAATTCAAATTTTAACGGTTCCTCAAGAGTATCATTGTTGCGCAGGTTTTTCTTCCTGTGAGTTGTGATTATATAAAATAATATAAGAAAGGAAGTATAATTTCATATATAAAATTACCATAAAATTTAAACGGCAAAACCATAATATAGAATTGGTATTGGGTATAGAATAATGCACAAGAAAATAAAAAGAAAAATAAAAGACAATTTAGTATTAAAAAAAAAATCCTAATACCCTTGAAAGAATTACTCTCTCTCTCCCAGAATATTAGTTCCCTATTTCATTTTTCATTGTCCCAAAATATTAGTCCCTTTTTCAAAAATTAAGAAATAAAATAATATGAATTTACTATTTTTCCTTTTTTTAAAATTCATTAATAACATAAAAAGTACAATTATGGCAATTGATATTTTCAAAAAAAAATGTACTATCAAAAGGTAATTTTGGAAAATTAATATTTTTAAAATGCAATAATTGTACTATTAAAAACAAATAGATTTTCTAAAAAGGACTATTATTTTGGAATTGAGGGAATAAGAAGAAAAATGTGAAATGCAAAATTGGTATTGAGTTTGTGAATTATCTCAATTTATCATGAAAAATATATGGAAAAAAATATTTTTCAAATAGAGTTCATATAAAATAGGTACAATTAGTATAATTTAAATTAGGTTTGAGTTTGTATAGAATTCTATATGTAATTAAAAAAATTCATGCTGACGTGGTTCTCTTAGAAAAAAGTAAACCCTTATAATGTGTCACTTATGTATGAGAAAAATATTGTTTTTAATAATATATATATATGATAATTAGGGGTGAGCAGTGGATATACCGATCCGTCAAAACCGATTGAACTAAACTGATCCGCCACATTTTGGACGGATGCGTGATGACGAGTAGACGGCTGCGGATTGATTTTCTCTAATCCGCCAATCTGGTAGACGGATGGCGGATTTGAAATTCTTTTGGCCGTAATCGAATCGCCAAACCGCGAGCACCCCTAATAATTTATAAGACCTTGTGTTTTCAGTTTGTTTAAATATTCTGTTGAAAAAAAAATTTCAACTTGAATATCTTTTTTGAATTAAAAAAATAAACGTATTATTTATCTATATTTTTGGTTTTTAAATCTATCTTTAAAAATAATAAATAGAAAATATAATATATGCTGGTTGGTTTTTATTTTCAAAAAAGATCTAGATGTAACAATACAGAGACATTCAATCTTTACTACTACTCTGTTCATGGTTTTGGTGGTTTGAATTGTTTTTATATTTTAAGAATCACAGATTATAATACTTTATGTGGATGAGGCATGCTGTGATTGTAGTATGTGAATGAGGTATGCTGTGATTGTAATATTCTAAAGTTTCAAACTTTTTTGCTTTGGATGAGGCATGCAGTGATTGTAATATTTTTTTAAGTCATTGACTGTAATTTTTTTTTTTTTTTTGAGGAAGTGCACAAGTTGAATTATGTTGAAAATTTATAAAATTTTAAACCACCAAACCGATTCGCATCTATCCGCCAAACCTCCAATCCACTCAATCCACATCCGCCGGATTGGCGAACGGATGCGGATTGATTTTTTTCAATTCGCCACTCTAGCGGATGGATGGCGAATTGGAGATTCTGTGGCCGCAACCGATATGCGCCCACCTCTAATGATAACAATACAATAAGAAACAATAATGTTAATGATAATAATGAGTATTGGTGGGTTGGATTGAAGTTTTGGATAAAGAAAATAATTGAAATTTGAAAAAGAAGATGAAGAGGCTTAAATAAGACAAATACATACAAGTGATTAGAGTGTACCATGAGAAAAAAAAAAAATAATGCTATTTTATTTTAGAATTTAATATATATTATCCTTATTTATAAATTTACATTAAGATGTAATTGAAATTAAAAATTTAAAATTTCAATTAAACATCTGAAATTACTATTTATGTGCAAATAGAATCACCCATAAAACTCCTCATTAGTCGAAAGTAAAATTTATCCTTACTCTTTTCTTTTCTTTTTTTCTTTTTTTCTTTTTTTCATTGGGCTGTTGATACTATTGCTCAGCAACTTCTCCGGCAGCTTTTCATTTGTGGTTGGTGCCGGCATATAATTGAATTCATTTTTTTTATCAATGTTTTTTTTTGGAATATTTTGGTTTTTAACGATGTAGTCTGCACTTTCTTTCTCTATTATTGTAATTTTATGTTTGATTTGACTTTCGTTAATGGACTTTCTTAAGTGTGCCTTGCATATGGTATGCAAGACCCTTACACCTTTTTATTTTGCATTTATATATTTGTATGTATTGGGTTATATCAAAATATTTAAAAACTTACACATTGGTGACCTGCTAAGCAGGTTACTTTCCAGTAAATTAATAAAATAATATATTATATGACTAAAGGTATAAATGGTCACAAAAAATGTATAAGTTTTCACAAAAGGCGTATATTTTCACGAAAGGCATAAGGAATTTCAGAAAAAGGCGTAACTGATTTCTGAAAACTTACGCGTTTTGTGAAAACTTACGCCTTTTGTAAAAACTTACACATTTTCTGAAAACTTACACATTTTTCTGAAAACTTACGCCTTCTGTGAAATCATTTACACCTTTTATGAATACTTACTCCTTTTGTGAGCTGACTTACCAAAGGTGTAAACAAACGAAAACTTACACATTTTGCATAAGCTTACACCTTTTCGTGAAAATACTTACACAATTTTTGAAAAGTTACTCCCTTTGTGTAAGAATTTTTGACATAACATTTATACTTTTTCTTCGAACTTACACCTTTTGTGGAAGCCCAACTTAAAGCTTTTTCAAAAGACACTTATACTTTTTGTGAAAAAATAAATTCATCAAATTTACTCCTTTTGCTTAAGCTTATACCTTTTCGTGGAAGTGCTTATATTTTTTAAAAAAAGTTACTCCTTTTGTGTAAGAATTTTTGGCATAACATTTATACTTTTTCTTCGAACTTACACCTTTTGTGGAAGCCCAACTTAAAACTTTTTCGAAAATCACTTATACCTTTTGTGAAAAAATAAATTTATCAAATTTACACTTTTTGCTTAAGCTTATACCTTTTCGTGGAAGTGCTTATATTTTTTTTGAAAAGTTACTTCTTTTGTGTAAGAATTTTTGGCATAACATTTATGCTTTTTCTTCGAACTTACACCTTTTGTGGAAGCCCAACTTAAAACTTTTTCGGAAGTCACTTATACCTTTTGTGAAAAAATAAATTCATCAAATTTACACATTTTGCTTAAGTTTATACCTTTTTGTGGAAGTGCTTATATTTTTTTTTGAAAAGTTACTCCTTTTGTGTAAGAATTTTTCACATAACATTTATATTTTTTCTTCGAACTCACACCTTTTATGGAAGCCCAACTTAAAACTTTTTCGAAAGTCATTTATACCTTTTGTGAAAAAATAAATTCATCAAATTTACACCTTTTGCTTAAGTTTATACCTTTTCATGGAAATACTTATATTTTTTTTTTGAAAAGTTACTCCTTTTGTGTAAGAATTTTTGGCATAACATTTATACTTTTTCTTCGAACTTACACCTTTTGTGGAAGCCTAACTTAAAGCTTTTTCGGAAGTCACTTATACCTTTTGTGAAAAAATAAATTCATCAAATTTACACATTTTGCTTAAGCTTATACCTTTTCATGGAAGCGCTTATATTTTTTTTTTGAAAAGTTACTTTTGTGTAAGAATTTTTGGCATAACATTTATACTTTTTCTTCAAACTTACACCTTTTGTGAAAGAGTATATAAGCACAAAAGTATAAATGTTATGCCAAAAATTCTTACACAAAAGGAGTAACTTTTCAAAATTTGTGTAAATATTTTCACGAAAAGGTGTAAACTTAAGCAAAATGTGTAAATTTGATGAATTTTTTTTTTCACAAAAGGTATAAGTGACTTCCGAAAAAGCTTTAAGTGGGGCTTTCACAAAAGGTGTAAGTTGAAGAAAAAGTATAAATGTTACGCCAAAAATTTTTACACAAAAGAAGTAACTTTTCAAAAATGGTGTAAATATTTTCACGAAAAGGTATAAGCAAAATGTGCAAATTTGATGAATTTTTTTTTTCACAAAAGATATAAGTGACTTCTGACAAAGTTTTAAGTGGGGCTTTCACAAAATGTGTAAGTTGAAGAAAAAGTATAAATCTTATGACAAAAATTCTTACACAAAAGGAGTAACTTTTCAAAAATTGTGTAAGTATTTTCACGAAAAGGTGTAAGTAAAATGTGTAAATTTGATGAATTTTTTTTTCACAAAAGGTATAAGTGACTTCCGAAAAAGCTTTAAGTCAGGCTTTCACAAAAGGTGTAAGTTCGAAGAAAAAATATAAATCTTATGACAAAAATTTTTACACAAAATGAGTAACTTTTCAAAAATAGTGTAAGTATTTTCACGAAAAGTATAAAGAGTAACATTTTCACGCCGCTTTGCAGGTTTTTTTTTTCTCTCTCTCTCTCTCTGTCGATCTTGGTCTCTGTCGATCTCCGTCGATCTCCGTCTATCTCTGTCGATCTGTGTCTCTTCTCTATCGATCTCCGTCGATTTCGGTCTCTCTCTCTCTGCCGATCTCTCTGTCGATCCGTCTATCTCGGTCTCTCCGTCTCTGTCGATCTCGGTCTCTCTCTCTCTCTCCCTTCCTCTATATTAAAAACAGGTTCTCTTTTACCTTGAGATACCTTGAGATACTTGGTTGGATTTGGACTTGGATTGGTTAATCCAAGCCTGTCTTACTGCCATTACAAACCCCTAAAATCTTATAGCAATTTACCACTAACATTTCGCCAATCCAAATGCTAAAATTCCTGGAAGATCATTTTGTTTTCTCATAATTAATTAGAAAAGAACTACTTTCACAAACTGACGATCGAAACCCTCACTCACTCTTAACAGTTTCTATCTTCTTCTTCTGATTCAGAAAGAGTAAGATCGTGGAGTGATGGAGATGGGATCTGGATCTAGATCTGGAGCTAGAAGATTCCTCAAGGTCGTTGCTAACAACTTCGATGTTCTCGCTGGGTATCTCTCTATCTACTTTACCCAAATTCTATTGATACAGAGACAGTCGGACAGAAATCAATTTCAATGCCCTTCTCTCTTGTTCTTTGCTTCGCAGCTATGCTCTTGTTCTCTTTTTGTTTTCTCAAATATGAATTTTCTACACTTTACTCAAACCAACCCTAAATACGTTATTTTATTTTAAATTTTTTCCAATTTTGAGTAAAAATAGTTTGCTTTCTAGGTCTACATCCTAAAAATTTTAAAAGAAAAACTGGAACAAGTTTGAAAAGAAAAAAAAAAAAAATTTGTAAGTACAATTTACCACTAACATTTTTTCTTTTTACTTTCCTTGTTTCCTTCTCTATAATTTGTTGATGTTTCTAAGAGACAAGAGCATAACTGGTAGCCATTTGCAGTATTTTTCTTTGCATATGATTGGAAGCATGCCTTTTTTCCACCTCGTTGTTGCTTGCTCTATCATTTGAATAAGCAAGTCAATGGAGAAATTATGCTTGGCATTATACTTTGCTGCCATTAATTTAAGGCATTACATGTTCCCCTCAGAAGTATTTGTGGTGGCACAAATTGATGTGATCAAGTACATGTTGTCTAAACCCATAATGAGGGGAAGACAAGACAAATGGTTGTTGGCTCTAATAGAGTATTGTTTCAAGTATGTCCCTCAAAAAGTCGTAAAAGGCCAAACTATGGTTGATTTTTTAGCCAAACACCCTTGTTCATCTATTAGTGAGGACTTATTTGAAATTAATTGTATAGAAAACACCCCTTGTAGACTAATGTTTGATGACTCTAGAACTGAGGAAGGGGTTGGAGCTGGTGTTGTGTTTGTTGCCCCTAATGAGCAAGTACATCAATTTTCTTACTAGTTAGATGAACAATATGTCTTATCAAATAATCGAGCTAGGTATGAGGCCTTGATTATAGGTTTAGAATTGGCTATAGAATTCATAATCACTAGCTTGCAAGTTTTTGGTGATTCACATTTGGTTATCAAGCAAGTTAAAGGTGAATACAAGTGCACTAACAAGGCCTTAGAAGAGTATTTAGTTGAGGTTAAATGGTTGGTGAGTTTCTTCAGCCATGTGAAATTTTAGCACATGTTTCGATTGGAGAATAATGAGGCTAATGAAATGGCTCAAGTGGCTTCTTGTTTAAAGATTCCTAAAGGATTCCAATAAAGAATAATTAGGATCCAAAAGAGAAATTCGTGACAGTAATGAATTTGGAAGTGGCAAAAGAGGATTGGAGACATCCTTTGATCAAATATTTTATAAATGCCAATGAGAAGGTTAGTAGGCAGATTAAGTATCAAACCTTGAATTATGTCATCATGGGATATGACTTATTCAATAGAGCCCATGATGGTATGACCTTATTATGCATTAGCCAAAATGAACAGATGAAAGTAATGGATGAAGTGTATGAAAGCATATGTGGTGCCTATTAAGCTAGAGAAAAAATGAGGTGAATGATCAACAAGTACGGTTTATTTTGGCCTACAGTAAGGAGGGGTTGTATGGCCTATGCTAAGAGATGTTAGACATGCCAAAAGCATGATAGCCTTCAAAGAGTCCTTGCAATTGGTTTGCATTCAGTGATAAAGCCATAGCCTTTCAAAGTATGGGCAATGGACTTGACTGGGCAAATTTTTTCTCCTTCTTCAAAAAAGCATTCTTACCTTTTAGTGGTAGCTAATTACTTCACCAAGTAGGTGGAAGGAGTGCCATTGATGGTAGCAACCCAAGGGCATGTAATTGACTTGGTGAAAAAGCATATAATCCATACATTTGGTCTACTCTAATCGATTACTGTTGATCAGGAAACTATGTTTAATGGGGAAGAGATTAGTGAATCTGCCAAGGAATATGACATTTCAATCCTCAATTCATCACCTTATTATGCTCAGCCTAATGGGCAGGTTGAGTAATAGAATAATAAAGAATAATTTGGAAAGGGTGATTGAGGAGAACCCTAGATATTGGCACAATTTATTGTCTAATGTATTGTGGGCCTATTGAAATTCCAAGAGAAACAGTACTGGTACTACACCTTATGAATTGGTATATGGCCATGATGCAATGTTGCCTTTAGAGTTGATTGTCCAATCTAGTCGAGTGGCCTTACACTATGATATTCCAATTGATGAATATACTGAGGCCATGATGGTTGAGTTACAAGATTTAGAGGAAAAAGAGTTATGGCTTATAGCTATCTTGTTGCCCAAAAAAGAAGAGTGGAGAGAGTCTACAATATGAGGATAAAAGTTAAGATACTTTCAGAGGGGGATTTGGTGTGGAAGACTATCTTACCTATAGGCAGTAAGGATCCATAATTTGGAAAGTGGTCGCCAAATTGGGAAAGACCATTTAAGGTTTTTAAGGTCCTTAGAGGAGGAGCCTATCACCTTGCATCCTTGGAAGGGGTCCCACATAGGAAAGTTATAAATAGTAAATATTTATATAAATATTATCCAACCGTGTAGGAAAATGTTAGACAAGCATAAAGTAAGAAGACATGCATAAAATTTTTTCTTTTCATTATAAAATTTAAACACAAAAAAATTTCTAATGTCTATTCTAAAAAAGAGAAAAAATAAAAACAAAAATCTCAGTCCCTTTGAAGAACAATTACAAAGCTAGCCCAAGTTGAGAGGATTGCCCTTCTTTTGGCCTTCACTTGGACATCTCTAAGGGCAGTGGGGCCATCTTTTGCCAACAACTGGTCTATTTGTTGATTAATATTACTCTGCTCCTCCATTAAGAGAGTTTGCTAGGTATCAGCTGCAGTAAGTTCTACTTGTAACTGTTGTATTTGTGCAATATTGGAAGCCTTCTTCTCATTGATGAAGGCACTTTCTTTGCAAAGCAGCAGCACTGGCCAATGTGTGAGAAACTTGCCTTACAAAGGCCATTTGTGCATTAGCAGCCTCAATCTAAACTTTAAATTATGTCATGAAAGAAAGGTATTGGAGAAGTTGACCCATGAAGTCTTGGAGGATTTGAAGCTGGTCAAGATCTAAAATTCTTGCTGTTAGTGGTAGAAAACTTTGAAAGTTGCCAGAAAGTTCTTCAACCCTGGTGAGGGCAAGATCTTCAAAAAAATGACTAAGTAGTAGGAATAATTGGTCGACTTCTTGTTGTTTAGAAGAGGTTAGTTGGTCGAACCCTTCCTCATAGGTAGTACTGGCTATTGACAACTAAAAGGCACTGGTCTTTTTTAGAAAATATGGAGTTAAGTCCATTGGAGAACTCCTACCCTGGTCACATTAATGTAGAGATTAATGCATAATAATGGAAGTCTAGAATTAAAAATAAAAAAAAAATAAAATAAAATAAGGTTATCTCAGTGGTAGTAGCAGGAAAAGAAGAGGTGCTCTTGATAAGTTAAGGTTTGCCCAAAATTGCTTGAACTGGTCATGTTGATGTAGAGAAATGATTCCTTGTGAATATTGTAATTGCATTTGCATCACTTTTCACTTAATTTTGCAATGGCGTCTGATAAACATGACATACTGCTATGATTTTGACCATATCCATCTCAATTCCTTTGCAGTGATTCAAAAATCTGTTTTTGATAGACATTATTGTGGTTTGTTTACATATCTATTAATTAAGTGATGTGCTTGAATGGTGCACTTGTTGTTCAATGAGAAATATAGCTTTATATGACAGGGACTGTTCTTTTCCTTGAATTTTTTCGATCTGAATATGACTGGTTTTTTATTATTAGTTATTAGTTATTAGTTATTATTTTTATTTTTTAAGATCTCTAGTCAGTATGACAATTCTGAGGATTATAAGTAAATTATGTCTTGGAGATTTTGGACATGGGCAACAATTTTGGTGCCTTTTGCATGATTTATGATTACCATGCCTTCTGTTTTTTCTTCAAATCTTTGAGGTGGATAATAGTTGTGCCATTGGGGCTTTGATTTCAAAACCGTAATCGTAAAGAATGAATATTTACTTTTCTATGTAATTTTTTGTTACTTCATAGCTGTCTAATCGATTGTTAGTGTGAGGTTGTAGATCAAACTTCAAAAAAAAATCCGAAGTTTTTATTTTTCTCACTTATCTATGTATCTCTAACTTTGGACCCTCTTGAATTCTGGTTATTGTGTGTGTTTCTTATTCAAAGATACCAATGAAGTTCTATGAAAGTTCAGATTGGATCCAAAACCTGGCTGTTTGATTTATATGTTATGGAGTTCCTTTAAATGGTGTTTGGTTATATAGATTTGGGCCGAGTCTTTGGATCCTGGGATTTTGTAGTCCTTGGGAGTTGAGGCTTATACATCATGGCAAGGATTAAACCTCAAGCTCTGCTACAACAAAGCAAGAAGAAGAAGGGTCCAAGTCGTATCGGTGCCACTACAATTATTTTATACAGCTTAATTATAGTTGTGATGGTGTTTTTCCTGTTTGCTAGTTAAAAGTTTATATTTTTACAAATTTATTATATGTCATATATGTGAATAGTTATTCACAGATAATGAAAAATATGTAACACAACACTTAATACATTAAAAGTTATAAATTTCATAATACAGAACATTGTTATTCTGAAGGGATTGATTACATAAGATGTGTTTAGAGGGTTGAAGAAGTATTGCCGAAGTGTCCGCAAAGTATCGGTGAAGTATCCGATATTATGGATTTGATTTTTTAATTAAGACATGTTGAAGAAGTTTCAGACACTTTTAAGAGTGTCCGAAGAGTGTCGGTTTCCAACACCACAATTCCTCCACAGAAGTGTCTGTGCTTTTTAGGTCAAAATGAACTCAATAAATCTTAGGTGCCAGTTTGATGCTTTTAGATTTTAGGGTACAAGTTGAACCTAACCTAAAGTTTTTGGGTTTCAATGCCCTTTACCTGATATAACAATATTCAGTAGCAGTAAGCATGAGAATTTGTCTACTATCTTATTCTTCAATGATTGTTTAAAGGTTTCAATGACATTGTGGCATTTTTGCACTGACTTAACAAAAGATTTAAAGGTGCAAGTGCCTTTTCTAATTAAGTTCATATGCGGTTAGTTGTTACTTTCATTTTCATAATGTACATTGTGACATCATTATTTTTCACCTATTTGGTATTTTGGCTGATGGTTACATAATGCTAATGAGGGGAGATGGTGAAATTTTAATGCTTTTCTCACATGACCATATAGATGGTATTAAGTGAAGAACTATGTCAGTGCTTCTACCTTCTGTAAGTTCATTGATGGTTTTGTGCAGAACCCAGTTGCTAGATGGCATATTTGCCAAGGTTCAATTAACAGCATTGCCTTTTCAACTGATGGGACCTATATTGCGACTATTGGAAGATATGGTACTGTCATGATTCCTTGTGTGTCTCACAGATTTTTTTTTTCTTTCTAAATTTACCTTCTTTTCCATTTGTATTTATTAGTGGTATATATAGGCTTTAACTAATCAATGAATGTAGGTTATCTTCGTGTATTTGACTACAAAAATGAACAACTGATATGTGGTGGCAAAAGTTATTATGGTGCTGTATTATGTTGTGCTTGGAGGTGAGAAGCTTTTGTGGTTTTCCTTTCATAATAGTTTACGCCTTTTTATTGTTGTAGCTTTTCTTTCTTTTTGTAAAATGATACTGTTTTTCCTAAGTGTTGTTTTTAGACTAGCTATTAAACCCATTTAAAGAGGATAGTATTATTGACAACCACTGCTACTCAACAAAGATGGACGGAAAATACTTTTGACCGAGGTGAAGATAATCTAGTTCAAGTTTGGAGTATGGAAGATCGTAAGGTTGTAGCATGGGGTGAGGGACACAACTCATGGGTAAGTTTCTTTCAATAAATGGTATTAGTTCATAGTTTCCTCTCAAGCGCCATGACTTCCACATTCACTTTGATTGGAGGGGGACAGTCGATGGAGTTGCTTTCGATTCATATTGGTCGTCGCCAAATTCGAATGGCTCAGAAGAAAATGTTATGTACCGATTTGGTTCTGTTGGCCAGGTATCTTATTAGTCTTTCATTATTGTCAGTGATAGTTGAATATCATATTTCGTGGATGCATACTCACATAATTTCCTTTTTCATACTGTTAAATAGAGCTGAAATGGAGTGGAGTGGCGGCGATGGTTGTAGTAATGGTAGTCGTAGAGCTAAAATGGAGACCGTGGTAGTAGTGGTGGTAGTGAAATGGCGTTTGCAGTAGTGGTGATGGTGGTAGAGGAGATGAGTGGTGAGAGAGAAAGAGAGAGAGATAAGTGAGAGGCACAGAGAGAGAGAGAGAAAAAAAAAGAGATGAGAGAAAAGATAGATGAATGAGAGACACATAGAGAGAGAGACAAATAGACAGACAGAGAGAGAAGAGTGATGAATGAGAGAGAAAAAGATAAAAAAAATGGGTGAAAAGATATACACAAAGAGAGAGATAGAATGAGAGAAAAAAAGAGAAAAAAGAGATAAACGAGGTAGAGACAGAAAGAGATAAGCGAGAAAACGAGAGAGAAAAAAAAAGGGAGAGAAGAGAGATAGGAAGAGAAGATAGATGAAAAAGATAGAGAGAAGAGAGATGGACGAGAGACGCAGAGAAAAAGAGAGACAGACAGACAGAAAAGAGTGATGAGTGAGAGAGAAAAAAAGAAGAGAGAGAGAGAGAGAGAGAGAAAGAGAGAGAGAGAGAGAGAGAAGAGTGATGAGTGAGACAGAGACAGATAAGAGAGACAGAGACACATAGAGAAAGGGAGAGACAGACAGACAGAGAAGAATGATGAGTAAGAGAGGGAAAGAGAAGAGAGACAAAGACAGACAGAGAGATAGGAAGATGAAAAAATGGGTGAAAAGAGAAATGTTCAAATGAGTAAGACGACGTCGTTTATAGTGGATCGATAAATCGAGAAGGAGCTCGATAAATAGAGAAGATTGGAGTAAGAGAGTGAGCAAGGCAAACATAGTGAGGGAGAAATAGACAAATAGACAAGTAGAGAGAGAGAGATAAGAGTGATGAGTGAGAGAGAGACATGGAGAGAGATAAACAGAAAAAGAGATAGAGAGTGAAAGAAAGAGAGAGAGATAGAGATAGAGATAGAGGGAAAGATAGAAAAAGAGAGAGAAACAAGAAATGAGCGAGTGATAGACAAAAAGAGAGAGAAATAGAACGAAAAGAGATGAGCGAGAGAGAGAGACAGAGAGAGAAGAGAAATGAGCGAGAGAGATAGAAAGAGATAAAAAGATAAGAAAGAGAGAGAAAAGAAATGAGAGAGATAAAGAGAAGAGAGATGAACGAGAGAGACAGAGAGAGAAAACAGATGAGAGAGAAGAGAGATAGGCGAGAGACACAGAGAGAAACAGATAAACAGAGAAAGAAGAGTAATGAGTGAAAGAGATAAAGAGAAGAGAGAGAGATAGAGACAGAGAGACATGAAGATGAAAAAATGAATGAAAAGAGAAATGTTATATCAAAAGAGTAAGAAGACATTTTTTTTATTTTTTTTTTGCGACAGAAAAAATTATTCAAACAATTTTCTGACTGTATATATATGAAGCTGTCTCAAAACCACAATCACTATGCTAGGTTAGAGTTTTCCAAAAACTCTTTTGAGAAAATTATACTTTCTTCTTTTCCGTGTTATATTGTTTTTACTGAATTTTTTTAATATTTTAAGTATTTTTTTAAAAAATTTTTAGACACACCTAACATAAATATAGCTAAAAATTTTAAAAATTGTAAAAAAAATCTTTTAAAAATTCACTAAATACCAAAAATACAATAATTCAACATATTTTTTTTTTGTATTTTTATGTATTTATTAATTATTAAAAATATTTTTTCATAATTTTTTTTTAGATACATGTAAGTAAGGTGCATCTAAAAAAAATATTTAAAATTTTAAAAATATTCACTAAAAACTAAAAAAAACACGAAAGTCACTTTTTGCGATGGCAGAAAATGCCGTCTCAAAAAAATAGAGTATTTGCGACGGCACCATTTGCCGTCTAAAAACAGCAGAGCATTTGCGACGGCACAATTTGCCATCTAAAAAAAGTAGAGTATTTGCGACGGCAGAAAATACCGTTGCAAATGTTCTCATTTTTTGAGACGGCAAATTGTGTCGTCGCAAATGCTATGTTTTTTTGGGACGGCAAATGGTGCCGTCTCAAATACTCTGCTTTTTTGAGACGACATTTTCTGTCATCGCAAAAAGTGACTTTTTGAGACAGCAAGTGTGCCGTCGCAAATATACTCACTTTTCTTGTAGTGTGGATTAGACAAAGGGTACCGCCTCTTACACCAACACCGCAAAATTATGATAATAAATTTTAAATAATATATACTTTGCAAAAAATATATAAATTATTTTTTAGAAGTATCTTCACACTATGAAGCATGGGTATAAAAATTATCATTTAGAATTATCTTCACACTATGAATTATCTTCAAACTAGTTGCACACAATAAGAAATTGCACATTTGAAAACTAAATTTGTAATTGTTAAAAATCATTTTTAGTCGACTAAAATTATTTTAGTAGCCAAAAAATACCATTCGTCGACTAATAATTTAGTCGCCATAATTTTTTTTATAAATTTATTTTGAACTTTTATCAACTAAATGTTTAGTCGTAGATAAATTTTATCACTACAATGTTTTATTTAGTGATTAAAATATATAGTCGCCAATTCTTTGTTCCATTATCGGCGACAAAAGCCAAACATCTAATTGACTCCTTTAGCTAGCAACCAAACTTTTTTGTAGGCAAAAGATTGTAGCTTTTTTGGTGACTAAATGTTTAGTCGTAAAAAATATCGATAGTTTTTTTGATGATTAAATTTTTAGTAGACAAAAACTTCAAATTTTTTGGGCTACTAAATATTTAGTCAGTAAATAAAATTTATTTTTCATCTTATTTTTTTTTACTACAAATTATTTAGACACCAAAAATATTTTCTTTCTTTTGGCTACCAAATATTTAATCGCGAAGAAGCCTTTATTCCGTTTTGGCTACGAATTGGTTAGTCGCCAACAACTTCACTTCTTTTTAGCTACTACATGTTTAATCGTAAAAAACTTTCTTTAGTTTTTTTTTATTTAATCGTAAAAAAAAACAATGTCCTCCGCACAAAAATAAAGAATATCCACTTTTTCACGCCAAAAACCATATGTAAAAAAAAAAATTCACATCTACATCAAAATACAATACATCCACATCTATTAATTCATTCCCGGTACAAATTATTAATATTTTTAAAAATACAATACATCCACATCTACATCATAATTCACATTTAAAAAATTATATACCAAGGCATTGACTAGACAACTCGGATCATTGTCACCCACAATGAACAATACAGGCACCTTTATATTAGCAACGACAGATGGGTCAATTCTTGTGCCATAGAATGAAACCCCAATGCCAAAACAGGCACCCCCATCTTGGGCGAGCGCATCTATTAGTCGGCCACCTCCAAAGCAGAATCCAATGATACCAAGCTTCTTTGAGATTCCTGTAGCTACAAACTCATCCATCATCTATTTTTTCGAGGTTGTATCTTTTGCAATCCTTTCCAGGGTTTGTTGTGCTAGCCATTCTTCAAATAAAGTCTTTGGTCTGTCCTTTGCCCATGGATCCCCACGAAACAAGTCCGGTACTAGTACACTAACAATATTTATTTCAAGAAAAACACCAGTAAAAATTATATAAAAGATCATTTTAAGAATTGTTAACAATGCTGACAAAGATATGGAAAAACAAGACAACATGGATATCAATGCATAGACCAAAGAAAGATTAGATACGTAATGCTCAAGTTTGTTCAAAGCCAAACGATAAAACCGTAAATGAAGCCTTTTTAAAAATTTATGTTTATCCAACACCATTATATAATGCTATCTAGTGAGAGAGCAGTGATTATAACTATGTTAGATAAGAGGACTACATGATGATAAACAACCACTAAAATCCACCAAAGCAGTTACAATCTTCAAAATGAGCAAAAGTACCTTGCATATTACTGCAATGTTAATGGCATCTGAAGGTCGAAGATCAAAGCTAACACTCTTCGTTTCATTACCCAACTGAGATTTAAAAAACAAAAAAAAAAAAAAAACTTCACTAGTTAAATATTACTATTAAAGCAAGTTCTATGGAAAATATTAGTCAAACAAAATACAAGCTTGTAACAGGAATATGCCTTTGTGAGGTATAACTGAGCAAAATATGCTTCATGTACCCTCTTGGTGACTCAAACAACCTTCACCTGCATAAGAAACAAAGAGTTATATCAAATGGAGGTCTTACAAAAGAGAAATCAAGGTATGAAAAGATAGAGGCATTGCTAATCATGACAAGTTGCCTTTTGATTGCATGTGGTAGGTAATTTGATGACAACATTGAAGATTCCTAGAGGATGAGCAGAAGAGTTTACTTGATAATAGTAGCCAGTGAGTATAAGAACTAAGGTGGAAGTGAGGTTCAGAAGACATGTTTGTTGATTATCATGCAATAGAAAACATGAGCAAACTAATGATAATTCCTGTTTCAATAAAAAAAAAAGACAGGAAATACAGAAATTACATGGATTAGCAGCTGTAACTAAAAACATTCACATACTGGTAAAAGAAACAGACAGAATCAGATGCAAATAAAGCCATCATCATAGCAGCAAATGAAGCAGAGAGTTGATGTGGCAACATCAACCTCATAAAGATCTTGAATATGTTAAAGAAAACTTGCACAAACATCATCTTTACCACACAAGATGATTAATAATCCACTAACTACAAACTGAAATCCACCTAAAAAGGGCCCACAACATAATGGGTCGTGTGAGGAAATATGGACCAAGAAAGGGCCCACAGCAGAACCTCGCAATCAGCCCAATATCACTTCTAGTGCCCGGTCCACCAGCACTCTACAAACAGAAATGGGTCTCTAGGCCCAAAAAGAAAAAGCTAAAAATAAGGTTACATATCTTTCAATGTACTTAACCAGATATTTTTCAAGATAATACAAGAAGAAAATGGAAATTTGAATTACAAGCTACAATGACCATATATGGCTTTCATGAATGGTCTACTACTCAATGTGAGTTTAAAATTTTCTTCAACAAGATTGTTAAGAATGAATTTTGCCAAGATTGAACTCACTTTAAGAATGGTTAATCAATCATGTCCATTGCATTGCTTATTTGAATTATCTGAGAATGATGATCCATTTTAGAAGATGGTGTTTTGTGTAGTTGATGCTGGTTTACTATTTACTTGGGTGACATTTGTTCTTTATTGAGAATATGATTGATAATCTAGTCAAACCTGTGGCAATTAAATTGTGCAAATGTTCATGAACAACTGTTGTTTTCTTGTCTTTCCGTGCATATTTCTTCTACAAGGCATCTCGTGACATGGATACATGATTAGGGATTAACAAAGAGCAAAGCGATTCTACTACTAAAGCATGGCTTGAGAAGATGAAAACCCTATTTATCAGAACGGGTTGTGGATTCTCCTCACGGAGTGTTATTACAGGTGATGCATATAAAGGAGTCAATGAAATTGGACTGCCTTTTGAAATTGCTCAACGGATAACATTTGAGGAGAGAGTTACTCAATATAACATGCAGTATCTGCAGAAGTTGGTTGATGAAAAGTTGTGTTTAACCTATAGGGATGGTTTGTCAACCTACTCGCTGAGGGAAGGTTCGAAGGGGCGTACTTTTTTAAGACCTGGTCAAGTGGTACATCGACGGATAATGGATGGGGCTATTGTTTTCATCAATAGACCTCCGACAACGCATAAACATTCCCTGCAAGCTTTGTCGGTTTATGTTCACGATGACCATACAGTGAAGATCAACCCTCTTATATGTGGGCCACTTAGTGCTGATTTTGATGGTGACTGTGTCCATATATTTTATCTTCAATCCCTTGCTACAAAATCAGAGGTTTTGGAACTATTCCCTGTAGAGAAACAGTTGCTTAGTTCTCATAGTGCAACTAACGAATGTATTTTGGACTCTTTTTAACTCTAAAATTAGACATTAACCATACACAGGGAAACATAAAACTTAAACCTTCATCTCCGCAATATAGAGTAAACTCATTCCCCATGTAGTGTACGCAACCAAAGACCAACAAGAAAATAATAAAACAAAAATAACATATGATTTTTGGCAACGCAAAATATACATATTAGCCATAATGAGATACACAAAACTTTTGTGAATAATAAACACACAAATTTCATCAACAAAATTGTTAGTTATATTCTAACACAAGCACAAATCACTAGTCCCACATAAATCAATTTATAAGAATCTTCTTCTAACAAGAAAACTATTATTTATATATATGTGTCCGTACCTTATCGGGATGAAGATAGACTCTGTCTCTGAAGAGAAGAACAACACTGGCCTCATCAAGAACACGGGTGAAAACAGCGACTGAGTGTTCTTGAAAATCAAATAATTGTAGTATTTCAAATAATTCATGTACAATTACAGACTCACTAAAAACACAATAACTGAAATACATGGAGTGACAAATACTAAAAAATGATTAATCAAAGATCCTAAATTTACTATATATACATACTTCCACAACTTCAATTTGTAGATAAACACAAAAAACAAACCCACCAAGAAAACTAAATTATATTCTCCTAAATTGTATTTGAGTCCAAAATTCTCCTAAATTATATTCTCAAAGATCCAAAAGTCAAAAAAAAAAAAAATGGATCTAATAAACAAAATCATAGTAGGCCATCATTGATGCATTTTATCGAACATTTGACAGACAAGAAAAATGGGATTTGAACTCTAATAAGAGAAACCAGACATCACAACAACACCCCTAAAAAAAATTCTAAAAAGGCACTTGGCAAGAAAAGAAATCAATTAGGGCATAGAAATTGCAATTTATAGGGCAAAGAGAGACGAGCACAATTTGTCAACAGAAAAAATAAGAAGCTGAAGAAGGGGGGAGAGAGAGAGAGAGAGTCCCCCCCTCCAGCGATCCTTACCCTACGGCCACGCCCAACAAACCCACGACCACGCCCCTCCTTGCCTCATCTACGCCAAACACCTCTACCGTTCTTGCCATTCGTTGCCTAGCTCATGCTTGACAATCATTTGGGTATGCTATTTGGACTCTTGAAGTCTACTATTTGGATGTTGAATGAGAAGAAAAGGGAATAAATGAGTGCGTACCGTTGATTGTCACCGCTGGCGAATCAGTTTTGCCGTACCGTCGAAGTGTGCACAGAGAGAGAGATTGAAACCCTACCCTTCCCTTCCATTCCCTTTTGAATCCTCTATCTTCTCCCTCTCTTCTCCTTTTCCTCTGAATACAATGATATGAGGCTTGGGTGTGTTTATTCAGTAAAAGGGTCGGTCCAGTCTTTAAAAAAAAACAAAATTGAAAAATGCAAAATGACGTAGTTTCATTTGCTAATTTATTGGCGACAAAAATCCTTCTGTCGCCATAAGTAACGTTCATCTTTTTCGCGACTATTTCATTTCCGTCGCCAAAACTTTACAATCGGCGACCAAAATTTCGTCGCTATATGTTAATTTGATCGCGAAAATATTTTTGGCGCTCCCGCCCAAAAAATTAAGTTGGCGCCAAACCTTTTGGCGACTAAAAATATTAACTCATCGCCAATAGTGTAATTTTGGCGACAAACAATTATATTGTCACCGATTATTTAAAATTGGCGACTAATTTCAGTTTGGTTGCTAAAAAACGTCGCCAAAAATGTTTTTTGAGAGAATTTGTTTCCCACAAATCCTTTTGCTTGGAATCCTTGATGTCCATTTTGCAAATGACGCTAATAACGGTGCCACATGTAATGTAAGCTTCAAATTTCCAAATGTGTTGACATTGAAACTTCTATGGATCTTTTAGAACACCGAAACGTCATTCTATTTTCCTTGTACATGAATGTGCTTAAATTATCAAAATTACCACTTAAAACTTTATTCACATACAGAAGCTACATTTCACACACACCAATCATGAACAAATTAGGTGGAGGGGGCGGGGGGAGGTGCTATGGCAGAAGGGTCAATAAACATGACAACAATACCAGATACATCTACCTTGCTTACTAATGATTCTAATCTGGTTCATTCCTCAGGCCACAACCACTTCCCATCTCCAACCCTTGCCCAAATCTTGACTCATACATAAATTTGAGTAAACAACCACTAAAACCCCCTCCAATCCTTTACTCAAACCTATACCAACTTGAGTTTCACTCAAATTTTGACTCAAATCAAGGGAGACTCATTTCCATTACTCAAATTTATATCCAATCAAAACTTGACACATAGGTGCATTTACCCAAATTTTCCAAATTCTCCTTTACTCTAACTCCTAGCATCCACTCAAAACTTAACACTAGGTAATTTTACTAAAATTTGATTTTATCAATTAGAGTGTTTCATATCAAATGAAGCCTTTTACTCAAACTTCTAGTCAATTTATTTATGTTTATTTTTATCTTATTGATTTTTTTTTTGCTGATTACAGAGTGATTCTTAAAAAAAAACAAAACAAAACAAAAACAAAAGGTGTAATATCATTTAATTAATTCAAGATTCACAACTGAATCAACCAAAACTATAAGAACTAGATTAGTAAAATAATAAGCACGAATCTCAACAACCCATTAATATTTCTTCAAAAATCTGAATAATCAATTAAAAAAACAATTTTAATAATAATAATAAAAAGCAATGGAAACAAACTTAGAGAAAAGGGAAGCTGAGGAGAAGCAAAAGTTGAAAACAAGTGAGGGTGGTGATGGTTGAGCTGCCTTTTAAGTAAGATTGGAGCCGAAAACAAGGGTGATGATGCCAACCCCATAGCCATATCCCTCTACTCTTTTACTTTAAAAATGGTTGCAAAATTGAACTACAGAATGGAAAAAACAAACAAGTGGAATTGACCTAAACTAACTTAAGAATATACATCATTCTATCCATCAAAGAGCAATTATATTGACCCAACTACATGTTATCAATTAGAGACAACTAATAATCTTTGCTTTCTAAAGAACTCAATTGAAGGAAAACAGTCAGTTAACAATGTATCTTCCCAATTGCTTAGGTTTTCTTCATCAATTACAAAAGTCAAGAAACGATGGATCTTGATACCTGCTTCTGTGGGAAAAGAAGTAGCATTTAAAACAAAAATTTCCCAAATACAAAGGTTCTTGGCCAATATTCACCAAGTGACAGTAGGTTTCCATCTCTTCTCAAGAAATAACAAGGCTACTTGCTCTCAATTTCAGATGTGGAAACAAGCTACTGAGGAAGAAAACTGAATATTGTGACTTGTAAGTAACATAGTAAGACGAAAATGGATTTCCTTGCAATTAAACAAGTATTTTCTCTTCTAAAGATGAACCATGAAAGTACTGTCAAGCATTAACAAAAGAGGCAAAGCAAATACCAAAGTTACTTCTTACTGAATTCCCAAAGTTAAAGCCAAAGCAAATACCAAAGTTAAAGCAGATATGTCATCTAAAGGCACCACGAAAGTTGTCCAAATAAGCCTAATGTTGCCTGTCCACAAGAGGATAATAAAATCATGAGTAGAAATACTGATATAGCGTATAATAGAGAATTGATATATCTCACAAGAACCAAAACAACTAGTTATGAACATAATATAACTCACCCAAAACTGGACCACCGATACCCCTCATACACATAGTTACATATAAGAACATATATGTTCAAAACCCAGAGAATAAATGGAAAATACTTTCTGTGTCCAAATATCTACAGAAACAAAAATCTGATAAAATATGACAACAATTAGAAGCATTACTTGATGGTGTTGATATTGATGCTACCAAATTCAATCCAAAGAATACATTATAATTTAAACTTTTAAAATGAAATAAAAGGAGTATTATATAATTTTAACATCTCCACAAATTCAATGATTGTGCAACCTGTCACTGTACCTTAATGTCCAATAGAAAATTTTGAATTTAGTGAAACTTGAAAATAAAATTTAACATATCCAAAAAAGCAATTATACCAATTATTATTTGTTTATGAGTAATGCTACAATGACAATTTATTTCTACCATCATATCTTACCATATGATGTGTCAGTCTATCAGCATTGCCTTGGAGATATACGCAAGTCGTGGGTCCCATTAAACCAGTATTGTGTTGACAACATGGTAAGAATAATATGGTATAGAAATGTGGGAAGTGTAGCAATATTGTTTGTTATAATATTTACATTAACAGTTTATCATTCTATCTGTATCTCTTCTGAAAGACCATATAGGAATTTTCTATATTTCACTACCATTTCCATACATTCAACACTTTTTCAACGTTAATAGTTCCATAAATCTTACCATGCCAGTTTGCGGCCTGTTTTTACAACTTACTCATTTTTGGTCTATGTAAATCAGAGATAGTCTCCGTAAATCATATGGTGTGCTAACGATTTGTAACAATAGGCCCATGTGGCATTCAACATGAAGTTCTGAACTACAATTTGAAGTCCTTCTAGGAAAACCAAGCTTTAAGTAGTATCTTAACATTACAATGAGTTCATATCATTTAGATTTAGAATTGTCTTCCTATTTGAATTTTTTTTGTATAAAATTCATGAAAATGGGAGCTGGGACGCAATTTTAGAAGTTAGGTGCCTTATACATTTGATAGCTCCTCCCTTCTGTAGCAATAAGGCATATAGGTTTAGGGTTAGGAAATAAGTCTATATAAAGGCTTCAACAAAAAAATGTTAAAAGGGATGATGACATTGGAGTTCATTAAACTGTCAAAGATTCTTTTATCTCCACCATCTCCCTTTTCTATCTTACATCAAGATGCATGGAAGTCACTTTTGCACCCTTCTTGGAACTCTTTTTTGCCTTACTCAATTTTCTCTTTCTCCCTCTTAATTCCTTGTCCTTCTCTTTCAGATCTCTTAAAGTTTACAACCCCATACGAGGTTTAATTCATGTAGCTAAATAAAAGTTTCAATTGACAAATCATTTCTTGTCAATTCCAACTTCCAAGTGGTCCAACTTTACGAAAGGTAATAAATTCTGTACACATTACAAGCAAATTCAAACATCAATTATTAGTAATGACATGTGAATATCTTGTACATAGTCTAAAAATGATCAATTAAAGAGATCCTTATTTTTACCCAAACAAACTTTCAGATTCAAACAAAATAATGGTGTGCGCACACATGCAAACCTGTTCATCAGCAAGTGCCTACAACAATCCAAAACCATCCATATTCCAACAGAAAATAACATTGGCTCTGCAAAGGCGAACTCTGAACTGGTAGCACCAGGTCACTGGATATCAACCACAAGATGGTTCACAACCTTGAATGGCAAAAAATCAACACTAGATTCTCGAGAAAAATTAAAGGAAAGTCCTCAAAACCTATAATGCTTTCACAGAAATCACCAGGTAAAATCAGTTCATCTCACCAGCCAAAAGAAAACATTGTTTATAATAATAAAGAACCTAAAAAGGCATTGGCTTACCATCTATCTCCCATAATCATCTCACACAAAGAAACGACCTTCCCAGAGTCGACCTTGATATCGCTTCCGCAATGTAATAGATTGTTGATTTCCTTTCGAAATTGCCGCTCGCTTCCTCGATATAGTTTCATACGCTCGAAAACTGATAGTCCCGCTAGCCATTCTGCTTTTTCTCCATGGACTTGCCGGTTTCGACACTTGTTTTCCAGGAAAGGGAAAGCCTACCATCCCCATCGAGCTATTGATCTTACTCACAGGGTATGCCTCCAAGTGTGCATGTGTGTGTTTTCAATTATTAAAGCACACCACATATTCTATAATTAACTCGGAAAATGAAACTATGACTACAAGGAGCAGAAATAGAATTGATTTAGAAGTGTTAAAGAGATGGAGAAATTGATCGATCATGAAATAATGGATACAGAAATATATTAAGTTAACTACAATGGACACAGAAATAATTCCAACCCCAAACCTAATTTTTTCAATCCCTAATTTTTCAATTGAAACCCATGAGGCCATGAAACAAATATTACATTCAGACTGTAAATAGGCAAGAGACGAGATAAAATATAGAAAACAAAATTAAGAAAAGAACAAGTAAGACAGTAAGTAACCAACTAGGCAAAGAATCCATTATTAGATATAATGTATCAAATTCTACCAACAAATTTCACCCAATATATCTTATAATCAAGTTGTGCGAGAAACAGTTTGATTCATGGAATTGCCTATTTATCGAGAAAAAGAGCTTTAGGGATTTCAAGCCATACTTCTTCAATGAGAACTCTTTTCAACCAATAAGCTACTGGAGAAGACAGAGATCTTCAAGAAACCTTTGAAAGCAAGAGACGAGAGTGACAGATGATAACCAGCAAGAGAACGGACAGAGAAATCAGAGAGAGAGAGAGAGAGAGGGAGAAACCATAGATTCGGAGCAAAGGGAGAAATTTTTAGGGATTTCAGAGCCCTACCTCTTCAATCCTTGCACAGCTTGCGACTTCGATCTCCATTCATGGAAGACGACCAGAGAAGAGAGAAGGGAGTCCTATTTAGCCAAACAACACAGAGGCCCTGTTTGGTAGAGCTGTGGGAAACTACTTATAGCTTATGCCCAAACAGCTTATAGCTTATAACTTTCAGCTTAAGCTGATTTCCAGCTTATTCTCAAAGCATCTCCTGCCCCACTCAAAGAATAAGCTGATTTCTAACTTTCACAAAGCTATAAGCTATAAGCATAAGCTAAACTAAACATATCAAAACAGCTTAAATTAAGCTGAAAGCTGAAAATAATCTCTAACAAACAGGGCCAGAGAGAGAGAGGTGACTGATGAAAGTGGAGAGAATGGCTGGGAAAGTTTCAACCGGTTTGGCAGGTAAATGGTATAAACTGTATGAAATATTGAAGGGTTTAGATTAATTTAATCAAATCTAATGGTTGAGAATTAACTTGCATATGGTGTGCAAGTTTCAAGCCTTGCACACTACAACAGCTCCCTTCATTAATAAGGTTACTCTTTTTCATTGATAAAAAATATATATATTATTTTTAAACAGTAGCAATGTTATACGCATTTAAGCTGTATCACATTGAAATAAAATAAAATAAAATTCATCACTTTTTGTTTTTACAACAATGCTAGGTAGTTCAAAATTTTATGGTTTAAATGGCTCAAATCACTCAAAACGATATTATTTTGAGTGTAAATGAGTATAAAAAGACGTCGTTTTGACAGATTTGAACCATTTGAACCACAAAATTTTAACTTACTAAACATTTTTCTTGTTTTTAATATGATGAGCTTTATATTTACATTTGTTATGTGAATTTAAGTAAAAAAATTTCAAATTATATAATATAAGTAAAATGGGTGTTTGAGATTGAAAGTATCAATACAAAATTTTCAAATTATTGAATTTATAAATTATAAAAGGATACATGGGATAAAAGTATTGATTTGTTATCAATATGATAATATTTTTTCCTTCATCCGATTTCAAAACATTTTATATAGAAATTAACACAAAATCTTTGGGTTCGTTTGGTTTGAATTTCTCAAAAAATTTTGAGAAAATTTCTCTACAAATGAGTTTTTAAAAAAACTCAAACCAAACAAATTTTCTCAAATTTTTTTTTCAAAACTTGTAAACCAAACAAGTTTTTCAAACAAATCTCTCTCTCATACACATCAAATCAATAACTTTTTCCAAAACTCTCTCTCAAAATAATTTTTCAAAACATCTTTTCAAAAAAATCAAACCAAATAACTTTTCGTACTTTTTATCTCCCAAACTCATCTCCTAAACTCAAACCAAACATACCCTTTATGTTTGTAAAATGTAAAATTACATTTTATGTTGATTCTTCAATAATAATAATAAAAGAAAATATTTTAAAAAATACCTATACACAAAAAATAATTAAGTTTTTAAAATTTTATACATATGCCAAAAAATTAATATATTATCATTTTCATGATACCACAAATTTTACCACTAAATCATTGCATTCTCTCTCTCTCTCTATATATATATATATTTTCATGAAACTGTAGGAATTGAAAAAAGATAACTCCAAAAAAATTAATAATTTTTTATTCTTTTTAAATAATACTAATTTTACCATAATATTTTACTACTTCAAATTCTCGGTAATGTACGATCTAAAATATTTAATTCCCCTCAAATTCAGTATAAAAATTTAGTTTAGCCATACTATCATTTGATTCTTATTGGGTTGAGTTTCTCTTGAGTTTAAATTTCCACTTGAGAGAATTTTAGGATCCATGAGACCCACCACGGATCCGTTTTGATAATCCAAATAATTTATTTTGTAAGTCATCCGTATATAATATATTATTCAAAAAAAAAATTAACTCAATCCAATAATCGTAATTTTTATTTTATCGTGTAGGAATATGAGCCAAATAAGTAGGTTGACTTATCGTAACTCTACTATGCTTGAAATTAATTTGTTAGGTAAGGGAACTGGATAAACTTGTTATTTATTTATTTTGCAATATTAACAAGTTGTTCTTATAAATTATTATTAAAAAAAAATAGTTAGGTACGAGTATGAACCAAATGACTCACTTGAACAAAATGTTCCACCCGAAATTGAAAATTGCTTATTAATCTTATGATACCCAGTTATAAGTTTAATACAAACTAAATATTATTAGATAAATTAATTCAAGCAAATATGATCTTCTTTTTTAAAAAAACAAAAAAACAAATATGCTTCTAAAAAAAAAAATTAAATATGCATATAGATAATAATTTATCAAGTAGGTGCAAAGTTATTATTCAAGTAAGGATAATTTGTCACTTTTATGTTTCATGTTAAGCCAAGATAATTTGAATTATCATAATACCATAAAGGGATTTTTGGTCAAAATCCCCTTTTGGGCCTTTTTATTAGAATAAAGGATAATCTAATTAATTTTCTTTTAAAAAGTCCCTGAGTAAGAAATGCCTACCTCAATAAGGACATTTTATAATTTTTATTTTTTTAATGACAATATTGCCCTTATATATATAAATATATATATAGTATCATATGTTTGAAAAATTTGAAATCACAGCTAAACATCTCGCAGTCGATGAAGAGGATGAAGCCGATCTGCAAATCGATCATATTTCACAAAATCGATGAAAACGACCTCCAGATCTGAAGATCTCGCAGCCGAATATCTCTCAATTGTTCAACAATAGACGATCTCGCAGCCGAACAACTGTCATTTGGTGGCGGATGATCAACGCTCTCAAATTAAACGAGAGTTTCATTCAATTTTGTGATTGTTGATCGAGTACAGGTTTTTCTTCTTAATTACTCGAGTTGTACAGATCTGTTAATTAATTTTTTTTCGTTTTTGTTTTTGTTCGTTTTTTTTGGTTTGATTTATTTTTATTTTGATCGAGTTCGTTTGTTTTTGTTGATTTGTTAATCTAACAATAGACAGAATTTTGTTTTTGACAAAAGACACAGAGTAAAATTGACTTGTTAATCTAACAATAGACAGCAATAGAACCAGAGTAAAATTTTACTCGTTCTGCATTCGCTTACATAATTAGAGTAAAATTTTGATTATTGAGAAGATAGGGAGATATGTTCTTTTAGCTTATGCATTTTAGTTATCAATTTTTAACTAGCAAAAAAGTTGCACCAAACAAGTTAATTTTATGCAAAAATTTTATTTGTTTTTTAGTTTAAAATTTTTCTCTTATGCAGAGTAAAATTTTACTTTTAGATTCCTTTTGTAACATTTTACTCCTATATCAGAGTAAAATTTTACTTTAGTGCTTGAGTAAAGTTTTACTTTTAGATTCATGTTTCAATTCAAACTAAACCAAAATTAGTGACAAGAAAATTTTACTCTTATGCAGAGTAAAATTTTACTTTTAGATTCCTTTTGTAACATTTTACTCCTATATCGAGTAAAATTTTACTTTGGTGCAGTAAAGTTTTACTTTTAGATTCATGTTTCAATTCAAACTAAACCAAAATTGTAGTGACAGTAAAATTTTACTTTGATATTGATAGTAAAATTTTACTTTGATAGTAACAGTAAAATTTTACTGTTAATTGTTTGCAGATTTGTAAAATGGTTCCACCTCTTATGTTGTTATGCAAGTATGGTGATCGTACCATTGTGTTCAAGGTTGTGTCAAACTGCACGTTGAAGGATTTAACTGATTTCTTAAGTTGTAAATTGAAGAAGTTTGACAATAGTGGTTGCATACTATTATCGTACTGTTTGCCTGGACATTCGCAATGCATGATTGATGATGATTCTAATTTTCAGAATATGTTGTCGCTTGTTTATCCCCTTGGTGTTGACCGGGTTGATGTGACTATTACTGAAATGGGCATTTCAAATGAAAAACATGGAGTTGGAGAATCAGGGGACGCTACTGGATCCAACATTACTGATGATGAAATGGATTTACTCCCTATGTTTTGTCAACATGAAGAAAGGACTTTGTTGTCTAGTGGATGGGTAAATGGAATTACTCATGTAGGTCAAAGATTTATTGGAGGTGCAAAGGATTTCCGGACTGCATTATGTAAATATGCTATTGAGATAGGATTTGAGTTTGTGTATGTGAAGAATGAGAAGTGTCGGGTCACTGCTGTGTGTTCAATGCGGGAATCGAAAGCTTGTTTATGGCGAGTACATGCATCTCTAGAAAGTGCTAATAATTTTTTCTACATTAGGACTCTACATGATGAGCATACTTGTGGAGTCATAGTCAGACTTCTAAAAACTCAAGGATGAGTTCAAATTTGGTTGCAAGTTTGATTGTTAATGAAGTTCGGAATCCCCAAACTTCCCAATTGATGTTGTGCGTCAATTTACAGATCAATACGGGCTCACCATTACGCATAATCACGCTTGGTTGGGAGTTGAGAAAGCTAGGACTACTAGTTTTGGAGATTTCTCTATGTCCTATGATGAGATTCGATGGTATATGGATATTGTGATGAGCACAAATCCTGGTAGCTATTTGCGTCTTGACTATAACCATCAAAGTGGACGGTTCAAGAGGTTTTTTGTTGCATTTAATGCTTCCATTCAAGGGTTTAGGCATTGTCGTCCTCTATTGTTTATCGATGGAACTTTTTTGAAGGGGAAATATAAGGGCACCTTGTTAACAGCTACAGCGAAGGATGGGGATCAAGGTAGATATTACTATAGTTTATTCAAAAGTAACAATTTACTTATTCTGAGCTCAGATTTGTCCTTTTTGTTTAATATACTTACTAATTGTAAAATGTTATTTTTCAGGTTTTTTCCCTCTTGTAATGGCAATTGTCGATACGAAGACTATAGACAGTTGGGAATGGTTTTTTATGCATTTGTCGAATATATTGTTGCATGAAAGACCAATTACCTTCATATCTGATCGGAACGCTGGACTTTTGGAGGCTTTACCCAAGGTTTTACCTACTGCTTACCACTATTTTTGTCTCCAACACTTGAAGGCCAATTTGAGGGATAGGTTCTCTGGTCCAAGTTTCAGCAATACTTTCAGGAGTAGAATAGTTTTTTTGTTTTCTTCGTGTGCTTACGCTCGACAATTGGGATGTTTTAATCGATTGCTTGAAAGAATTACAAGATGGGGGAAAAGGGATCGTTTGTGGGTTTCTATCCAATTTGCCCTATGACAAGTGGACTAATGCATATTTTAAAGGACAAAAATACGGTGAAATGCACTCAAATGTGGCAGAGTCTTTCAATTCATGGATCCGTCAAGCTCGCCATTTGCCCACTACAAAGATGATTGATTCAATTAGGTTGAAGATCGTGGATTTGATGTCGAGAAGGAGAGAACAAGCTAAGAAATGGAATACTTTTCTTTGTCCGGAGATGGATTCAACATTAGTAAATGCTCTTAAAAGTGGAAGAACTTGGTTGGTTAGTCGTTCAAGTGATCATGTTTTTGAGGTTCAATCCCGGCCATCGGTTAGCGTTGACCTCTTGAATAGAACTTGCTCATGTTACCAATGGCAATTGAATGGATTTCTTTGTGCTCACGCAGCAACTGCTATCCAAAAGAGCGGAGGTGATTTGTATGCACATGTGGAACCATTTTATTACACTAGCAAGTTCAAAGATTGCTATGCTGAGTCCGTTTATCCAATACCCACTGTTGAGAAACCTCTTGTAGCTATGGGTGATGTTGTTGTCCTTCCTCCAATTTGTAAGAAGCCACCTGGTAGGCCAAGGAAGAATAGGATCCCATCTAGGGGTGAGAAGATAAGACGAGTACAGTGCGGTAGATGCGAGAAGTACGGTCATAATAGAAAGACTTGCAAGGAGGCATTGCCGTGAAAGACATTATTGATTTTGTAATAGAAGTATGAAAATAATGCAGTTCTTCTGCAATAAGTAGTCCATAGCAATAATAGTATAGTCTTTTAGAGTAGATTTGTAAGGAAACATTGCAATAAAATACATTTTTACTACGTCCTTGAATGGTTGTCTGTTCTAGTTTCTGATATGTTTTGTGGTTGAATGGTTGTGTATGGGTGTGATGAGCCTGTGGTTTGACAATAAAATTTTACTATGTTCAGAGAAAATGTTACTTTTAGATTAAAATTTTACCTTATTTCAGAGTAAAATTTTGCTTTAATGGAGGGTAAAATTTTACTTTAGTGCAGAGTAACATTTTACTTTTAGATTTAGAGTCCAAATTCAACTCGGCCCTCAGAGTAAAATTTTACTTTCATACAGAGTAAAATTTTACTTTTGTTAAGAGTAAAATTTTACTTTTATACAGAGTAAAATTTTACTTATTCAGGCTGTAACATTTTATTCTTATTTCAGAGTTAAATTTTACTTTTATGCAGAGTAAAATTTTACTTTCATGCAGAGTAAAATTTCACTTTTAGATTTAGAGTGCAACAATTTACTCATCTTTCAGAATATAAAGTAAAATTTTACTTCAGTTCAGAGTAAAATTTTACTTTCAAGCAGAGTAAAATTTTACTTTTAGATTTAGAGTGCAACAATTTACTCATCTTCGAATATAAAGTAAAATTTTACTTGATTCGAGTAAAATTTTACTTTCAAGCAGAGTAAAATTTTACTTTTAGATCTAGAGTGCAACAATTTACTCATCTTTCAGAATATAAAGTAAAATTTTACTTCAGTTCAGAGTAAAATTTTACTTTCAAGCAGAGTAAAATTTTACTTTCATGCAGAGTAAAATTTTACTTTTAGATTTAGAGTGCAACAATTTACTCATCTTTCAGAATATAAAGTAAAATTTTACTTCAGTTTAGAGTAAAATTTTACTTTCAAGCAGAGTAAAATTTTACTTTTAGATTTAGAGTGCAACAATTTACTCATCTTTCAGAATATAAAGTAAAATTTTACTTCAGTTCAGAGTAAAATTTTACTTTCAAGCAGAGTAAAATTTTACTTTCATGCAGAGTAAAATTTTACTTTTAGATTTCGAGTGCAACAATTTACTCATCTTTCAGAATATAAAGTAAAATTTTACTTCAGTTCAGAGTAAAATTTTACTTCAGTTCAGAGTAAAATTTTACTTCAGTTCAGAAAATATGTTAGTCCCCTTAGAAAAACATTTCCAACCTGCACCAAAGTTTACCACAACACACAAACTCCCCTGATGATCATCATGCAATCTTTGTGCAAAAAAAATCTAACAACACAACTAAATATATCATCAACATTCATTCCCAGTCAAAACAACATTCATAGCAACATTCATTCCAACATTCATAGCAACATTCAGTCAAAAAAAATTTAAGCCTCTATCTAATACTCTCTTAGTATTCTTTCACTTACAATCACTTTTTCACTGTTCTTTCATTTACAAAAACCAAAATTACATATATCATTCACAGTACTTCCCCAAAACTTGTCCACATTGTCATCCTTGAGGTCTTAGGTCTAGCGCATTTTTTTTTTGAGATTGAACTGTTCCTTAGTCCATGCTTTTGGATAATCATTCAAAAATTGATGCACCATTGACGCTCGAAAATTGTTAATTTCATCCTCTTCCATAGAATTTGCAATAGGATCATCTCTTATGATTTGGCGCATGATATAACATACAATAATTCCACAATCAACACTGTTAAATAAAAATCAATCGCTTGTTAGATTTACTCAAATTTGAAAACTACCAATTCAAGCATATAATAGTAGCGTGAAATACTTACGATGTTGGGCGTTGTTGTGGACTATCTTTCACTGAAACTAAGTTTGAAAACTTTCTTGTACCTTTCTTCGTTTTGTTGCCCAACTTGCTATCCACATATGTTATCTAACATCATTGCATAATTGTTTGGTCAGGATTAAATTCAAGAATAAAATACAGCAAAAAATTACTGTTAATATGATGCAAAGCACTTACAATCTTCTTTGCATCCTTAAGGTAATTATCTTCTCTGTTGTCTCTTGGCCTTAAAGAATTGTAATGTCTCCACTCATCAAGTTCAGTGTCAAATAGAAGGAGTGTCCAAGTAGGGTTTTTCTTCCTTTTTGTCCCCATTGGAATTCATGCAAAAATGAAGGTATCTATATCCACTCAAATCTTGTGCAAGGACTTCATCAATTAGATGATTTCTCAGCTCCCCATAACCCCATTTCACTAAAGACTGCATTTAATCGTATAAGAGACACTGATATGTTACACTAAACCACAGTAAAAATTTATCAATTCAAACTAAATACAAATTGATGGCTTACCCAACAAAGGCTAGAGAAAAAAAATGATTTATTCTTTTCTGGCTTCTTGACTTGTTGCTCAATCTCAAGCATTTCTATGAAGCTGTCAATCACCTACAAAACAAAAATCAATTAAATATATATTAATAAAGTGAACTATTTTTAGTTATTGAAGTGAACACTAGTCATTGAAACTTGTATTGCCACTTACATTATTTGCAGTATCACCATCTCTTAGAATTGCATCCACATCATGCAATGTAACATATACTCCATGTCTTGTGCCGGACCATATGATTGCACTAGTCATAAGGTAAAAAATGTTGATTAACATGTCATAGCTTGGATAATAGTAAAAATCATTATTTGATAAAATTAACATGGTCTTACTCGTGGTTTCAAATTGTAAATCTTGTTCAAGAGATACTTGTCATCCTCATCAAGCAATTTGCATATTGCCTTTTATCTGGAAACAAAACCCTTTCAACTGGCTTTTCTTGGCTTAGAGGCAAGTTTTCAACACAAATGACTTCTTTTGACATCACTTCAATTCCTTGTTTTCTGGTTTTTTTTTTCTTTGCTTCTCTTGGCTCACATTCAAAATCAGACATTTCTTTCTTCTTCCTCGACTTGATTTTAATTTTCCTCACCATGGATGTTTGCAATGGCTCTACGACTATGGGTATTTCTTCTAATGTACTTTGATTCCCAATGTTTTTCTCTTGTTCTACTCCTTTAGCATGTGGCATTTCTTTGGAAGATAAACCTTGGGTAGCCGCATGAACTGCATTTTCTTCAATCTGTTCAAGCAACTGTTTATTTTCAGATTCAAGTACTTCAATCTCCTTTCTCATTTTCTCCATTTCTTTCTCTGTGTTGCTCATCTTTTCCATCGTTTCTTTTGTTTTTGCCTTTTGCTCCTCTTTCATTTTTTGCATTGTTTCCCTCAGTTTCTTCAGTTCTTCAAGCAACGCCAGATTCTCACTTTTCAAATCTTGTTTTCCTTTTGAAGATCAATGAAGTTCTTCAAAGGTTGATCATCTCCTAAAATTTCAAATGCATCATCATCATCTTCTTTAGTCTCACTTTTTCTCTGGTCCAATGAATCTTCTTCACCGCAACTTTTCCTCCATGTCCAAAGCATCTTCTTCATCATCATTGCAAATGAGTTCCATTTCTTCTTTGGAAACGGGCTTCAGTTCATTGTGATTTACCTACAATTGAAAAATAGAAAAAGAAAAGAAGCCAGCAATTAAGCAAACTTTAACCACTAGAGTAAAATTTTACTCTGATTTAAAGTAAAAGTTTACTCTAATTTGAAGTAAACTTTTACTGCGTTCAAGAGTAAGTAAAATTTTACTCGATCAGAAGTAAAATTTTACTCTGATTTAAAGTAAACTTTTACTTTGTATAAGAGCAAGTAAAATTTTACTCTGACTCAGAGTAAAATTTTACTCTAATGTAAGTAAACTTTTACTCTGATTTAAAGTAAACTTTTACTCTGTACAAGAGCAAGTAAAATTTTACTCTGACTCAGAGTAAAATTTTACTCTGATTTGAAGTAAACTTTTACTCTGTTCAGGAGTAAGTAAAATTTTACTCTGACTGTAAGTAAAATTTTACTCTCATTTAAAGTAAACTTTTACTCTGATTTGAAGTAAACTTTTACTCTATTCAAGAGCAAGTAAAATTTTACTCTGACTATAAGTAAACTTTTACTCTGATTTAAAGTAAACTTTTACTCTGATTTAAAGTAAACTTTTACTTTGTTGAAGAGTAAGTAAAATTTTACTCTGACTGTAAGTAAAATTTTACTCTGATTTAAAGTAAACTTTTACTCTGTTCAAGACTAAGTAAAATTTTACTCTGAATGTAAGAAAAAGTTTACTCTAATTTAAAGTAGAAGTTTACTCTGATTTTAAGTAAACTTTTACTCTTCGGGCTGAGTTTGGAAAGATGATACCTCTTCGGGCTTTAGTGTTTGCAATGACCTCTTCATTAGTTTTTTCCTCAATGTTGATAAGTCCCATCGCAGGAGCCTTGGACACAAATTTTTTCCTTCAGGTTGAATGAGGGTAGTATGCTCGCATAACCAGTACTATAAAAGAAAAAATCGAAATTAGTTAAATTCTCTAAAGATAGATTGCATAATATTTCAAGTAGTTCAATTTACGTACCAACAGAAGAAGTACACATCCAGTGACATTTTCAGGACTTCCTAATGAAGAATGGATTGAAGTAGTCAACGTGGATGCAACTGCAGTCGACCATGCATACGAATTCATCATTTCCAAATCTTCTACAAGGGCAACAAAGGCCCATCTAACTGTTAGACCAGTTGTTGGTAATAGCAAAGTCGCCACAACAAATAGACACATTATGCGTACAACATCCTCAATATCAACTCTTGTTGTGCCTTCCAACGCATCTCCTAACGCCTCTCGCAAACTCTTTACAGATATTCTTGACAAATTACGAAACCTTCTCTACACAAAAGCTGATTCTTGTTTTTTCCCATATGACACATCTACTTTTTTCGTTCCCGATTTTATTCCAAAAATCAAGGTAACGTCACTATCCCGTATGTCACATATCTTCCCCCCAAGCTTAAATCCCTTTGCATGAAAGTCATAACATTTGATCACATCCATCACATTATCGTCAACTTTCTTGAAGTTCTTTAACTCCACATCATCTTTCTTCCAAAAACATTTAAACAACATTCCAAAAGGTGTTCTCTCAAGGGTAGTAATGTGTCTTTTAGTGAACCTTGCGTCTCGCATTACGTTTATCAATGAAACAATATTTGACCTATATTGTTTCATATAATTCTCCCTCTCCCGTACTCCATGCATAATATTCAACTTTGAAGGACTTTCTTTACTACTTTTGCTCCCTTTTTTAGGGACTTTCTTCTTTTGTAAAACAGTTGGTGGAACTTCAAAATCATCATCATCATCATCATTACCACATTTGCTTCTTGTAACAACCATTTTCAAACACAAAAAAGTTCCCCTGTATCAACAGTATAAAATTTTACTTTAAACAACGTCACAAAACAAAATGCACAAGTATTGTCATGAGACAGTAAAATTTTACTCTGTTTGGCAAAAGTAAAATTTTACTCTGATTGGAAGTAAAATTTTACTCTGAAAAATTCATGAACCAAGTATATTTGAAAGCATTGAAATGGCAGGACAAAAACACTACAGAAATCAAAGCGTAATGAGCAAAGGCTAGAGTAAAAGTAAAATTTTACTATGTAATAAGTAAAATTTTACTCTCATTATAAGTAAAATTTTAGTCTGATTGAAAGTAAAATTTTACTTTGAGAAATTCATGAAGCAAGTAAATTTGCAAGCATTGAAATGGCAGGACGAAAACACTACAGAAATCAAAGCGTAATGAGCAAAGGCTAGAGTTAAAGTAAAATTATACTATGATTGGAAGTAAAATTTTACTCTGATTGGAAGTAAAATTTTACTCTGTTTAGAAGTAAAATTTTACTCTGAAAAATTCATGAAGCAAGTGAATTTGAAAGCATTGAAATGACAGGACCAAAACACTACAAAAATTAAAGCGTAGTGAGAAAAAGGCTAGAGTTAAAGTAAAAGTTTACTCTCTAATAACTAAAATTTTACTCTCATTATAAGTAAAACTTTACTCTGGTTTTGGAAGTAAAATTTTACTCTGACTGGAAGTGAAATTTTACTTTAAAATTTTACTCTCATTATAAGTAAAATTTTACTCAGTTTTGGAAGTAAAATTTTACTCGATTAGAAGTAAAATTTTACTCAAAAATTCATGAAGCAAGTGTATTTTAACATTTTACTCAAAAATTCATGAAGCAAATTGAAATGGCAGGACAAAAACACTACAGAAATTAAAACGTACTGAACAAAAGGCTATAGTTAAAGTCAAATTTTACTCTGTAAGAAGTAGAACTCTTATTTCAGAGTAAAATTTTACTCTAGTTGGATGTAAAATTTTACTCTGAAAAATTTTGCTCTAGTTGGAAGTAAAATTTTACTCTGAAGCAAGTGAATTTCAAAGCATTCCGAAAATACCTAAATTAGGTTTTCAAACCAATTTTTAAACCTTAACATTTTCACATGATTTAGTAATTTAAAGTATTTTTAAGATAGTGATAAAAATTTTAGAACAGATGATTAGTGCAACCAAAAATCCCCAAATTCCACTCACCCAACGTAATCTCATACACACACTCCCAAAATGAAACAAAACCCAGACAGACTTCATAATATCGAAAAACTAGCAGAAAGAGGAAAAAATCACCTGTAAAATGTGTGTCCAAGAGAGAGAGAGTAAAGCATTGCTAGGGTTCCAATCCACGAAACTGTAACGAAGTAGCTCCACAAAGCGAGAGTAATGAGACTCAGAGAAGGGTTTAAGAGAGAGAGTAAAGCCTAATGCCAAGTTCTTTGCTAGGGTTTCAATCGAAGAAACTGTAACAAAGTAGCTACACAGAGCGAGAGTAATAAGAGAGAGAGGGGTTTGAATCGAAGAAACTATAAAGAACTAGCTACAGACAGCGAGAGTAATGAGACAGATAAGGGTTTCAATCATTCCTAGGGTTTCGAACGATCATATTCAGAAGAGAGGAGGGTTTTGAATCGATGACACAGAGGAACGGGAGAGAAACGGTGCAATTATTTCGTATTTGCACCCTTATATGGATGGGCATTTCAGTCAAATCACGATATTTTTTTAATCGAGGGACTTTTGGGGCAATTGTTTTCATCCGTGGGCTTTACACTTAATAGGCCTCATAGAAGGGGGTTTTGACCAAAAATCCCTATTATAAATTCATTATGATAGACTTAAATTTTTGTTTGAATCATAGATTTACATAATGAAAGAACCATGAAAAACAAAAGACCATAGGGAATTCTTCAAGGAAATGTATTTGAAAAACCTTTTGAGATTTCTTTGAATTGTTAAATTTACTATTTTGGAAAGAAAATATGTTTTGGAATGTGCATTCCAAAATTTAATTCATTAGTTATTAACGGTTTTTTGGTAACACTACGGTTTTATGAATTTTGTAGAGAGATTACCATTGAATTTTATAGAATGTGCATTTCTATAAATTATCTTTGTATTTTTACTCTCTGTGTGTGTGCGCGCGCGCACGTGTGTTGGGAGGGGAGAACACTCATTTAAGTGAGCATGTAAGGCTAAGAGTCCAATCACAAAACCCACAATGTAAAATACTCAAATTAAATCCTTAATTATCATAATGCTAAAATCCATAAAAATAAATAATTCTTGTCATATGAAATTGTCCACCAAGTCCACTAATATAATCCACTAACAAAATAATAATCCAAGTACTTAAATTATAGTCCTACTCTCGGCATTCCCACAAGTAAAAACCTCGCGCAGCTCTACTCCTCAGAATCTGAAAAAATAAAAATAAAAATAAGGATAAGCTAGACAGCCCAGTAAATAACTAACCGTCACTGCTAACTAGATTAAGTATACAAACAAAAATAGTGGAAAATCAATAAATATATTTTCGCTACCATTTAATAAATGAACAATTATTTTGTAAGATGGTTTCGTAGCTGAAAATAAACAGTGTAGCAATACATTTTAATTGAAAAGACAATAAGGCAATTCGATGAAACTTCGTTGTTCAAAATTAATGGTTTAATATTCAAATGGTTCAATGATGCAGTTCACAAAACCCAAGTCTTGGTGACTACGGTCACTTAGCCCGTGACAAGGCCCAGAACCACACATAGGCCGGTGATAAAGCCCCAAAAGAAATTAGTTTCTGTGCTAATAAATAACCCCCATTGGCTAGGGTCCAAATCATAGTCAGACTAGAGTGATGTTCATAATTCAAACAATACACAACTTTTAAATAAAATATTCGATATTTTCAGAATAAACATTTGATACAATTTTTCGAATAGTTTCACAAAATATTCAAATAACTTTCATAATAATATCTGATGTTGTTTTATACTTGACCCATATTTTAATTTTAGGAGAATATGAAGGCTATAAATAAATATTTATAATTTCAAACAATTCAATAGGAATAAAAATGAACCAACAGTGACAGAGGGTTACTTACCTCAAATAGCTAAATTAATATTTCCCAAGCTAATCTCAAATTACCAAGATCCACCTCAATCTCACAAACCTAATAAAATATTACACTGCATAAACAATTATTATGTGCACCCATCCTTCTCTTCTTGTAACAACAATAGAATAAATTAACTCAATAGCTTATTAGGAACTTCTACAATTTAGCATCAAAACAAAGCCATCACGGCTTCGGAAATTCTCAATCCATATTATTCTATTGTTGTTTATATACATGTAAAAATTTGTAATTGCTTGTAGTCAATCTTGTATCTCACAAACACACCACCATTAAACTTAACCTATCACATATCAATCTCAAAATATGAACCACCCGAATGGAATGCAAAATACACTCTAAAATTGAGTAAAACCGAGACCCCCAACATAGACTACATCAATATATTTATTTAATCATATATGCCCATAAAATCATCTATTGATATATTAACACTAAAATCATAGATAGGAATACAATAAAATAAATCTTACCTGAGTAATGAATAAAGCAAAACCACCACTCTTATGAATCCTCCCTCTTCCTTTTGGTTTTGATTTTGGTTTTTTTTCTTTAATTTTTTTCAAACCCTTGTTGCCTTTCCCTTCCGCAGCATCTACGCCTCTCTTTGTTTTTTTTCTTTTTTTTTGTTTTCTTCTCCAAGACTAAAAGCCACGACATGATGGCTTATTTAACCTAATATTTTTTTTTTCCAAATTGGCAAAATTACCCACCTATGTTATAGAAATAATAATGCCATCTCATAATTAATTCCTTGATATTACTAAATGGCCCATATAAATTAATTTAATTACCAATCTATCCAAAAATAATTATATACAAAACTTGGGTTTTACATTCTCTCCCCCTTAAAAGAAATTTCGTCCTCAAAATTTGACATACCTGAAGTCTCAAAAAGTTGTGGATACTTTTGTCTTATTTCATCCTTGAGTTCCCAAGTAACTTCTCTTTTCGAGTGATTGCTCCATTGAACCTTAACGTAGTGAATGACTCGACACCTCAAAACTTGTTCCTTCCTATCAACAATTCGTGTAGGGTGTTCCTCATAGGTCAAATTTTCCTTAAACTGCAATGGTGCATGATCAATCACATGACTAGGATCCGGTATATACTTCCTTAACGTTGAGACATGAAAAACATTATAAACTCCAACTAGTGAAGGTGGTAGGGCAAGTCTGTAAGCTACCTCTTCAATTCGATCTAAAACCTCAAATGGCCCAACAAATCTAGGACTCAATTTACCACGAACACCAAACCTCATTACTCCTTTCATAGGATACACCTTAAGGAACACATGGACTCCAACCCCAAACACCAAATCGCGTCTCTTATTATCTGCATAACTTTTCTGTCTACTCTGTGCTGTGCGAAGTTGCTCTCTAATAAGATTGATCTTGTCCACTATTTGTTGCACAATCTCAGGCCCTATGTCACGACCCAAACCCGCCCTCGTGGGTTAAGGACGTAACCAGTCAGTAATCATGAAATTACCTACGGCCTCAAACCAAACCAAACGTATTTAACAGAGTTAATGAGGGCCAAACGGAAGCAATTTAAAACTTTGTCCATAAAGCTGTGCTTATATGCACGTCATAACATTCCAGACACAAATATGCTAACAACTCACATCAGAAAATACAATAACAAAAGGTTCTGTACAGACAGGATCATTAGTCTAAGCCACCCCGTCAAAATTGTACATAACAGATACAGAGTCCTCGCTAATATGACAAAATATAAATACCAAACGAAAGGGCGAAGACGAGTCTCGTGCGTGAAACGTAGGGGCTGACTCTCAAAAACTTGGTTGTTCCACACTGGCTTCAATGGGGCTGGGTCTGGACCTCTCTTAGCTCACCTACAAACACATGAATGAACGTGAGCGAAAGCCCAGTGAATAATATCAAATGAGAAGATACAACAATATGTAGAACAACATATTTCGAATGGCCTTGGGCCCAATTCATATTTCCATTTAACATGTATATATGCAATTTAAGTCAAGCGACTGTGGTTCCAAACATACTGGTCTTTGGCCCATTTATCTTTCTATAACAAACTGGCCCTTGGTCCATTCAGACTTTCGTTCATGTCAAAACGGCCTCTGGTCCATTCATTCATGTCAAAACAGTCTCTGGCCCATTCATTCTATTATTCAGATCGAACTGTTATTCGTGTCAAACTATTATTTACGTCGAACTATCATTCATGTCAAACTATTATTTATGTCAAACTATCATTCGTGTCAAACTGGCCTTTGGCCCACTCAAGTGACAAACTGGCCTTTGGCCCATCTAAATGACAAACTGGCCTTTGGCCCATTCAGACTTGCATTCATGACCGAACGGCCTCTGGCCCATTCATTCATGTCAAAACGGCCTTTGGCCCATTCATTTGTGTCAAAACGGCCTTCGGCCCACTCATTTATATCGAAACGACCTTCGGTCCATTCATGTCCAAACGACCATTGGTCCATTCATTTATGCCAAAACGACCTTCGGTCCGTTCATTTATGTCAAAACGACCTTCGGTCCGTTCATTTATACCAAAATGACCTTCAGTCCGTTCATTTATGCCAAAACGACCTTCGGTCCATTCAATTATGCCAAAACAACCTTCGGTCCATTCAATTATGTCAAAACGACTTTCGGTCCATATTTATATCAAACTGGCTCATAGGCCTTTCACATCAAACTGTGTCCACCATTCAAATTAATGAACTTTACAAAACTTACATAGAAGTAGCCATTGGACAATAACATATGTCAGATATTACTCACAGTGATCGGTTGGTTGAATTGCCCTGGAGCTTGACCCTACATATCACATAACACATATGGGTCACAAATAATTCAATCCGTTCTTTAATTCACATATTCCTCTTTAGGCTTTATTCTTATTTCCTTAACTCAATTACAATGCTCAATGTATGCCTAAGAGTGCTTAGAAGTGAAAGGGAACGAAAAAACAGAACACAGAATGCATTTTCAAAGTTTCAGAAAACGGGGTCTCCGCTCGAGCGTGAAATACCCTGCTCGAGCGGACCCTTAAGGCCTGCAAAAGTACTGGTTGCATGAAAAATACGCTCGAGCGTTAAATAGAGTGCTCGAGTGGAAGGCATGTCTACAAAGCTCCCCTGCTCGAGCGTGAAATATCCCGCTCGAGCGGACACCAAGTCTGCAAAAAGTACTGGGAGCACGTATTTCCCACTCAAGCGGCACTTCCCCTGCTTGTTACACCCCAAATCCGGGCATGACCGGCCGTGGCCCACAGGGACTTAGCCCAAGACACACGTAAACCTAAACACGAATCCATAATCACATTGAACAACTAAACACTAGTCCAATAATAAATAACCAAAACTCAATCCAGACATGCCACAATTATAAACGGCAAAATCAACCATAATCAAAACCATCCAAACTTATGGGATATAAACAGCCCACATATCAAAATAATTCTAAATGAACCTCAATAAAAATAAAAAGAAGTATGCACAAACTGGACATGACAATCTAAAACAAAATAAATGAATGTCCTAGAGGTCCATGCAATTGAGTCCCCGCTATGCCATAAATCCACTCTAAGTCCTTCTAACACCTGGAAGTGATAAAAAAACTAAGTCAGCTGATAGCCCAGTGAGTAGCAACATGGATAGTAAATACAATTTTGAAAACAGGGTTCAATTCCAAAATAAGGTATATATCACAGAAACTAAATTGGCATACAGTTTGGTAAATACAATCTGTTTCAAAAAGAAGGTTCCACAGTTCAACACTTAAAATACTCATGTCTCGCAAGAACATGATAAACGATATTTTCCACTTAAAACAGATTATAACATGAACACCAATAATTTTCTGGGTACCAAGAAAAACAAATAATATGCCACACAATTCTCAAGGCTATAAACCCCGTTGGATCCAATACCGAACTAAGAGTCATCCTCAGGGTGGCACCTAGGCCTTTTCTCAAAGACGATCCAATTGAAGGTCACCTAGTTGTTTTTAAAGGTCTTTTCCTTACAATCGTTGAGCACTAGAGTCAACACGGCCCAACCCGGATCTGTTCCCTAGTGGCCAGAGTCACCATACACAGTGGAATAATTTCCCTGGACTAAATACACACATGGTCCCAATAATCAATACACATCAGTTTTGCAAAACATGGTAGTTCATCATTATAAACATGAGACCAAAACAAATAGTTTACAGTATGCCAATTTCACACATGTTTCAGAAATAATTTGATTCAATTGATAATATAATAATTTATCAAAACAGTTTAATCATGAAACAACAATTTAATTTTCCAACAGTTCAGGGTAGAGGAACATTTATAAAAATATGTAGCATGAAACTACTCACCTGGAAACAAAATAATATAATACTCGAATAGAGTATGAAAGTCTAACTAGTGCCCTGAACCAATATAAAAACTACACGTCACTACTAATTTAAAAATACCAAAGAATACGAACTAGGTAACCTCAAACTAAAGCGCACTAACACGGCTCAACCCAACTCACCGTTACTCTTAAATATTACCTAAGTCCATGTTCTTCAAGGTTTAAAATCACCCAAGACATGGGTTCCGGTCAAAACTTAATTAATTGTGACTTTAAGATAAAACAGAGTTTCAAACAAGCCTTCCCAACCTATTCGCTAACTTTGAAAATTACAAAACCCACTCCACGCTATTCGAAAAATTCCAATAACCTCCAGATATGATCTAATATATCCTAAGTTTTAAACCCAATTGGTTTCACTTGATTTGCTTATCAAAATAATTATCTACAATTTATTATATCCAAACAGGTTGTTTTCTGCAGCACTTTAAAGAAATTGACGGTTCTCTTAATATACATGAGCAATCAATGCAAGGCCAAAAACGTACGAAACTAGACTCGTAACCGGTTCTAATGACACTAATTTGATAATTTTTGGATTTATGCCCAAAGAGAACAACACTCCCGAATTTAAATTTTCGGACTGGTTTCCTGGACAGATTTGAATACCTCAGTTTATATGGATTTTGACTCCCAAAAATTATGAAAAAATTCAGATATGCAATTCAATATGTAATTGATCTACTGTAAAAATTTCAATTCAAAATTCATTCGTTTGATATGGTTTCTTGATTTTTAAAGTTTGTGATTCTGTGCAGAATTTTTTAACTAAGAATAATACCCATTCTTGATACATGAATTTAACTCCTCAAATTTCTTAACAGTATATATATATACAAAATATATAAACCTACAACCTCCATGAATGAATAAAATAATAATGGAATAAGGATAAAAACAAAACCAAAAGGAAAAAGAAAGATGAAGACCCACCACATCCAAAAATTCCTCCTTGTTTGCAACCCTTCTTTTCTCTTCTTCTCTTCTCTCAATCTCTCTCTCTCCCCGTGGCTGCCTCCTGCTGCTGCTATGAATAGTATGAGGCAACCTAGGGTTACATATGTATCTACACAAAAAGGCCCTAAAATATTATCTTTATATTACTTTATTTTCTAACACATTAATTAAATAAAATATAACTATTATTATAACAAAATATACTTACTAACTTGCCCTCAATATTTTAAAAAAATAATAATAATAAATCTTGCCTCTAAATTAAATGCTTTCACCACAAATTTATTTTAAGTTTAAAATTAATTAAAAGATCCTCCAATAATATTTAATTTGCACCCTAGAATTCACCACCAAAATATTTGAGATTGTAATATTGTTATTTAATTATTTACTTAATTTTTATATTCGGATTTTCACAGAGCGGACATCAAAATTCTGGGTTTCCCAGATCGTGTTCTTAAACTCCAATTCAACCTTCAACCAATTTTTCTTGCATACAATGGCTCCAATCTCACATATATTTGTACTAACATGGTACTAACACCAGAATACATCAACATGGAGCTTAATCTCATGAATCAAACACATGCATGGCTCATTTTCCACCAAACTCATTACCAACATAACAATGTCATGCATTCAACCTTATAATTTGTACATGCATGCGGTAATTCTCAACTTAGATAATACAATTGGTGATTACATCATGAGATTTAACCAAAACCCTACATGAATCATGTATTTCAAACTCAAACATGCACAATTTAGCCTTCAATTCAACAAAATCAATTCAATTTCATCATACTCAATTAAATTCATGTTCTCTATTCTTATTCAACTTTGAATTTACAAATAGCAAACAAAAACCCATGATTCAAGGGTTAATCACTCACTTATGAGCCTTAAACACTCAAGTTCTAGCCAAATCTTGAGCTTAATCTTCAAATTCCCAAGCTTGAGCCAAAAATTACACAATTCTCTCCTTCTCTCTCTCTACAGCCGGTTCTCTCTATTTTGAGTCCCAAATTCAGCCAAAATGAAGTGAAAAAGAGAGGATAGAGAGTGTAGTGACTTCACAACAAAACCCACTAAGGCCAATATAATATTAATAAGATAATTGGGCTCTAATTCACCGATTTAATCGATTTAATCTGACCCGAATCAATTTTCAATTAAATTTCACCATAGGTTCCAAAAATTATGCCAATCACAATGGCGTAATCAATTTCGGGTTCTGTGGCCGATAAGGCCTCCAATTAAATTTCCAAAGCAGATAAATCAAACAGATATTCCTACGGTGAACAGATAGAAATGCAAGACCACATACTGGCACACAAAATCATTTTAAACGCACAATCATACTCATATTAAGGACCAACTAACATATTACGGAATAGGGGTATCACATCCTAACAACCTCCTTTCGCCCACATCATCCCAACAAATAGGTGATCCACACTTACGTCCATATAAAGCCTCATATGGTGCCATTTGAATGCTCGCATGATAACTGTTATTATAAGAGAATTCCATTAAGGCCAAATGCTCATCCCAAGAACCTTCAAGATCAATAACACAAGCCCTCAACATGTCTTCCAAGGTTTGAATAGTTCTCTCTAACTGTCCATCAGTTTGAGGATGAAAGGTGGTGCTAAAATTCAACTTAGTACCTAAAGCTGCATGTAAGCTTCTTCAAAACATAGATACAAATCTACTATCTCTGTCAGACACTATGGTCATCAGAATACCATGCAACCTCACAATCTCCTTGATATACAATTTTGCAAGCCTCTCTAAGGAGAATCCCACCTTAAAAGCTAGAAAGTGGGCAGATTTTGTCAATCGATCAGCGATAACCCAAATAACATTGTTCCCACCTTGGGTTCTAGGCAACCTTGTCACAAAATCCATGGTAATATGTTCCCACTTCCACTCGGGAATAGGAAGAGGTTGTAACTTACCAGCAGGTCTCTGATGTTCAACTTTCACTTGTTGACATACCAAACATTAAGCAACATACTGAGCAATTTCTCTCTTCAAATTATAACACCAAAAGTTCCTCTTCAAGTCTTTATACATTTTAGTGCTCCCTGGATGTACCGTATACCCTGAACTGTGAGCTTCTCTCAGGATTTCTCTCTTGAGCTCTAAATTATTAGGCATACACAACCTCTCTCCAAATCTCAATGTTCCATCTTTATGCATACAAAATTCCATCTGAAACCCTATTTCCATTTCACCCTTAAGTTTTTGCAATTAAGGATCTCTTCCCTGAGCATCTTTAATTCTATTAATCAATGTGAGTTGAACCCTAAGGTTTGCCAACTGCACTCCATGGTTGTGCCATCTAATCTCAATATTCAACCTTCGCAAGTCCTCTAAGATATTCTTTTGGTTAGTGATCCAGGTAGCCAAATTACTCAGGGTCTTTCTACTTAAGGTATCCGCCACTGCATTGGCTTTTCCCGAATGATAGTCAAATCGTAGTCCTTTAATAGCTCCAACCATCGCCTTTGCCTCATATTCAATTCTTTTTGAGTGAAAATATACTTAAGACTTTTATGATCAGTGAATATCTCACATTTCACCCCATACAGGTAGTGTCTCCAGATTTTCAATGCAAACACCACTGCAGCCAACTCCAAATCATGTGTAGGATAATTCTGCTCATATGGCTTCAACTGCCTAGACGCATATGCCACTACCTTATAATTCTGCATTAGGACACAACCCAAGCCCATCTTCGATGCATCACCATAGATGGTAAAACCTTCATCTCCGGACAAAACTATAAGTACTGGAGCACACTCCAATTGACTGTTTAGATCCTGGAAACTCTTCTTACAATCATCAGACCACTCAAATTTAACCCATTTTTGTGTTAAACGAGTTAAAGGCATAGAAATTCGAGAAAATCCCTCAACAAACCTTCTATAATATCTTGCTAAACCCAAGAAGCTACGAATTTCAGTGACACTAGTAGGCCTATTCCACTTTACCACCGCATCCACTTTCTTGGGGTCAACATACACCCCGTCTTTAGATATCACATGACCCAAAAATGATACACTCTCCAGTCAAAATTCACACTTCTTTAATTCAGCAAATAATTTCTTCTCCCTTAATATCTGCAACACTATTCTCAAATGTTCTTCGTGCTACTCTTTACTCTTCAAGTACACAAGAATGTCATTAATAAAAACTACCGCAAATTGATCTAAGAAGGGTTTAAATACTCTGTTCATTAAATCCATAAAAGCTACAGGTGCATTGGTTAACCCAAATGGCATCACTAAAAATTCATAATGCCCATATCTAGTTCGAAAGGCTGTCTTAGGTATATCTTCCACCTTAACCTTCAACTGGTGATAGCCAGAACGAAGGTCAATCTTAGAAAAGACTTGTGCTCCTTGCAACTGGCCAAATAGGTCATCCATTTTGGGCAAAGGATATTTATTTCGAATTGTTACCTTGTTTAACTCTCGATAATCAATGCAAAGACGAAAACTACCATCCTTCTTTTTCACAAATAAAACGGGAGCACCCCAAGGAGAAACACTGGGCCTAATAAAGCCCTTATCTAGTAACTCTTGTAATTGTTCCTTCAACTCTTTCAACTCTGCTGGGGCTATCCGATACGGAGCCTTGGAGATAGGACCCGTGCCGGGTATCAATTCGATGGCAAACTCAATCTCTCTGTCTGATGGCAACCCCGGTAACTCTTCAGGAAAAACATCAGGAAATTCTTTCACAACTAGAATATCCTCTAACTTTAATTCAGTCTCACGGGTATCTCTCATAGAAGCTAAATAGCCCTCGCAGCCATTCCTTAACAACCGTCTAGCTTGCAAAGCTGAGATCACCAGAGGAGGAGTGTTAACTCTACTACCCACAAAACAAATTCTGGTTGATCAGGAATCTGAAATACTACCCTTTTGCCTCGGCAATCAATAGAAGCATAATTGGTTGCCAACCAATCCATTTCAAGAATTATGTCAAAGTCCCGCATATCTAAAACAGTCAAGTCTACAAGCAATTTCCTGGCATCTATACTAACCACACAAGATTTCCAAATTAAGTCAGCAACCATAACACCTCCTATCGGGGTTTCAACACATAAGTCAATCTCTCCAGAGATACATTTCCATCCATATTTCTCAACAAATCCCATGGACACAAATGAATTTGTAGCACCAGAATCAAATAACACAAGTGCATAAACATAAGACACTAAAACAGTACCTGACACTACTGTATTGGAAGTCTGAACATCTTGTTGCGTGAGTGTGTACACTCGGCCCTAAGTCTTTGGCTTATGACCTCCATTTTTCTTTTGATTTCCTAAAGACCCTCCATCTATTGATGTTCCTTTAATTGTCCATGCTTTCTGTTTAGTCTCACGCCCCTTCCGATTAGGGCAATCAACTATCCTGTGCCCCTGTTGCCCGCAGGAGAAACAAGCCCCAGTATTCCAGCGACACTCACTATCCCGATGAAACCCATTACTTTTAGTGCACTGTATCCGATCATTCTGCTTATCAACACTACCACCCACAGTTCGACTTCCCCAACTCCCAACTAAAGAAGTGTTTTGTCTCTTAGCATTGCCCTTCGAATTGTTGTTAGTTTGACAGCTGGAAGAACTAGGTCTCTTCTTATAATTCTCTTCTTTTTCTTCTTGAGCTCTAGTGAGGCCACTCTCAACCAACAATGCCTTATTTAACACTTCTCCAAAAGTAGGTAACTCGAAAGGAACCACATGTTGCATAATGTTTGTTCTTAGGCCACCTTCGAATTTTCATGCTCTGCTATCCTCGTCTGCTTCAAATGCTGATGCAAATTTAGACGACTTCATAAACTTGGCTTCATATTCTGCAACCGTCTTATTCCCTTGCTCTAACTTTGAAAATTCCCTCTATTTTGTAGATGAACACTCCTAGGGAAGTATTTCTCATTGAATGCATTCTTAAACCTTTCCTATGTATAGGGGTTGGCATCATGCTCATGTATGCGCTTCTCCATCTGCCACCAAACATTAGCTATCCCTTGTAGCATAAATGTAGCATATGTCATCTTCTGATCATTCGTACACTCAAAACGGGAAACAACTTTTCCATTTTTGTCAACCATTTTTCAGCCTCCAAAGGGTTTGTGGCTCCGTCAAATGCCAAGGCTATCTTCCTAAACTCAGTAATGTTACAATGTGACCTCGATTGTGGCCCAATACCTGGCTACATCCGTTGTTGTTGTTGTTGCTCTATAAGTTTAGTCAAGTTATTCCCTATGGTGGTTTGTTGTTGCACCACTCCAGCCAAAGTCTCAAGCACTTGAACCATTCCAACTGGATTAGGGATTGCAGCTTGTTCTTGTTGTCCCAACTCTTGCCCCTGATTTCCTCTGACTATGTGAGAACCACTACCATTATTAGTCACATTCCCTCGCCAATTGTTATTACCAGTCCGTCAATTCGTTTGACCCTGGCGTGTATTTCTAGCTATATTTGCCAATGTCTCCTCATGTTCCATTGTAACCTATATGCATCAATAATAAAACCTCATCTCATTTTACTCTCAAGTTCTTATAACATATAAATAAAATTAATATTATACCAAATTATAAGCGTTCCCAGTCCTACATCTACCCAATCTTACCACTATTCTATACCAGCCTTTAAAATTATAACCTAGCTCTGATACCACAAAATTGTCATGCCCTAAGCTCCGTAACAATGTCGCACACTCATTTAAGTGAGCATGAAAGGCTAAGAGTCCAATCACATAACCCACAACGTAAAATACTCAAATTAAATCCTTAATTATCATAATGCTAAAATCCATAAAAATAAATAATTCTTATCATATGAAATTGTCTCCCAAGTCCACTAATATAATCCACTAACAAAATAATAATGTAAGTACTTAAATCATAGTCCTACTCTCGGCACTCCCACAATGAAAACCCCACGTAGCTCTACTCCTCAGAATCTGAAAAAAAATAAATAAAATAAGGGTAAGCTAGACAGCCCAGTAAATGACCAACCATCACTGTTAGCTGGATCAAGTATACAAAAAAAAAAATAGTGGATAACCAATAAATATATTTTTGCTACCATTCAATAAATGAACAATTATTTTGTAAGATGGTTTCGTAGTTGAAAATAAACAGTGTAGTAGTAATTCGATGAAACTTCGTTGTTCAAAATTGATGGTTTGATATTCAAATGGTTCAATGATGCAATTCACAAAACCCAAGTCTTGGTGACTACGGTCACTTAGCCCGTGAAAAGGCCCAGAACCACACATAGGCCCGTAGTAAAACCCCAAAAGAAACTAATTTCTGTGCCAATAAATAACCCCCATTGGCTAGGGTCCAAATCATAGTCAGATTAGAATGATGCTCAGAATTCAAACAATACACAACTTTTAAATAAAATATTCGATATTTTCAGAATAAACATTTGGTACAATTTTTCGAATAGTTTCACAAAATATTCAAATAACTTTCATAATAATATTCGATGTTATTTTATACTTGACCCATATTTTAATTTTAGGAGAATATGAAGGCTATAAATAAATATTTATAATTTCAAACAATTCAATAAGAATAAAAATGAACCAACAGTGACAGAGGGTTACTTACCTCAAATAGCTAAATTAATATTTCCCAAGCTAATCTCAAATTACCAAGATCCACCTCAATCTCACAAACCTAATAAAATATTACACCGCATAAACAATTATTATGTGCACCCATCCTTCTCTTCTTGTAACAACAATAGAATAAATTAACCCAATAGCTTATTAGGAACTCCCACAATTTAGCATCAAAACAAAGCCATCACGACTTCGGAAATTCTCAACCCATATTATTCTATTGTTGTTTATATACATGTAAAAATTTATAATTGCTTGTAGTCAATCTTGTATCTCACAAACACACCACCATTAAACTTAACCTACCACATATCAATCTCAAAATATGAACCACCCAAACGGAATGCAAAATACACTCTAAAATTGAGTGAAACTGAGACCCCAACATAGACTACATCAATATATTTATTTAATCATATATGCCCATAAAATCATCTATTGATATATTAACACTAAAATCATAGATAGGAATACAATAAAATAAATCTTACCTAAGTGATGAATAAAGCAAAATCACCACTCTTATGAATCCTCCCTCTTCCTTTTGGTTTTGGTTTTTTTTCTTTAATTTTTTTCAAACCCTTGCTGCCTTTCCCTTCTGCGGCATCTACGCCTCTCTTTGTTTTTTTCTTTTTTTTTTTTCTTCTCCAAGACTAAAAGCCTCGGCATGATGGCTTATTTAACCTAATATTTTTCTTTTTCCAAAATTGCAAAATTACCCACCTATGTTATAGAAATAATAATGCCATCTCATAATTAATTCCTTGATATTACTAAATGACCCATATAAATTAATTTAATTACCAATCTATCCAAAAATAATTATATACAAAACTTGGGTTTTACATCTTCTAAGTACATTGTTCATTCTCTAAAACAATTTTTTTTCTTTGTATATAGTATTCTAGTTAATAGTTAATGGATTACTCTCAATTTTATATCAACTGAAAGGAAATATGAATTGGATTATATCTCTTGTTTGCCAGACATTTCATTTAAGCAGTTCAGAAGTTGTAGACTTTCTAGATACATTTCTATCCATGAACCCAGATTCCAGGTATTATGTAAAATTTTAATTTTTGTGATGTTTCTATAAATATATTACTTGTAAGTTATGCCTTCGTATACCTGTAAGGAACTATTTATAATACACTTATGATTGAAATTGCTTGAGTTGCTCCTCTGGTGCTTCATACTAGTGAAATTCACAAACTCTTCATTGATTATGAACTCTGTTTGCATCAGTATATATATTGAATACATGTGATACACTATTCTATATCTATATCATATTCTATTCAATCCTCTAACCACCTACCCATCTAATGTTGGGGAATTTTCAAAAATGAGTTTTCAATTTATTGTTTAGTTTTTGGTGTTTTTCAAAACCTTCCATGTTTTTCTTTGGAAAGCATGAAATAAGCTTGGGGACTTTGTCCCACATTGGAAAGAGAGCAAAACATAGAGCATTTAATAAAGTGCTACATGGAATATTCCTTTGAATATGATATTATGGGATGGATGCTAGTGTACATGCACTCACACCGCAAGGATGGTGCTTAGCACATGAGCGCGTGGCGTGGGTTGTATGGCGTTTGATAGCGCACTTAGCACGGACGCATTGGCGCTATGAGGGCGTCTTTCTATTTGCATCGGACAGGTTGGAGCGATGACTTTCTATTTGCATCGGATAGGTTGAAGCGATGACGTGGAAAACAGTCAGCTCCACGTGGCATCCGTTGGTGATGAGTCAACAAACCGATCGGACAGTTGTGTGTCCGATCTGGAGCGGTTTGATCATAGTCGTTGATTGGACATGTGCGCGATCTTACAGATAAGATGGCACCGGATTGTGATCAGGTGTGATTAGTCAAGGCATCTATTCGATGTGAGAATAATTTGCACCGTAGATCGTTGATCCAACGGTCAGATGTGATCGAATGCAATTAAAGGACATGACCATTCGATCATATGCATCAAGGTCTATAAATAGGCTGCGAAATTAGCCATTTCAATCCATCAAAAAAAAAATTTTAAAAATTCCAGAAGTCATTTCTACAATTCTCTCTCCCTCCCTCCCTCCCTCTTGATTTAGAGTTTTTGATCAAGAGTTTCTTAAGTAAGTTTCTACTTTTCTTATTGGTAATCAGGTTCTGCAAACTTGATTATCAGTGCCTTGGTTTTCTTGATTATATCAAAAGTGTTTTGACCTACTGTTGTCAATGCAGGCGCCGATAGACTTGATCTTTAGATTAGGCTTCATTGTATCCTGGAGGCGAATTTGCTGTAACCCCCTGCACATCGTTTGGTGGGTGCAAATATTGTCTTTAGGAAAATGACTTAGTAACGCGACTTGAAGCATCAAATTTTTTGTTCTACATAGACAAGATCATCGCCAAGTTTTAAAAACCCGAAGACCACTAACTGAAGAATTCAAGACGAATTGTTCCAACATCTAACAACCTAACAATCTTTGTAACTGATTCTTGACATGTTATAGGCTCCTCTGTGATGTAGCTCATTATTCCTTTTGGCGTAACTGATGCACATACCTTATTATCCCCCTCAAGCACATGGGAGCTGGAGAAACCATGAGCTTGCGAGTAAGAAAAGAAAATCAATTGGTGGACAGAGGCTTAGTAAAGATATCTGCCAACTGGTCTGAAGTAGGAATGGACTTGAGCAAAAGCTTATGGGCAGCAACCTTTTCATGATCAATGAAGTGATAATCGACCTCGATGTGTTTAGTTCTGCTGTGAAAGATAGGATTAGATACCAAGGAAATGGAAGAGAGATTGTCACACAAGAGGATGGGAGGTGAAGCCTAAGGAATATAAAACTCAGCTAACAACATTTGAAGCCAAGCCAATTCAACAGTAGTATGAGCCAATGAACAATACTCAGCCTCAGTGGATCCAAGAAATAAGATTGGTGCCCAAGAACACACAGTACCCAGAAGTGGATCTCCTATCATGAACATCACTAGCCCAACTGGAGTCATTATAAGCTTGAAGATGAAAAGAACTAGGCTGAAAATACAGACCATGAGCCAAAGTGCCCTTAACATATCTTAAGATCCTCGTAACAACAACAAAATGACCAATAGTTACGGAATACATGAATTGACATGCATGATTAACAACAGAAGATAGCTCAGGTCTGGTAGTGGTTAAATATTGAAGGGCTCCAACAAGACTCTGGTACAAAAATGGTTGGGAACAAGGAAGAGCATCATCGGTGGTAAGAGGAGATTTAATAGACATAAGAGTGGCACACAGCTTACACTCAACCATGCCAGCCTTAACAAGCAATTCAGAAGCATACTTCTATTGAGAAAGAAAATAGCCATAGGAGGTTTTCTTAACTGAGATCCCCAAAAAATATGACATATCCCCAAGCTCTTTCATGGAGAATTCTTGATGCATTCGGGTTAAAAGAGTCTGAATGAAGACTTGATCAGTACCAGTGAAAAGAATATCATCCACATAAATGAGGAGATAAGTCACAGAAGTAGAAGTCTTAAGAACAAAAAGTGAAGAATCACACTTGCTTTGAACAAAACCCTGAGAAAGAAGAAATGAGGGAAAAGTGGAAAACCAAGCTCTGGGACTTGTTTGAGGCCATATAAAGCTTTATGAAGCTTGCAGACCAAGTGATGACAAGATGGATCAATAAAACCAGGTGGTTGCTCCATGTACACTTCCTCCTCCAATTTACAATGAAGAAAAGCATTGCTGATATCAAGTTGCTTTAAAGGCCAGTTGTGATGTAAAGCCAAACAAAGAAGAATACGAATTGTGGGTTGCTTTGCAATTGGACTAAAAGTATCATGAAAATCAATACCATGTTGCTGAAGAAAGCCTTTAGCCACAAGTCTGGCCTTATGTCTTGCAATCGAACCATCAGAATTACGCTTTAGTTTGAAGACCCATTTACAACCAATGGACTGTTTGTGAGGAGGTAAGGGGACAAGAGACTAAGTACCCTGATGTTGAAGAGCAGTATATTCATTCATCATGGCCTGAAACCAAACTGAAGAGGAAAGAGCTTGCTTGTTAGAAGATGGCTCAATAAGGGCATCAGATAGCAGAGAACGAGAAGAAGAAACAGCAGTATGACAAAAGGAATATTTGGACCTGGTCTACATAGGGTGAGTATTAGTAGAAGAGGGTGGAGGCAGAGGTAAATCAATATGAATTGAATTAATTGGAATAGAAGATGGTTGGGTAATAAGGGCAAGAGAAATGCTAGCAGGAGGAATAAGGATAGGAAAAAGGGAAGAGAGAGCTGGATCAATAGAGCAGGACAGAGGCAGAGTAGGGGTAGAGACTGAAGACTGAACAATGATAGGGACATATGACTGAGGGACAGATGAAGCAGTCTAAAAAAAAAGAGGACTGAGAAGAACACTGGCTGAGGAGAGGGATGCCAGAAAAAATTCTGAATCGATAAGGTGAGGAAGAAGGAGACACAGAAGGCATATCAGCAAAAGGAAAGCTATTTTCTTGAAAATGAACAAGTCGAGACAAGAAAATTTTGCCTGTGAAAGGGTTGAGACAACTATAACCTTTGACAGATGGATGAAAACTAAGAAAAACATGAGGACCTGACTTCAGAGCTAACTTGTGAGGAGTGTATGGTTTAAGCCAAGGAAAACACAAACACCCAAACAATTTAAGAATGGTGTAGTTAGGTGGTTTACAATAGAGCAGCTCAAATGCAGAAGAATTAGAAAGGAAAGCACTAGGAAGTCTGTTGATCAGATAAGCAGCAATGGCTATAGCATCAAACCAGTAGACAAGAGGCAAGAGGAATGATGGAGAAAGGCAATTAGTTTTAGTAATGTGGAGATGTTTCCTCTCAGCTACTCCATTCTGAGAGAGAGAGAGAGAGTATGTGGACAAGAATGCTAGTGTAGAATGCCATGAGAGGTCATAAAGTCATGCATAGAAAGATTAATAAACTTCCCACCACCATCAGTTCTGAGGATTTGAAGTGGAAATCCAAATTGCTTCTCAACAAATGTTTTAAAAATAACAAATTTGTCAAAAACTTCACTCTTGGTAAACAATGGATAAATCCAAGTAAATTTGGTAAAGTCATCAATAAACAAGACATAAAATTTATAACCAGAAGAAGAAGAATGATTAAATGGACCCCATACATCACTGTGAACAAGTGCAAAAAGATTATTAATAGAAGAGTTCAAAAGTTTAAATGGGAGTCTATGACATTTGGAAACAACACAATCAATACAAGACAAGTCATCTTTATTTAATACTAATGACAACTGATTCTTGATAGCTTGAAACTTAGAAAATGAAGGGTGACCCAATCTCTTGTGCCAGATCATAGCAATAGAAGATGAGGTCACATGCAGCAGTAGATATGGTAGTATTGTGAAATGCATGAGGTGATGAAGAAGACACATGAAAGTGATATAAGCCATTAGCATGATAGCCTGTGTGAAGAATGGCTTTAGTAAGATTGTCTTGAATACAAAATGAAGATTTGTCAAAAATAATAGAACAATTGTTATCTTGAGCCAATTGTTGGACTGAAAGAAGATTAGATGAAATTTGAGGAACATGAAGAACTTTATTAAGTTTGAAAGAATGATGTGGAGTTGGTAAAATACCTTTCCCAGTATTATGGATAGAAAGAGATGAACCATTACCAATGGTAACTTGATCTGTGCCAGAATAAGGCTGACATGAATTCAATTGATGAAGATCATTAGTAACATGATCTGATGCTACTGAGTCTAGAAACCATGGGGTAGAGTGAGATGAAACAGTATCCTCAGGAATAGTCATGGAAGCAACAAATGCCTTTGACTGATTGGAAGTGAAAGCAGATGGAGTGAACTGATTATGTGAAGATGATGCTTGTGGAGCTTGAAACTGTGAATCAAGCCTATGCCAACAATCGAAGGCTGAATGATTAGCCCTTCCACAAATTTGACAAACAATGCCATAATTGGATTGATTTCTAGGCTGATACATGTGATGATTCTGATTCGAAGATCTGCCTCTGTTTCTTCCATTACTAGATCGATTATTGTCTCAATAAGAACCACGAGATGAACCTTGACCATGATAAGATGTAAATCCTTTAGAAGAATTTGAATCCCTTATTGCGGCATAGGCAACGGATATATCAGAAATTTGCTTTGTTTTCCGTTCAATGTGAATAGATTCAGAAATCAGTAATGAAGATAATTCGTCCATGTATATGGTTTCAGGTCGAGCTCGGATTGTTGTTTTGAATGCATCAAATTTAGTAGGCAATCCATTTAAGGTAATGAGAACTATATCTTCATCATCAAGAGCAGAGGAAGCAAGACTTAATTGATCGACAATATGCTTGATGTTGTTGAGATAGATTTCCATAGAATCTGAATTCTTTGAAATGGAAGTTAATTTGTTTTTGAGTTGATGAATATGTGACCTAGATAAGGAAGTGAATTTCTTCTCTAACTATAGCCAAACTTCAGAACTGGATTGAAGATGAAGAACAGTAGTAAAGATTGATGGTGAGAGAGTAGCTGTGATACAACTTAAAAGATGACCATCGATAAGCCTCCATTGAGATGCCTCAGGATTGACGATCATTGATGTTCCAGATTCATTGCGGATATGATCGATAGGACATGGATAAGAACCATTGACAAACTTTAACAGATCTGTAGCTCGCAAGATATTCTGCATCTGGTTTTTCCAAATGATAAAATCTGTAACGTCTAATTTGACAGTTACAAAAGAACTCAAATTAGAGATCAACATATGAAGATTAGAAGGAATATTTGGAGAAGATGAAGATGAGCCTGAGACTGCCATTGCTAAAGGCTCTGTGGAAGACACCATTGTTGATTGCTCGGTGGAGCTATGTGTGCTCTGATACCATGATGAAATTCACAAACTCTTCATTGATTATTAACTCTGTTTACATCAGTATATATATATTGAATACATGTGATACACTATTCTATATCTATATCATATTCTATTCAATCCTGTAACCACCTAACCATTCCTTTTGGTGTAGCTGATGCATATACCTTATCACATGCCACCTTAACTACTTCATGCAAGTCCCTGAATGCGATCAGTTTTCCTTTATTTTGGCATAATATTATCGAATAGGGTGTTTGAACTGCTTGCTATTTTTTTTTTCTTTTTTCAGGCTTCGTTTCATGTATCCTTTTGTTCCTTTTCTTTTTCTTTTTCTTTTTTTTTCACTTTTAGAGGTGATTTTTATCTGAGTTTATTTTCGAGCATATATATTTTCATTAAACTAATGCTTTGCATCCATGCCTATGATGCAAATGAGGGCTTTTGGTGGCTAAATCAAATTATTGTTGATATTCCATTATTTGATTTAAAAGCGTACCTTATTGCTTCTTCCCAATTTTCTAAGATATATCAAATCCTTGGTAGGGTTATAATTAATTTTGTTCTTGAGTATTTATGTTCTTATCCTTTCTTTCTTTCTTTCTTTCTTTCTTTTTTTTTACCCTCGTCAGTGTGTTGTATTTTAGTCACACTGGATAATTCTGCTATTGCAGTGATATTCATTAATCATTATCATATCAGGCTTTTCTTCTCTTTATTTTTTTTTATGAATAATTTTAAAATGCGTGAGCTCATTTTCTTACAACAGTTGGCTTCTGAAATTGACACTTTTTTTTATTGTGATTTGTGATTATTGCAACGTTATTGTAGTGGCTCCATGAAACTGAAGATGTAGACCACGTGTATACTAAATATGCTTAATTTTGTTCTAGTTGCAACATGCAGCACCAAAATGCTTTCTTTTCTCTCTTGAGTTTGTCTAATTGCATTTAAGTTTGTGTTAATATCAATAGCGGTTAAGTTGGAAGCGATGCAAGAATTGTTTATCTCACTGTTTGCATCTTGATCACAACGGACAGGTTAAAATCCATGATTTCTTCAGGGTTCTGTGATTGAAGGTTTGTAAGCTTTCTAAAAAGGTTAGTTACCAAGTATGTTTCACTTTTTATTTAACCTACTGATCTTTAATATGAATCCTATTTTCTTGTTTGTGTCTCACCGTGCTTGAAAGGCCTTTTTAAGTATGCCATCTTTGTCTAGTTCTTTTTCAACTTGTGACATTTGAGCTGCAAACTCATTTTTTACATATATATTTTAAAAATTATTTTTTCATGGAGTGAAGGTCTATATACATTTGAACAATAAAAGAGTCACAAGACAAGCAAGATAATTTTTAAGAAGGATTTGTGTTTGTGTCAAATGCCAATACTTTTCACACTTCTGGACATGTGTGGGACACATTTTAAAGCTGTTCTTTATTTAAAAAAAATTAAACTTAATGATTTATGACACTTGGGCAACATGTCCTGACACTGGCCAATACACAAAACTTAAATGTTGTGTTATTGATTTCCTCTAGTTTAGAGAAAATTTTTAATCATGAAAAAATATCAAGTCAAAGGTTTATACAAAAATTTTCAATTTGACCATAGTTTAAAATAGGAGGATAAATTACCTGTAAGGAGTGGGGTGGGAGGAGAAGAGAAAGTCATAATAGGTAATCTGCACTTTTGCGCCAAACACGAATTCTGCTATATCATCAATGATTAAATATCAATATAATTCACTACTAGAAAGTTCAATTAGAACTTACAAGGAAAAGAGCACTCCAAATCCACATATTGCCCATAGAAGCAAATCAATTATGAAATTGATGAATGATTGATTATTATCTGTGGATTGATACGAGTTACTGCAGTATACATAGCCAAGTGAGTCTAGTTCAGTTGACCAGAATTCTTGAACGTCACATGGATGTCAAAGGTTTACGTAGACAAGGTGCAAATGTCCATTTTAATATATATATATATATTATCACTTGCATACTGGGGACCCTGACATTCCAAAGTTGTATAACAGGATGCTTAGCTCTTGACTGGATTCCAAAGCTGCAATGGCTGCTGTCACACTTTTTTTGGGGATAAATAATCAAACTATATTAGAAAAGCATCAAGGCGATGTAAAGAACACAAAAATATCAACCCACAACCAACCAACAAAAACTAACTAATGAAATCCTCCACAAAATCTACAAAAGCCGTAACATCTGGATCAACCGATCCCGTAACCCAACTATGTAACACTATAAGAAACTGACTCTTTAACCAAGGAACTGAATGAGACACACCTTGAAAAACATGCCTACCACGCTCCAACCAAATCAACAACAGTAAACAATGAGAAACAAGCATCCGTGCCTTTTGACGCCTTCTCCCAACCTTCCCCCCTCCCCAACTTTGCAACACATCTAACACGGAACCCGGTTGCACCCAAACCAAACTAAAAGTCGCAACAATCCAAACCCGAGATATAACCAAAAAATGAATGAGCAAGTGATCTACCGACTCCACACCTCCACAACACAGACAACACCAATTAACCAAAACATGCCGACGACGAATTAAATTGTCAATAGTCAAAATGCACCCTAAAACTGCCATCCAAACAAAGAAAGCTACCTTGGATGGTGTCCCCGTTGCCCAAATACACATCCAGGGAAACATGGCAGCAACACCATCCACAAGCACACAATAGAACAAAGACATTGAAAAAACCCCTTTGGACCTCGAACAATCTCATACCATGAATTCTTCCCCTCCCCCCTCCCTCATATTTCACTCCATACAAAAAACCCCAGAAGATCCATCACTTGATCAAACTCCTAATCATGAACATCACGACACAAACAAACATTCCAAACAAACGACTGGCCCTACCTAACCCTAATAGAAGTTGCCACCTTCTCACAATCATCTACAATACCATATATCAAAGGAAACATCCTCGGAAAATCGAACCCTATCCACACCTCCTACTTTAAACCAAACCCTCCTCCAGAACTCCTCTTGACCTAAGCAAATCCCCTTTCACAAACCCTGGCCATGAGACTGGCCCACCCTATCCGTGCACCACCCCTTACCCAAACAATATTTAGCCACCATCACTTTTCTCCATAACCCTTCCCCTTCTCCCTTCCCGTCCCCCTCCCATACAAAGTGCCACAACCATTTTCCCAAAAGAGCCAGATTAAACATAGCCAAACACTTATCTCCCAAACCACCTCTATCCTTAGGAGAGCAAATCCTATCCGAAGCCACTAAATGATGAAACCCCTCCCCTCCACCACCCCACAAAAAATCCAATTGCAACTTCTCTAACCGTTTTGCAATTGCAATAGGAATCACATGCACCGACATAAAGTAAGTTGGGATACTCGAAAGACCACTCTTAATCAATGTCACCTTCTCCCCTTTCGACAAATACTGCCAATTCCACCTCGCGAACCGCCACTGCACACAATCTACCACCCCATCCCACACCCCCTTCACTTTAAAAGTAGCTCTCAATGGTAACCCCAAGTAAGAACAACACTAGAAGCAATACTTGATTAAAACCTTTGTTAAGTATCAAATAAAACAACACTAGAAAAATGTTTTTCCTTAGTTTTTTCTTATTTACTTGTATAGAAATGAGTGCAGCAAGTATTGAATGATGTTCTCCAGAAACTTCGCACAAGTGGCTGCAAGGCTATGGTAATTATCATAGTCCTTTATTCTCTAATTTACTTGAACAAAATACTTAAGCATTAAGTTGCACATATGATAGTTAATTAAAGGAAAAGGTAATATATAAGATATGTGAATCATAAACTAACGTTTTTACTATGTGATTTGCCATGTAAAAGGCCTCTTATTTGTTGCTGTGTATCTATCATATTTGTGCCTATTTTCTTAAGATTTGATGAGTCACTATCTAAATTTCAATGTTTGATTGTGGTGATGTCCCATGTCTGTTTGTGCTTCTTAGATGTCAACCCATGTTGTGTCTTTGTGATGACTTGAACATAGTTGCAGGTGACACACAATGGCTGTGAAGTTTTGGTTACTAAAAGAAAAATGCAATACTATATGACTATGTAGACAATACTAGGCCTTAGTCTTGAATTGATGGATATGAGGCCTTTGTTGTGGAAATAAATTAGATACATGAACAAATTTTGATCACTTGATGTCCATGGAATAAGTACAACTACTTGATTTGAGAAAGTTTTCATATTCAAGAAGTTATTCTTTGCTTCATATCATCTCCTATCTCTTGGTGATTATTCTATGTTATAGATATTTGGAGTCCTTGATATGGAGAAAAAGGGTAAAATAACATTCAAGCAGGTGATAATCTATCTGTGTGTGTTGTGTGTGTGTGTGTTAGTTATACATGCAATCCCCAATTGGTCCCAACTTTGTCTCCACAAAGCCAATACAAAGCTTCTCATAGATGGAGTATCTATTGCTTCTAGTTTCTATATGGGTCAACTCATGTCCTAAAACAACCATTATTTAGACAAGCCTGTGAATTAGCCTTCATTCACACTGTTGGGGAATTTTCAAAATGGGTTTTCAAAATTTATTGTTTGGTTTTGGGTGTTTTCAAAACCTTCCATGTTTTTCTTTGGAAAGCATGAAATAAGCTTGGGGACTTTGTCCCACATTGGAAAGGAGAGCAAAACATGGAGCACTTAATAAAGTGCTACATGAAATATTTCTTTGAATATGGTATTATGGGATGGATGCTAGTGTACATGCAGTTACACCGCAAGGATGATGCCTTGCACCATCCGCACACGCGCATGCTCGTGGCGTGGGCTGTGTGGCGTTTGATGGCGCACTTTGCACTTAGCACAGACGCATCGGCGCCATGAGGGCGCTTTCCTATTTGCATCGGACAGGTTAGAGTGATGACGTGGATCCAACGTGGCATGGGTGACGTGGAATACCGTTAGCTCCACGTGGCAATGATATGGCGTCCATTGGTGATGAGTCAACCAACCGATCAAACGGTTGTGTGTCCGATCTGGAGTGGTTTGATCATAGCCGTTGATTGGAGATGCGCGCAATCGTATGGATGAGATGGCACTCGATCATGATCAGGTGTGATTAGCCAAGGCATCTATTCGATGTGAGAATGATCTGCATCATAGATCGTCGATCCAACGGTCAGATCTGATCGGATGTGATCAAAGGACATGACCATTCGATCAGATGCATTGAGGCCTATAAATAGGCTGCAAAATCAGCCATTTCAATCCATCCAAATTCCTAAAAAGCATTCCTGCAATTCTCTCTCTCTCTTTCTCCCTCTTGATTTAGAGTTTTCAACCAAGAGTTTCTTAAGCAAGTTTTTGCTTTTCTTATTGGTAGTCAAATTCTGCAGACTTGATTATCAATGTCTTGTTTTTCTTGATTATATCAAGAGTATTCTGATTTACTGTCGTCAGTGCAGACGCTGGTAGACTTGATCTTTAGATCAGGCTTCATTGTATCCTCAAGGCAAATTTGCTGTAACCCCCTGCACAGCTTTTGGTGGGTGCAAATATTGTCCTTGGGAAAGTGACTAAATAACGCGACTTCAAGCACTAAATTTCTGTTTAACATTGACAAGATCATCGCTAAGTATTTAAGACCCAAAGACTACCAACTAAAAAATTCAAGACGAATTGTTCCAACAATCTAAAGACAATAATTAGATATGGTGATGTCTATTCAGAAAATGACTCAAGATTTCATGGAGCTTGACCGATTTGATGGCGAAAATTTTTGACACTGGAAAAAGAAGATTCACTTTTTGCCCACCACTCTTAAAGTTGTCTTTGTGCTAACTACCCTCTATTCGGTAGAGCAAGAAGACGAAACTATGGAGCAAACCCGTACCAGAACCAAATGGGAAAATGACAACTACATTTGCCGATGACACATTTTGAATGCGCTGTCAGACTCTCTATTCGATGTGTATCAACATCTGGAAACGACAAAGCAACTATGGGACATATTACAGTTAAAGTACCTCACCGAGGATGCCACCAGTAAGAAATTTCTTGTTAGTAATTTTATGCGTTTTACTATGATTAATACAAAGCCCATTATGGAATAATTCCACGAGATCCAACATATTCTGAGTCAGTTTCAACAAAAGAATATGAACATGGATGAATCTATTGTAGTTTGTCTATAATAGAGAAACTGCCATCTTCTTGGAAGGATTTTAAGAAATCTCTGAAACATAAAAAGGAAGATCTAACTTTAGAGGAATTGGCTCAGTACCTCCAAGTTGAGGAAGAGTCAAGACTTCTTGAAAGTAAAGAAAACCAATTGGTTCAAACTTCTAAGATTCACATGGTGGATGATGGCAAGAGGTTCAACAAAAAGGCAACCCCCTACCTAAGAAAGACACTAAGAAGGCGAAAGGCGCTTGCTGGCATTGTGGCAAGCCAGGGCACTGCAGAAATGAATGTCGTTCATACAAGAAGAAGCCAGGAGCATCAAATGTCAAGAACAATTTCGTGGCTGTTGTATCCGAGGTGAACATGCTCGAAGATGTTGGTAACTGGTGGATTGACTCAGAAGCAACAAGGCGCGTCTGCAACGACAAGAGCTATTTTACTACTTATGAACAAGTGAGTGATGGAACAGTTCTCTACATGGGCAACTCTTCAACTGCTGCTATCAAAGGCAAAGGTACGGTAGATCTAGAAAAGTCTTAAGTCTTAATGATGTTTATCATGTACCTGATGTCAGAAAAAACCTTGTATCTGGAAGCTTGCTTAATAAGCATGGTTTCAAGTTAGTATTTGAGTTGGACAAATTTGTCCTGTCTAAAGGTGGAATTTTTGTTGGGAAAGGTTACATGTATCAAGGAATGTTTAAACTTAACATTATTAATAATACATTGTAGACACCCTATTTTTGATGGCCCTTCAAGACTTGGATGTTTTTGCAGGTACATCTGGTGATGAGTCTGTTTGCTCGCTGAGCGCTCGAAGTCCTCAGCGGAATGCCACAGCTTTGAGCCTTTCAAACCCTGCATTCTTTTCGTCTCATTTTTGGACCATGCCTTGGCCTTTCCTGGCTTCAATCTCTGGTGGCCTGCTGGCCATCCTTGGAGGTTGTCAGCCAGAGCTTCTGGTTTGCCGACCATTGATGTGCCTTTTCGGCCTTCACTGATGGCCGGCCGGCCACTAGTGTTTTTTGCAGATATTTTATGTCAGTTGTGCCAATTGTTTGCACAGATGGTTACATCTGTCCACACGTAGAGGGCTGGATCTCCTTGTATAGAATTCATGTTTTCTATATATAGGGAGTCCCTCTCTCATGTTTTGAGGTTAGAAGATTTCAAACTCAAAAATTTCTCTCTCTCTCTCTCTCTCTCTCGCAATTTTGTGCACACTTACCTAGTTATATCACTCTTTTGCATACACATCCTTAACCAAAATTGATTACCTTTGAGTTGAAGTCCCCTAAGGTCTTGTTAGAGCCCTTGAAGGTGGTTTTGACATGTATTGGTGTCTAAAGTTGTGCTTGGCTTCAAGAGGTATAACACTTGTCTTTTAACTTGTTTTAGTACACTTGTTTCTCTATCTTTTTCCATTGTTTTTGGGCCATTTTTGAGCTGTAAAAATCTTTGTTTTAATGGGCTGAAATTGGTGTTTTAATCCATTTAAGGTTAGGGGGTGTCTCACCCTTCTTTATTCTTTGCTTCTAAGGCTTTTGCACCTTTGTTTCCCACTTTCAAACCAACCTTTTTTTGGCCTTTAACCACTGAATTTCAAAGTATTTTCAGTGGCAAAAAACATGTTTTGAAGTCCAAAATTAGAGGGGTTAGCCTCCCCTCCTTGTGTCTTATTTGCTAGCCTAGTTAATCCTATATATTAGCATGATTTTCTAGCTTTTTGTAGCTATATTCCAGTTTTAGATTGCTTTAGCTTTGTTTTGGGTTGTTTGGGTTAGTTGAGTCTTGTTTTGCAGGGTTGTAGTGTAATAGTCCTCACAAGCGTGGTGTTTTAGGCCATTAGACACCCTTTGTTTGCGTTGATTACACGTTTTGGTGTTGTTTTGCACTTCATTTTAGCACTAATCACCTCTACAACCTCCCTCCTTTCTTGGTTTTTCTCTTTGCTTTGAAAGTGGTTTCAAGCCATTTATTTTCCTAAGTGTGGAATTGAGGTTTCATGCTTAATGGTTTAATCCCTTAGGAGGTTCATTATTAACAGTATGAGACTTATTTCATACCTAAAGCAACTTGTGTTTTGAGCCTTCTTTCCATTAGAGGACTCTAACTCACCTTTTGGACTTAATTGGAATAAAGAATGGTTGGTAAGTTAAAATGAGTAACTAACAACTTGGGACTAAAATTGAGCAAGATAATAACTTGTGTGTTGTGTGTTCAATTGGACGTTAATTGAATACAAGGAAAATTGGGACATTTTATACTCAAAGTAATGAAATGTCTTAAGTTTCCTAGGTCTTCATTGCCCTTGATTAAGCATGATAGGGTGATGGTTCTTAAGTGTCTTGTTTTGCATTTATTGAGCTTGCACATCTTGAATCACAAGCCATCATGCAATGAAATTGCTTAGATTGGTGGTTTGTGGCTTAAGTTCACAATTCATTGGATTTATCCATGAAAATGAAGGGTGAATTGTGCAAACAATCCTTGGAGATACCCTCTTTTTGCTCTGTTTGTACTCTATTGCAGCATGATGATCCAGTGCATTAGTGGCCAGCAGGCCACCATCCATGGCTGGCAATGCACTATAGATGGTCGGAAGGCCACCTTCATGGCCGGCAGTATCTACCAGTGGCCGACTGGCCACTGATGTAAATCTTAGCAGAATTTTGGTAAAATGGGAAGATTTGTTCTGGAAGTGTTCAACTTTGCAAATAGAGGCTTCCAAGAGCAAAACGAATGTCTTTTTGGGTGGTATCCAAGCATGTGCATCTTCCATTTGCCGAGGCAGAGTAGTGGCAACGTAGTTAATATCTTAATTACTTAGTTTGCTTACATTTGTGTTGTGTTGTAACTTAATTAGTTAGCTTACTAATTAGTTCATTCAATTGTTGTAATAATTAGTTAATTAGCTTAGCTATTTATTTCATTTTGGTTTCTAATAATTAGTCTAATTAGCTTAATTAGCTTAGCTAGTTAGTTTTTGTTCTTATTCATTCGGACTCTCCTTCACAAGAGCAAAATGTAATAATGTGTATGTCTTCTAACCCCACGTGTTTCTTCCTTTTATTTAATCACTTATGATGGTTAGATTAGGGACATATTTCAACTAGCATACCTTATGCTTGCATCCATTCATCTTGTCTTGCATGCACCGAGGCTCGGCGCATCATTCAAACTGTATTATTATTTCAATTACTTCGTTGAATATGTGTTTAACCGCATGTTATCAGATTGCTTCATATGCCATATTATTAGCCGAGCCTAGTAATTGCATATTGCATGTGTTGCATTAGACACCTTGTATAGTTAGGAATCATGCATATTTTTCTAACTTATATCTTCTTAGCTTGGAGTACTAGGTGACTTCTTAGTGCTTTAGCATACTTGTATGAGTGTGAGTGATTGCCATGTCTAGCATGCTTACCATGAGGCTAAATGCTTACTTGTCAAACTGCTTGAATACTTATGGATGAAGGCTTGTTGTTTGAATTGGAACGATTCAATGAATGCATGTTTTAAGCCCACTTGAGGTGGCAAATTCAAACCATTTTCGCAGAAACAAATATGAAGTTGAATTGTTCTAATTTGAGCAAACTAGTCTATACTTGCTTGTGCGCATCACATAGTAAATCTAGCCTAATAACCGGAACAAGAACACATAATGTTGATAAAAATCATATCATGATTAGTAGAGGTCGATCTTTGATCGGGCGAGCGGGGGTGCTCAATCCATGACCTTTCCCTCTCGTACCTAAGTTCCCGAGCTGAGGCAACTTTGGTGATGACGGACACATGGCCTTTGGCACGAGTCATGGGTTTTCTAAATTTTCCCAAAAATAAAATATTTTGGTGGCGACTCTATATCTGGCAAAGTAGTCCAATTTTGGCATTTTTTATTCAAAATTAATTTTTCAAAATGATTTTCCGGATTTGGACTCTTTGGTGTTTACCAATTTCACATTACCTTTGTGAGATTAGATTCAGAACCGTGGGAGTCTGAATTGTAGGGCTTATTTCGAGCTTTTGAAAAGGGGCACGAAAAAGTCGAGCTACATACATCTATTTCTACTTACATTGTTGATTCTCTTTCTTTATGACATGCTCGCTTAGGTCATGTTAATACAAGAAAAATACATAATATGGTTAATTAAGATTTAATTCCAAAGTATGACATTGATATGTTTGAAAATGCAAATTTAGTGTGCAATCTAAAATTATTCGCATTCTATTTTCTAAAGTAGATAAAATCACATCTCTACTTGAACTTGTGCATAGTGATGTATGTGACATGCATTGTACCCCCACTAAAGGTTGTAAGAAATATTTTGTAAAATTCATTGATGATTTTTCTAAGTACTGTCATATCTATCTTTGCATCCAAAAGACGAGGTGCTTGATAAATTCAAGATTTTTAAGACAGAAGTAGAAAATCAGTGTAATATCAAAATAAAGAGAGTTAGGTAAGATAGAGGCGGTGAATACTATTTTCTAGAATATTGTGAAAATGTTAGTATTATTCATGAGAAGTCTGCACCCTACACACCACAACAAAATGGAGTAGCTGAAAGAAAAAATAGGACATTAACAGAAATGATTAATGCTATGCTTTCTTACTCCAGTTTAAGTTCTGGTTTTTGGGGTGAAGCCTTGCTCACTACCTGTCACATACTTAATAGAATTCGTCTTAAGGGAAGAAATGTTATTCCTTATGAACTTTAGAAAAACAAGAAACCTAATCTAGGTTACTTGAAAACATGGGGCTGTAGAGCAATAGTTAGATTGTCTGAACCTAAAAGGAAGAAATTAGGTGAAAATGGAATTGAATGCATATTCCTTGGTTATGCTATACATAGCAAAGCATATAGGTTTCTGGTAATAGAACCCAATAGTTTAGTGGAAACAAATACCATTATTGAATCATGTGATGCGGTATTTTATGAGAATTGTTTCACAACCATTCCAAGGTGGGATTCTAATCAAGGAAATGAATCAACTCCTTTGATTTCTGCAGAGGAAAGTGAACGACATGAACCCATTAAGCCTAATGAACCTAATAAGCCTAATGAGCCTTTTAAGTTAAGGAGAAGTAAGAGGGCTAGGACTGAGAAGTCATTTGGCCTGGATTTCATAGTTTACCTTGTAGAAGGAACTAGGAAAGCTTATTGTAAGCAAACAATAATTTCTTTGAATATGGATTCAAATCCATCAACCTTTAAGGAGGTTGTGAAGTCTTAAGATATTGCTTCTGGAAAGAAGCAATAAATGATGAGATGGATTCAATCATGGATAACAATACCTGGAAACTTGCTGATTTCATAGTTTAGCTTGTAGAAGGAACTAGGAAAGCTTATTGTAAGCAAACAATAATTTCTTTGAATATGGATTCAAATCCATCAACCTTTAAGGAGGTTGTGAAGTCTTAAGATATTGCTTCTGGAAAGAAGCAACAAATGATGAGATGGATTCAATCGTGGATAACAATACCTGGAAACTTGCTGATTTGCAACCTGGATCCAAACCAATTGGTTGTAAATGGATTTTCAAAAGGAAATGAAAGTTGACGTCACAATTGACAAGTTCAAAGCAAGATTAGTTGTTAAGGGTTTTACTCAAAAGGAGGGTATCGATTATTTTGATACATATGCTCTGGTGACCAGAATCGCCACCATTCGAGTGTTAATTGCCTTAGCGTCAATCTACAAGCTTGAAATCCATCAAATGGATGTTAAGACGCTTTCCTAAATGAAGAGTTAGATAAAGAAATCTACATACAATAACCAGAAGGATTTCTTGTACACGGTCAAGAACACAAAGTGTGTAAACTCGTGAAGTCACTATATGGACTGAAACAAGTTCCAAAACAGTAGCATGAGAAATTTGACAAAGTAATAGTGTCAAATGGTTTTAGGATACATGAATATGATAAGAGTGTGTACAGTAAGTTTACTAGCAGTAGAGGTGTAATCATATGCCTATATGTAGATGTCATGCTTATTTTTAATACTAACAATGATGTCATTGAAAGTGTTAAAAGTTTCTTGTCTTCTAGCTTTAGTATAAAAGACATGGGCTTGGCTGATGTAATTCTGGGTATTAAGATCAAACGAGAGGACAATAATTTGATTCTTACTCAGTCACACTATATTGAGAAAATTCTTAAGAATTTAATCAATATAATTGTACACCCATGTCTACACCTTTTGATTCGAATTTGAAATTGTATCCTAATATTGGAATAGTTGTTAATCAGCTAGAATATTCAAGAGTGATAGGTAGCCTGATGTATGCCATAACTTGCACTAGACTTGATATTGCATTTGTAGTGGGAAAACATAGTAGATACACTAGTAATCCGAATAGTGTGCATTGGCATGCTGTTAACTGAGTACTTAGGTACTTGAGGAAAACAATAGACTATGGAATAGTCTATAACTACTATCCAGCTGTGCTGGAAGGATTCACGGATGCTAGTTGAATAACTAATTGTGAAGATCACTCGTCCATGAGTGGTTGGATTTTTACTCTTGGAGGAGGAGCTGTCTCCTGGGGTTTTAAGAAGCAAACATGCATAACAGACTTAACCATGGCGTTTGAGTTTGCAGCATTGGCTTCTTGTAACAAAGAGGCAAAGTGGCTAAGGAATCTCTTGTTAGAGATTAAGATATGGCCAAAACCTATGCCACTAATATCTTTGCATTGTGATAGTGAAGCAACTCTATCATGGGCTTATAGCCATGTCTATAATGAAAAGTCGAGGCATATAGGACTGGGACATAGCTGTGTTAGGCAGTTAATCACAGAAGGTGTGATTATCATTAGTTATATAAACACAAGTGAAAACTTAGTTGATCCCTTAACAAAAGGACTTGCAAGGGATTTGGTGTGGAAAACATCAAAGGTGATGGGTGTTAAGCCCACCAAACATAATCACTCCTAGTGGAAACTCGAATCAACGCTTGAAGAAACATCAAGTCTTTAGTTCAATGAACTCAAGGACACCATATGTCGTGATTACAAACACTTAATATTATTTCATTTTCATCCCAAGGTTGAAGTGTCTGGTACCTGTAATGTGGAAATAAGAGGATGAGTTAGCAAACTCTTAATAAACTTACAACTGGATTGTTAGGGTACTGTAAATTACTGGAGTACTCTCAGTAAGTTTACCTATATGAGTGTAGGAAGTGGTGTCGCTTCCTATGAGTCCAAGGGCTTGACTTTAGAGCGCTCATGAAATAGGATATAGACACAAGGCTAATCCACGTGTCGGTTTGTTTGAATACTTGAGGTAACCTGTACTATGCGTGAGACATGTCCGGTTAGTCGTATAAGATCACTAGTTCAAAGACAAGTTTACTATGTCATCTTGACTAACTTTGAGATGTCTTCACTAAGTGAATGATTCAAATCATAAAATATCTTCACCTATGCATAAGGCTGCCAAGTGAACCAAGAATCATCATCTGATATTTTGAAAATGGTGGGGGAATGTTAGGAAATTTTCAAAATGGGTTTTCAAAATTTATTGTTTGGTTTTGGGTGTTTTCAAAACCTTTTATGTTTTTCTTTGGAAAGCATGAAATATGCTTGGGGACTTTGTCCCACATTGAAAAGAGAGCAAAACATGAAGCACTTAATAAAGTGCTATATGGAATATTCCTTTGAATATGGTATTATGGGATGGATGCTAGTGTACATGCATTCACATCGCAAGGATGGTGCTTTGCACCATCTGCACACGCACACGCGTGCACGCATGGCATGGATAGTGGGTTGTGTGGCTTTTGATGGCGCACTTTGCACTTAGCAAGGCGCCATAAGGGCGCTTACCTATTTGCAGTGACATGGCATCCGTTGGCGATGAGTCAACCAACCGATCAAACGGTTGTGTGTCCGATCTGGAATGGTTTGATCATAGCTATTGATTGGAGATGCACGCGATCGTATGGATAAGATGGCACCCGATCGTGATCAGGTGCGATTAGTCAAGGCATTTATTCAGTGTGAGAATGATCTGCACCATAGATTGTCGATCCAACAGTCAGATCTGATTAGATACGATCAAGGGACATGACCATTCAATCAAATGCATCAACGTCTATAAATAGCTTGCGAAATTAGCCATTTCAATCCATCCAAATTCCTGAAAAGCATTCTCGCAATTCTTTCTCTCTCTCTTTCTCTCTTTCTCTCTCTCTCTTTAGAGTTTTTGATCAAGAGTTTTTTAAGCAAGTTTCTGCTTTTCTTATTGGTAATCAAATTCTGTAGACTTGACTATTAGTGTCTTGGTTTTCTTGATTATATCAAGAGTATTCTGATCTACTGTCGTCAGTGCAGACGCTGGTAGACTTGATCTTTAGATCAGGCTTCATTGTATCCTAGAGGCGAATTTGTTGCACACCTTTTGGTGGGTGCAAATATTGTCTTTAGGAAAGCGACTAAGTAACGCGACTTGAAACACTAAATTTTTGTTTAACATAGACAAGATCATCGCCGAGTTTTTAAGACCCAAAGACCACCAACTGAAAAATTCAAGACGAATTGTTCCAACAATCACACTGGTGGAAACCATTACATTACCGAGCAAGAAGTATGTCTTATATTCTTTTCCTTAGTATTTCCTTATATTTATTATGCTTAAATAAGGTTTAAGTTGCGTACTCTTGGTTGGCAAATGCATATGGCACAGTTGAGAGATTCCATTAGGCAGGTTATTCCAAACATGGATGAGTTTGAGGTGAGTAATCGACATCCTTATTGGTTCAATGGCCATGTCAATCTAATCCATAAATTAACCTTAGAAAAATAACTGCAACAATAAATTTTTCTTGTAATTCTTTTGAACTGAAGCTTTGTTTTACTTTACATTTGTAGATCCATGAACTATTCAAATTATTTGATACCGATAACGATGGAAAGATCAACAAGGATGATTTTATCACGTATTTAAGAAGAATCCGTTACTTGTAGCACTTTTTTCTCCCCCGTTAATGCACAAGAACTTGTCTAGAGTCGATGATACATAGGAGGTTAAAGGAGATTGTGTGATGGATGATGGGTTGATGGGTCAATTTTTGTTGTAGGTTTGGCTCTGTGAAACATTTTAGCTCTTTCACAGAGGGCTTAAGTGAGGGATAGGTTATTTGCATATAATTCTTCTGTCTTTTGAAAATAGTCACTTAACTTTTTGTGGTTTGTTGAATAAAATATACCATTTTCATCAAAATTAATACAGTTGCCTACATTTTCAAATAGTGAGGATTATGTGTATATATAGGGGTAAAGTGAAGTGCTTAGTTCAAAAATGAAATTATTTAAGTCTGTTTACAAGTATCCACAAATCACAAGGAGTTAATTGTTTATTTTCAAATGATATAGGTATTATGTGCACATAACTTGTACTATAAAGGGATAAAATTGAATTTTTGTTCTATTGTATTTTTATTTTATTTTATTTTTTTGAGGGGAGGGGGGATAAATTATAAATATGCTCCTTGAAATTTGTCTAGAAATATAGTTTACTCCTTTTGATTTTAGAAATTACAATTTGCCCCTCATCAGAATTAGTTTATTACCAGAATTAACAAAAAAATAAAAATAATCCGTTTTTTCATCAAACTTATTCTTGATACCTATCTCCTTTTGCTATTACCTATCTCCCTTTCCTTTGTCATCAAACTTATTCTTATTTTTCTTTTTGTTTTGTTGGTTACATCGGAAACAAATCAACAATAAGGGCCTAAGCCCGTTCCCAAGCTAATTCTATCATGTTTGCAACAAGCAGACTTATAGTTTTAGCTGGTGGATCATTCACCACCATCATCTCTTTAGGTTGTTCAGCTCCAAACTTAGCCAATGCATCAGCGCAAAGATTCCCTTCCTTCCATACATGTTGAACAATATATTGGCATCCTCTAAGGAGTATCTTCGCATCCTCCACCAAAGTCTTTAAGGGGCATTTATCTGTTGTTTCCTCTTCCATCAATTGTACCACTTGAGCTGCGTCTGTTTCAATGATCACATTGCATAGACCTTTTTGGGGTATAATTGTTAGACCCTTGTACAGAGCCCATAATTCAGCTTCAATGCTTGTTCATGGTTGCAATCTACCATAGTACCCACACACCTATGCTCCTCTCTCATCCTAGATCAGCCCTCCAAATCCTCCATTGCCTCCTGACTTTCTGCTGCCATCTGTATTAAGTTTCAGTCTTCCTGGAAGTAGTAAACCCCAATTGATTAGTCTATGTGAAGGCCTGGGGTATGGAATAGAGTTAAGGAAAGCTTGGTGGTTTTCTCTAAAGTAATCAAAAATAGCTTTAGCTTTCTCTTGGTTGGTAACAGATTTTCCTTCAAAGACAAACATATTTATGTTTTTCCAAATCTTCCATAAGACAACAACAAAAATAGTGTACCAAGAGAGGTAGTCATTAAAATGTTCTTTTACTTTTGGCATTACTCATAAGCCAGTCCATCCAAGGTTTCCTCATCATATCTCTATTCCACTATTTATTAAAGATTGTAAGCCACACTTCTTTGGCCTTATAGCATTCTCTAAATAAGTGGTTAATATTCTCAAACCCACAACATTTGGGACATTAAGGGTCATTTTTTTTTTCATTCCAACTACTTTCTATCCTTGTCCCCTACTCTACCACCCGACCTTCTCTCTCCTTCATAACCACCATTGTAATTTCATTAAATGGTTGTACATCATTTTCCTAGTCACCTTCACTCCCTTCCCTACCTTTACTGCTCACCCCCACTCCCACTTGTACAACCCTCATCCTTTTTTGAAACACTTTGGTAATGCTCCTGTATCAATATCCAATTAATGAATTAGAGTATCAAGAGCCATCTCCTAATTAATCTAACCCTACCTACCACTCTTACCCCCACTTGTACTTGAAAAAGAAAATGATAATAAATAAATAATTTATCAACCCCTTAGCCAAATGGATCTTTGTTTAACATTCAGAATAGACATTATTGTTGTGCTTTCAATGAAAATGACTCACATATTTTTTGGAAAATTACCAATAGGTCCTACTTTTGAGACTTATTACCCATTAAGTCCTATTGATAAATTTATCAAGTGAAGTGAGAAATTTATCAGTCTCTTGTTTTTATGAATAAATTTATAGGAATAAATTTATCAGTCTCTTATTTTTATAGTGATAAATTTGTCAGTTAGGTCCTATAGGTAAATAAGTCTAGTTAATAAGACTGATTGGTAAGTGCTCCTTTCTTTTTTGGGTGTTGCTATTAGCACCCCATCAAATATTTTGGACCCCTATTTTTTAGCCTTTTTTTTTATTACAATAATAACCTCAAATGAAATTACTAAAAATGATATCAATAATTTTGAAACACCTCATCTCACAATTAAGCCTATACATCAACTATATCATGAGTTAGGGTTTATGAGAGCACCCACCTCTATCACCACCCCATCTTCCCCAAAGCCCACCTTTAAAACCTACCTACTCTCAAAATCTTGAAAACCCTTTAGCAGTAATATTTCAGCGGTAATCTTAGCAACCATTTAATTATCTATACTTCTCCAGCAATGACAATGAGTGGAAGTTTTTCCAACAATCACAACTCAATGAGACGGGAGAAGTATAATAATAAAAATTCAGAGGAGGTTCATAACTTTGATAGTGTTCTTAATTCAGAAGAGATTGGCCTTGTAAGGGTAAGTTTCTTGAAAAAAAATGACAAAAATAATAAAAATTGTTCGTCATTTTTTCGGGACTGAATTCCGGAACATATTACTGAAATTCTGGAACACAGGCCCAAACATTATTTATTTTTCATGCCCGATTTTCAAAGATTAATTAGGCGGAAACTAACTAACCTAAGAGTGAGGTTTTTGAAAGAAATTTCATTCTCATTCATTTAATTATCAAAAATCACTTTCGTTAACAGTTTTCTTTACTTTCTAAAAGTCCACACAAGAAAAAAAACCCCAAAAATCTTTATTTCAAAAGTTGGTGTAACTAAAGAAAAAAATAATAATACTATAGATGTAAACCATAAACCCTTTCTCTGCGTATTATATTGAATATAACATGTTCTTTACAAACAAAATGTCCAAAGGGTTTCAATAAATGAGAGGGCACTGCTCTTTATAAAGAACAACACTCACCCAAATAAACAAATGAAATATTACAATTCATCACTACATTACAATTATAAAATGGTAAAACCAGTTGTTTGATCTTCAAGTCTGAAAAGCATTCCCTGTACACATGTATAGGCAGGGAGGTGAGCAAACCACTAGCTCACCAAGCAATCTCATATTATAAAGTTAAAAGACATGCGGATACAGTGATACCAGACATATACATAAAATCATATCATGCCATAGCCTTATGACTTTATTACATAATCCCTTAAATCCAATTTATTTAATTAACCCCAACTAGATAACTTAAATAAATAAACATGCTTCAAATGTCAACAGGATATTCTTTTCAATCTATTCAATTACCCCATTGTTAGTTAAATTAAATAGTTAAACAATTCATAATGACATCCAATAAAGCATCAAATACATTTCATTTAAATAACTCATACGAATGAATCCACAAGTTACAATGACTATTAGCAAGGCATCAATTCTAATCCAGTGGTTTAATTAACTCACGTTGATTAACTTAAATAAATCCACAATTAACAAGCTATCAATAAGCATATACATATCTCATTTAATTAACTCACAATAGTTAATTTAAGTGGAAAATCAATCAACAAACTACCACAATCCATAATATTCCAAAACATCACCTACATTTTGTGGTCATAAGCACATAGGGGCAACTGGGCACCCATTACAACACATATACACACATTAGCAATAACATCTCATAGAAAAATAAACAACTTGTGGTCTTGCCAAGTCCCATGTCTGCCTGTTATACCAATTGCTAGCCGGAAAGAATGCGTTACCTCTATATAGCACAGTTTACTTTACTGGGTGCTAATCGGAAGGAACACATTACCTCTATATAGCACATCTGCTTGCTTTACCCGATGCTAATTGGAAGGAATGTGTAGACACCCCATTTTTGACCGTCCTCAAGACTTAGACGTCATCGTTTGAACACTCGATGATCATCCTTGTTCATGTTCGTCTTGAGTTCTCGGAGGTTTCGGCCGTGCGCCTTGCCTCAAGACCTCTCAACTTGTCTGTTTTGTGCTTGGTTGTGGACCAAGCACTTGGGTTTTTGTCTCTGAGGGCAGGGAATGGCTTGTTGGCTATCTCCACACCTCACCAGCCATTTCTTGAGGCCACCGGCCCTGTTTTCTTGCTACCGGCCAAAGGTATTGGCCGGTCGGCAATGTTTTTGGTCAGCCGGCCATTTTTTTTTATTAATCGGACACTTTTTCTGGCTGAGACCTTTTCCGAGAGGGTTTGAACCTTTTAAACCCTTGTTTTAGCTTCTTGAGGAAGCTTGAACCTTTTGAACCCTTTTTTTTTAGCTTCTCCAAGAAGCTTGAACCTTTTTTTTAGCTTCTCCAAGAAGCTTGAACCTTTTTTAGCTTCTTAGACAAGCTTGACCCTTTGCTCTAAGCTTCTAAGAGAAGCTTGAACCCTTCTAAGCTTCCAAGAGAAGCTTGGCCCTTTGCTCTAAGCTTCTAGGAGAAGCGTGACCCTTTTTGCTCTACCTTCCTCAAAAAGCTTGGACCTTTGCACAAGCTTCTTGAAGAAGCTTGGACCTTTGTTCCTCTATAAGAGAGGCCCTCCCTCTCCTTTAGAAGGGTTCTGAAATTAGTCGAAGGCATACATATATCTCTCTTTGTATCTCTACACTTAGGCTTAGAAAGAGTGAGATTCTTGGCCCTTTGCACACTACCTCATGGCCTAACCCCTCCACCATTGGTCTAAGCTTCTTGGAGGCCATTTTCAGAGGCTTGAAGAGCTGGTTTTTGGGTCCAGAGGTTGCTCTCCTTATTGAGCTTCAAGGGTAACACATTTCTTTCCTTTTAAGCATTATTTTGCTTCATCTTTTAGCCTTACTTGAAAGCATTTTTGGGCTTTGTCATAAACTGAAAAAAGTTTTATTTTACGGTCCTTTACATGTTTGTTTAAGGTCATTTCTCTATTGGGGGTCGTCTACCCCCTTGCATGCTTGTTTTCACCTTGTTTTAAGCCATGCATCTAAGCCTTTGTATTGGTTTTGGTTTGGCCTTCTAGCCACTGAAATCTAGTGGATTTTCAGTGGCTAGCATACTATTTTGAGCCCAAAAATCAGAGAGGGGTGACCCTCTCACCCCTTGTTTTGTTTACTAGCATTGTTGGCTTTACAAAGGAGCCCATATTTGCATACTTCTTGAGCATGTTTCAGGCCATTTTTGGTGGGTTTTAGGACCTGTATAGGCTCTATCCAGAGCCTTTTTTTGCCATTTTGGATGTCCATCTTGCATATGTAAAGTAACTCTCTTCATGGCCTTTCAAAGGAGCCTTTACTTGCATACTTCCTAGCCTCATTTCAGGCCCTTTTCAGTGAGTTTTAGGGCCTTAATAACCTCTTTCCAGAGGTGGTTTTGTCTTATTGGATGTCCATTATGCATGTGTAGAATAACCCTCATTTTGGTCTTTCAAAGGAACATATCATTCTTACATGCATTGACCATGTTTCCATGAGTTTTTGGGCATTATTTGGCATGGCATACTTTTGACTTTTGCTGGTTTGGTGACCTCTTGATTGCCTCACATACTCGTAGTGTAAATCCCCTTTACTAGCTTACATTGCATGCTATGTTGGCCTTTCATTCTAGCACTTTTTGGCCATGCCTTAAACTGATTTTGTGCATGTTTTGGACTTCCTTAGCTCTATTTTTGGGTCTCATGGTCGAATGATGCTTGTCTTGCATGCTTGTAGTACAATATCCATGCCTAGCTTTGAGTTTTGAGGTCTATTGCATGCATATAGTGAGATGTTTTCATGTTCTGGGGCCATTATACATCATATTTCAAAGCTTATATGAATGCCATATTCCCATGTTTTCCACTTTTTAAATGTGTTTGAGAGTCGTGCTTGTATGCTTTATTTACCGACCATTGAATGAGCTTCATTTCCATGCATTTTGAGCCATCATTTTAGACCATTTTCCCACTGTTTAGGGTCTGCAAAAGGACTGTTTGGAGGTGGTTTGGTCATATATGCATTGCTTTGTATACCTATAGTGTAATCCATTTCACTAGTTTCGGTATTTGGGCCATCTAGCATGCATTGTGTGAGGTGTTTACATGATTCGGGACCATCTTGCATGTCATTTCAGAGTTGGAAAATGTGTGATTGTATGCCATATTTCATCCTTGCCATGCTTTGGTGGAGTTGCACTTTGTGCCTTAGGTTTGGTCCCTTGCATTGGGCATGTTTGCATGAGTGTTCTTGTCTTAATTTCATCATGTTTGGCCACTGATTTGAGTGTGGCTGAGATCCACTCATATTGGTTTAACTCCATCTTGCATTGTGTATGCCATTTAGTTCACGTTGTTGCATGATTTGATCATTGCATTGTGTATGCCTTGTTCGTTTCATTGTGTTTGTTAGTCTTCATATGCATTGCGTATGCCACATAGAATTATCTCGCATTGAGTATGCCATTGATTATTTCATAGCATTGTGTATGCTAGTAGCATGTTTGCATGTCATCCCTTGCATGTTTGCGTCATTCAGTGGCATTGCATCTAGGTTGCATGTTAGAGTTGCATTCATGCATGTCATGTATATTGCATTATGTTTAGAGTAGGGTTTAGTCCAAACACGAGAAACAAGGGACGTTTCGTACTCTAAGTGACGAAACGTGCCTCGATTCTCGGTCATCGACACTCTGGATTACCCATGATGGAGTTTAGGCCTTGATGTGTTTTCATGTGCATTCATTTCATATTAAGTCGTGCAATTTGACTCCTCAACCGTCATGCATCGAGATGCGTGATTGGTAGCACGAGGATCGAGGACTACACTCCCTAGAGCTTGTACAATGATAGGGAGAGTAGTCATGCACACATATGTTGAAAATACTTTGTCATGCCCCTTTCTTGCTCTTTGTTGCAGCAAACTGGAGACCAGCAGCAAAAACTAGTCAGCAGCCTTCGGGAGTTTTGTACAGTATTCTGGACCAGTTGCAAACAGAGGCAAATCGGGGTATCGCGATGGATTTCCCGTCAAGGCGACCCGAGCATGCATGCATTCCTTCATCATTCGAAACAAAGCTGAGGCAGTCCTTTCATTTAGCTTGCATGCTAATTTATTTGTTTTCTTAGTTAATTTGTTAATTAATTAAGGTTGTGTAATATTTAGTTTAATTAGCTTAGATTAGCTAATTAGTTGTGTGTTATTCGTTCGGACCCTCTGTGAGAGGGCAATGTTGTAATAAGTGTGCGTGCGTGAGATGTATGTCTTCCAACCCCACGTCTTTCTCCTTTTTATTTACCAGCTTATGATGGTTAGTTTAGGGCATATTTCAATTAGCATACTTATGTTCGCATGCTTGCATCCATTCATCTGTCTTGCATGCACCGGGCTCAACGCATCATGCTAACCGCATTATATTTCAATTCCGAGTTGAATACATGTTAAGTGTTACATTTCACATACCATTGTAGAATTGCCGAGCCTATCTTAGTTACATTCCTGCATGTGTTGCATTAGGTATCTTAGCATAGTTAGGATTCATGCATGTTTTCTAATTAGCTTCTTTCTTTGGCTCGGAGTACTCGGTAAGTGTTTATGCTTTAGCATCCTTGCATGCGTGTGAGTGACTGCCATGATAGCATGCTTACTATGAGGCTATGTGCTTATGTGTTAGAACTGCCTGAATGCCTGTGAGTGAAGGTTGAGTTGCTTGAGTTGGAATAATTCGTCGAAACCCGTGTTTTAGCCTACTTGTGAATAGCAAACTTCAATCCATTTTCAAAATAAACAGATATGCGATGCTTTGCTCCAACTTAGGCAATCCAGTCTATTCTTGTATGCTGTGCACATCACATAGTAATTCTAAGCTAATAATCGGAATAAGAGCTTATATTGTTTTCAAAACTCGATATCATGGTTAGTAGAGGCCGATTTTTGGGCTCAACTCACCTTTCTTAAATAATGACGAGAGATGATCCATCAAAATTGTTTTGTGATTTTTTATTTGTCAAGGTGCAACATAAATAATGTGACATGGTAGTTTGAGCCCACCTAATGATTTTCCCTAATGCACACCACCCCACCCCACAGTGTGAAGACTAGGGGTGCACGAAGACTCAAAAAATACTTGAGAACCAAACCAACCCGACTTCTATGGGATTGGGTTGGTTTGGGTTTTTGACTACTTTGGGTAGATCTAATAGGATTGATTCAGCTTTTGGTTTAAGACTTGACTAACCTGAACCACCCTAGACCCAAACTTAGTTATATATATTATATAAATAATTTTATTTTGAGTTGTCTTCATATTATTATTAGAAAATAAATACTAAGGTAGACATTGATAACCTGATCATGCCATATACGAAAAAATAATAACAAATCATTCTCATTCTTTAATTTTTGCTATCGTATACTTGTATTTGAATAATATGAATGATTGTTTATAGTTGTTGCCTTGTATTATAATTTGAAACATTGTTTTGTTTTTCTCTGTGTTGTAGGTTAGAATGTTCCACATGGGGTGCTAAAATTCCCAGTGTTGAAGTCAAAATAATGGATAATTTTTTATGGTTTGTTTGCTTGTATTAATATTTGAAACAATGTCTTATTTTTATTTTTTCTATGCTATGTATGTAATGTAAGTTTTGGTTTGTTTATATGAGTTAAACAATGGATGATTGTTTATAGTAGTCGGCTTGTATTAAAATTTGAAACATTGTTTTAGTTTTTTTCTATGTTATGTAAGTTTTGGTTTGGTTTGGTTTAATTTTGTAAGTTAAAACACTGGATATCGTTTGTCATTGTTGGCTTTATTAAAATTTAAAACAATGTTTGTGGTTGATTGTTTATAATTGTTTATGACATTTTTTCAAGGAGTCTTTGGATAATTAACTTTTTAAGACAAATTTCACTTTATCTTTTTTGTGGTATTGGCTATGTGTACCTAATCTCCCCGTCATTTAAAAACAATTACTGAAAAGATGAGATGATTTTTTAAACAATTGTACTGAAATCTTTGTAATGATGTTTAAATTTAAACATGTTTATATTTTTAATTTATATAAAGGGACAAGATGGTAATTTGCTTGTACATAATCTATACCACAGGTGTAAATTGGTGAGTTTAATTCAAAGAATAAGAAAAAGGCATTTAAGTTGATTTATTGGTTAATGAAAGTCAGTGATGAGTTTTAATTCACAAATCATAAAGAGTTGAAGTGAGTTGGTTTCTGATGAGGATTAACCCAATTGGGAACTTATTCCAAAACTTATCAACATGAGAGTGGCATTTTATATTGGAGATTTTGTCTATAATTTTTTAGTAGTCATAAAGCCTTGTTAAGGGACTCTGGTTGTTTTTGCAAATGGAGGTTTTGGGCTGATGTTTTGCTGCTGTTTTGTTTTTGTTTTGTTTTGGGTGCCTGAATTTTTTTTGGTGGCAAATTTTACTTTATTCTATTGTAGTTTGATTTATTTGTAATTTTTCCTTTATCATTTAGAAAAACTCACATAAATTTTTATGTAATTTGTGAATTAAAGTGTACCATCAAATATTACATTTAAATTAACTATAAGTGTAAAACTCTGGTCCAGACATAAAAATATTATGTGCTCATTTATAAATGTCAGGTGGTAAATTGCATATGGATTAATCGCTCAAAAAAAAAAAAATTGCAAATGGATTAAAGCAAACTAGTTATCGAAAATATTTTGACTCCTAAAAAATTACGAAAATATATGTGATTTGTACATTAAAGGTCTTTATGTACAAAAGTATTTTAGTATTTTAACTTTAGTAGTTAATGGACCTGACCATATATTTTGGTCCACCAATTATATGGAGGTTGTGTAATTATGTTTAAGAGATAAACTATTCATGAGTCGAACTAAAAGGAGTAAAATTTACCATCTTCTTTCTTCTTCTTTTTTTTTTTTTTTTTTTTTTTTTTGAACAAATTATACTAGTGGTCCTTATATTTTATTCTTTGTGTCATTTTGGTTCGTACATTTTTAATTACCTCAATTTTAATCTTTAATTTTAGATTTTGTTTTAATTTAGTCCAATTGATAATATGATTAATGTTTTTTAAGAAAAATTATTACTAAATTGGTTGTAGGACTGAGTAAAGAATCCGTAAAATTCGTAATCAAATCCGGTCCAATCCAACCCGATAGGTTTAGATTGGTTTTTTCAATCCATGATTCGGTTCCAAATTGAAAAATTAAAAATCCGTAGTCCACGGATCAGTTCCGGATTGAAACCAATCTGAACCGTATACAAATAGCCTACATTTATATTATACATCCTCCGGCATAATATCTTCTTTTGTTCCATATAAAACCTAAATCTAAACCTAAACCCACATAGTATCTTCTTTTATTGTTTTTATTTATTGATTTTTAGTTTTAATTTGTAATAGTTTAAATACTTATTGTAGAACCAGTTTTCTTATGCTTGTTTAAATTTTAAAACAGTATGTCGCTATTGTGAAAAGACATGTTGCTATTGTAGAACTAATATGATGCTATGCTTACTTTTTTATGAAATTAAAATATTCCTTTTTTTTTTGTTATTTAATTATATAAATCTGTGGTCCTAAACTGATTAAATCTGTGTTTAAATTGATTGGTTCAGATTGGTTTCACGATTTAAACGGATTGGATTGGTTCTAATTTTTCAAGAATAGTAAATAACGGATTGATCCTAATTTTATCCAAATCCAGACCAATCCGGTCCATACTCACCCCTAATTGGTTGAGATTAACTAACTGAATCTAATAAGTTTATAATTTTATTCTTAAAAATATAACAAATAACACTTATGTGCGTATTTTTTATTTAAAAAAAATTACTAAGAATTGTTATCAATTGAATCAAATAGAGATAAAATCATAAATTTATTATTAAAATCAAGCTAATTAAAATTACAAAAACTAAAATAATATAAGAATCAAAATACTTATCGTTATAATTTCTCTCCTCTTTTTTTCGTTGGCTAGTTGATACGATTGTTTAGGAACTGCTTTTTATTTTCTTTTTCTTTTTTTCTACTTTCTCTTTTTTTTTCTTTATTTATTATATATATATACTTTTTTTATGTAAAACTAGTAGACTATTCGTATCATGTGATTCAAGTTTTGTGAAGTTAATTAAAAATTAATTTTTTAATTTTTTTAAATATATATAAAAAATAAAATAACTCAAAATAAGTTAAAAGTCAAAATCAACTTTTAATTATATTCCGAAATTAACGTTGCTTTAAAAAGCTACTTTTAGAAAAGTATGCTTTTTAAAAAGCTAAAACTAGTGAAACTCAGCTTGTTTTGTTCTAATTTTTAGAAAATAATTTTTAGAAAATTTTATTTTTTTATTTTTCGTATTTTAATATTTTCAATTAATCTTTTTAATATTTTAAGCAAATTTTTAAAAAATTTTACACAAACCTAACATAAATACACTTAAAAAATATAATATTTATGAAAAAAATCTTTAAAAAATACACTAAGGTGCCGTTTGGTAACACTTACGTTTTCAGTTTTCTGTTTATATTTACAAAAATTTTAAAAACTCAAATAAAAACTTGTTTGGTAAAATTTTTGATTTATAAATCAGTGGTCTCAGTTTATAAATTTGGCTAAAAAATGAAAACACAAAGGGTGTGTTTGGTAACGTTTACGTTTTCAGTTTATATTTACAAAAATTTTATAAACTGGTTTTTGTTTATTTTTAGAAAAACATAAACTACAAACACATTTGGTAATTGACAAAATGTTTTAAAAAATTTAAAGATATAAAAAAGAGTGAGAAATGGCAAGTGGTGGCAAGTGGCGGCGGAAGACGGTGGTGGAAAGTAGTGATGGTGGGTAGTGGGTAGCTGGTGGTGGTAGGTGGTGGCGGGTGGGTGGGTGGGTGGGTGGTGGGTGGTGGTGAGTGGTGGTGGTGGCGGGTGGTGGTGGTGGGTGGGTGGTGGGTGGTGTGGTGGGTGGTGGTGTGGGTGGGTGTGGTGTGGTGGTGGTGGTGAGTGGTGGTGTGGGTGGCGGGTGGTGGTGGTGGTGGCGGGTGAGTGGTAGTGGTGGTGGTGGGTGGTGGTGGTGGTGGTGTGGTGGTGGTGGTGGTGGCGGTGAGGTGGATGGCGGGTGGTGGTGGATGGTGGTGGTGGTGGTGGGTGGTGGGTGGTGGTGGTGGTGGGTGGGTGGCGGTGGTGGTGATGGGTGGTAGCAGTGGGTGGTAGTAGTGGTGGTGGCGAGTGGTGGTGGCAGGTGGGTGACAAATAGTTGGTGGTGGTGAATGGTGGCAGGTAGGTGACAGATAGCTGGTGGTGGTGGGTGGTGGCGATGGGTGGGTGGGTGGGTGACGGTGGCAGGTGGTGGGTGGTAGCGAGTGGGTGGTGGTGGGTGGTGGTGGCGAGTGGGTGGCAGGTGGCGGGAGGTGGTGGATGGCTGGTGGTGGATAGTGGTGGCAGGTGGGTGGTGAGTGGTGGTGGCAAGTAGGTAGCAGGTGGTAGTGGCGGCCGGTGGTAGGTAGTGGCGAGTGGGTGTTGGCTGGTAGTAGTGGTGGCTGGTGGTGGCGGGTTGTAGGTGGTGGTGGCAGGTGGGTGATGGTGGAGGGTAGGTGGCAAGTGGTGGTGAGGGGTGGGTGGTAGTGGCGGGTGGGTGGTGGTGGGGTGTGGGTGGCAGGTGGTGGTGGGGGGTGGGTGGTGGGGGCGGAAGACGGCGGTAGAAAATGGTGGGGGGTGGTGGCTAGTATTGGGTGGTAAAAAAAAAAAAATTGAAAACTCAAAATGGAAACACATTTATATCAAAAAAATACAAAACAAAAAAAAAACAAAACAAAACAAAAATTCAGTACCTTTTTCCTATTTTTGTGTATTTATTAATTTTTTTAAATATTTTTTCACAAATATTTTACTATTTAGATACATCTAAGTAAGGTGCATCTAAAAAAGTATAAAAAATTGCTTAAATTTTAAAAAATATTCACTAAAAGCAAAAAAAAAAAAAAACAAAAAATTGAAAAACAAAAAACTCAGTTTTCAAAAAACTAAATTCAGAAAACGGAAACCAAATAGCATTCCCTTACTTCTTCTTTTTTTAATTTACATTTTTTGTTATAAAAATAGAGAAAGCTTATCATAGGCACCTTATCACAAATTGAAATAATTTTATTACAAAATTTTATAATATAACAGGATTAAAATGTTGAAAATTAGCATAATAAAATATTTAAAATTTTATAATTGATATTAGAAAAGTTTGTGACTTGATTACAATATTTTTTGTTATGTCAATTTATAACGAGATTAAACATTTTGTGCTTGACATTACGAAATTTTATGATAATATTACGCCAATATGTGGTACCCATATGTTTTCCCTAAAAAATTAAAAAAATAAAAGATTGACCTTTTTTTATGAATTATTTTGAAGGATTTTTTTGGAAGGGTTTGTAAACACCACTTTTTTAACAAACAGTTTAACCTTATTCCATGCATACCCTTATCATAAGAATGTTACAAATTTTTGTAGTGAAAATTATGAATATTTGTAATAATGATAAAGAATGATGAATATGTATAACTGAAGGGGCTAAATGCAAAATGGGTTAGGTCCAAGCCTTGGGCCGGCCCAATCCGACAAAGTCCGAATCTAAGTGGGTCAAATGAGTATATGGACAAACCAGTTGAGCCCAACTTCATGATCAACAGCCCACCCAAGTCCTCAAGCACTTGGGCCCAACCCGCAATGGAAAGGCTAGCGACCATGATCTTTGGTCTGGCTGAGGATGAAATCTGTGAGCCGAACAGATAATGGTCCGGCCCATCTCGATGAATGACCCTGGAAAAGGCCGAGCCGCGGCGCATCAGTACCGAACTAAAGTACATGAGTACCGAGCTGGAGAAATCTCACAAGGAAACGCGGGATCTGTGAGTGCAAGCATGTGCAGGTTGCCACCTCAGCTGGTCCCCCATACTTAGAATCACGGAAGTTGTTGAACCAGAGGAATGTGGTTAGTTATCAGCATACCTACAATGAGAATATGCAATCAATGACAACTACCAAGTGGTCCCCCACCTGGAGCAATGCTGAAAGGACACCTGGCAGCATCCACACTCCATGAACTCACCTTGAGAAGCAAGTAAGAAACACTATATATACAACATGAACTTCACATTGAAGGTAACTGAACTATTCCAAGCTAAACCACACTGACATACAAATTCAACCCTCTTTTTCCGATCGCTAATTCCCACACCGGAGGGGTTATTCGGCCAACCCCGGCCGGGCAGCTCTAACGGTGCTTCTTGTGGCAGGAGTCCCGGTCCTTGGATAGTCCAACTGAGAGCGGAGCGCCGATCCATTTTCATCTAGTGCGGAATCCGGTACGCATAATAACCTTAAACTGAGAGTTAAGATCCATTTTGATTAGATAAGTTACGACATGATATATAATGATATTTATTACGAAATGTCATATTTAAATTAGTATATATTATGCCATTTTGTTTAGTTTGATTTTCACAATCAATTTTATGAAAAATTAAAAATAAAAAGAAAAAACAAAAAATTAATTTATTTTGATAGATGAAAAATAAAAAATACATATTATTGAACATTCCATTTCTTAAACACTTCATTTTTAAAATTCTATATTTTTTTTTAAACACTTTAAATCAATTCTAACCCTACCGCCTGTTAGCATTTTTTGCTTGAAATGCTTTAACATTTTTTGTTTGGTTTAAAGATTTTAACAAAAATCTGAAAAAGAAGAAGAAAATATATATATATATATAAATAAAACGTCATTCTCTTATCTATATCCAAATTCTTACACCAAACACACACCCTCCACTCTCTGCTTGTTCTTAGCCCCTTGTTCGGTATGCTCAAATCTTATCTATATCCAAGATTTGAGAACTTCTGGGTTCACTGGTATGCTCAAATCTTGGTGGGAAAAATATTTAACTGAAGACCAACGAGAATCTATCATTTATGCTAATCAAACCGATGATAATGGTTTACCTATATTTGATGAAAATATTGGTTGTTGCCACCCTGATGGTATTAATGCATTAATCTATACTATTGTCAGACATTTTATTGGTACTCCAACTAATATTTATTCTCGCATACATGATCAACTCAATAATCTTACTTGCCCAACCTTAAGTGATTTTAGATGGTATAAAGATGTATTTACCTCTAGAGTTATGTTAAGAGAAGACTGTACTAAATCATTTTGGGAAGAAAAATTTATTAATGGATTGCCTAGTTTATTTGCTCACAAAATCAGAGACGTTCTTAGTCAACCTACTGATATTATAGAATATGATAATTTAACATATGCTTATATAATTAGTACTATTCAAAAATAAGGATTAAAAATGTGTATTGATCTTAAATTTAGTCAAAAAGCTACTAAAGATAAATATAAAGCTAAATATGAATTAGGAAATTTCTGTGAACAATATGAATTACCTCCTGTTACACCCTCTCGTAGGAAATCACATAAATATTCTAAGCATAAAAATAAATCCAAATATTATAATAAATACAAAAAGCCTTATTCACCTTCCAAATCCAATGATAAATTTTATGCCAAACCCAAAACGAAACATTATAAATCTAAATCACATCCGAAATCAAAATCTAATAAAGATATTACCTGCTATATTGTGGTCAAAAAGGTCATTACGTTAATAAATGTAAAGAAAAACAAAAACTAAAAGATAGAATTAACCAACTCCAAATTAATGACGAATCCAAAATTCAGTTATTTGAAATCTTTCAATTAAATCAATCTAATAATGATTCCTCTTCTGTTCCTCCATCTACATCTAATTCCCCTCCGAATAGTGATAATTCTGATTCAGATAATCAAATTACCTTAGGATGTAATGATGTTTGTTGTAAACCAGTTAAACAAATTTCTGTTCTTACCAAACACACTCAAGAAGAATCTGCTTTAATTGACTTGATTAGTAAATTAGATGATCCAAATTTAAAACAACAATATATTGATAAATTAAAAGCTTTATTACTTCAATCGGATAATAAACCTAAGCTTAATAAACCTATTATTAGTTTGTCCAAAACTTTGGAAAAATTCAAAAATAAAACTAAAGAAATTACACTTCAAGATTTACAATCTGAAATCAACCAAATTAAACAAACTATCCGTGACCTTCAGAATAAGGATAAAAAATTAGAAGACGAAATTATCAGTCTAAAACTTCATCAAAGTTTAACTAATTTCCAACCTAATCCACATACATCACGTCATGAATCTGAACATAATTCTGATCCTGATTCTAATCATACTAATCCAGCTAAACTTACATTTGATAATCGACCTCAACCTACTAACCTTGAAGATAAATGCTTAAACTTACTCAATAAAATCTATATGCAAAAATGGTATTCAAAAATTAAAATTGTTGTCGAAGATTTTGAATTAGAGTTAGTTGCTTTAATTGATACTGGTGCTGATTTAAATTATATTCAAGAAGGATTACTTCCTACTAAATATTATGAAAAATGTCAAGAGAAATTAACCTCTGCTAATGGTAGTAAAATGCATATTAAGTATAAATTACCTAAAGTCCATGTTTGTCAACATAATGTTTGTTTTAAAACTACATTTGTTTTAGTTAAAAATATGACTGATTGTATTATTTTAGGCACACCATTTATATCTTTGTTATATCCATTTACTACTTCTAATGAAGGCATAACTACTCATGTTTTAGACCAACCTGTTACATTTAAATTCTTATTTCCACCAGAAATGCCTGAATTAAATCAATTAAAAGATTGTTCTATTTCCCATACTATTAATCGATTAACTCGACAGATCAATTTTCTTAAAGAAGAAATTAATTATAAACGAATTGATCAACAATTAACTGATCCTGTTCTCATTTCTCAAATAAATGATTTTAAATTAAAACTTGAATCAACTGTTTGTTCATCTTTACCTACTGCATTTTGGTATAGAAAAAAACATGTAGTTACTTTACCGTATATTAAAAATTTTAATGAAAGACAAATTCCTACTAAATCTAAACCCATTCAAATGAATCATGAATTGTTAGAAATGTGTAAAAAAGAAATTAATGAATTATTAAAAAATAGAATTATTAGTCCTAGCAAATCACCATGGTCTTGTCCTGCTTTTTATGTTAATAAAAATGCTGAATTAGAAAGAGGTGTCCCTCGCTTAGTTATAAATTACAAACCATTAAATGCTGTTTTAGAATGGATTCGATATCCTATTCCTAATAAAAAAGATTTAATTAAGAGACTTAATCAAGCTGTTATTTTTAGTAAATTTGATTTAAAAAGTGATTTTTGGCAAATTCAAATTCATCCTAAAGATCGATACAAAACTACTTTTAATACACATTTTGGTCAATATGAATGGAATGTTGTGCCCTTTGGATTAAAAAATGTTCCTAGTGAATTTCAAAATATTATGAATGACATATTCAACCGATTTAGTTATTTTTCTATTGTTTACATTGATGACATCTTGATTTTTTCCAAATCAATTAGTGAACATTGGAAACATTTAACTGCATTCTTTTATACAATTAAAAGTCATGGTTTAGTCATATCTGCTCCTAAGATTAAATTGTTTCAAACCAAGGTTAGGTTCTTAGGATATGATATTCACCATAATACTATTCTCCCCATTAGTCGCTCCATTGAGTTTGCTTCCAAATTTCCTGATGAAATTCTTGATAAAACTCAATTACAAAGGTTCTTAGGTTCACTTAATTACATTGCTGAGTTCTATAAAGACCTTAGGAAGGTTTGTCAACCTTTGTTTGATAGGTTAAAGGATAATCCTCCTCCTTGGTCCCCTGCTCATACTGCCATTGTTCAACAAGTTAAACAATATGTTAAGTCTCTTCCTTGTCTTGGTATTCCTACTGAAAATTCATTCAAAATTATTCAAACTTATGCTTCTAATATTGGTTATGGTGGCATTTTTCTCCAGAAAGTCACTCCTCAATCATCTGAACAAATTGTTCGTTATCATTTTGGTGTTTGGAACAAAGCACAATTAAATTATAGTACTATTAAAAAAGAAATTTTGTCTACTGTTTTATGTATTCAAAAATTTCAAGATGATATTTTAAATCAAAAAATTTTACTTCGTGTTGATTGCAAATCTGCTAAATATGTACTCGAAAAAGATGTTCAAAATCTTGCTAGTAAACAAATTTTTGCCCGTTGGCAATCTATTCTAAGTATTTTTGATTTTGATATTACTTACATTCCTGGTTGTCAAAATTCCCTTCCTGATTTTCTTACTCGGGAATTTTTATAGGGGGGTAAGGGATGAGTGCAACTCCACATATTTCCTACTTGAAAACCCAAATTACCCATTACCAAACCCTGATACACCAAGTTACCCTTCGAATTCAACGCCTCCAATTGGCTCGCAAAACCACTAAATGTGCTCAGTATATTAATTATCACCAAATTCAAGCTCGTCGCAATTTACTTACTGAATATATTAGTCATTTGAATTACTACCAGAATTATTTAGATCTTCTTTCTGGTTGCTAATTATTGTTACTTGATTCACAGATGTCTCGCCCAAGGTCTCTTTCTAAGGCTTTGGTCCCATCTTCTAGTAAACCTAATCAACTCATTGTCCCGCCTCTTTTAGAGTCACCCATTCCATCCTATTCACTTGAAATGGTTAACCGTTATCAAGTCCTTGGTAACATTTATCGACCTAATTACTCATCTGCTTTGGCTACAGATCCGTTTGCTTCTAGTCAATCTGTTTCAGTCACCACATACCCTGCTAACCCAGTCAGGTCATCTCAATCTGATTACACCAAATTACACACTACTAATTTGTTCTACAAGGAACCCAGTCATTCCAAAAGCCAAGTTATTCATGAAATTGCTAAATCTTATTTTGGCTCTGGATGCCATTTCATCCTCTCACATCTAGAGAAAACACTCACCTATTACAAAGATATTTTGATCCATCACCAATCAGTCTTAATCAAACCCATTTATGATCGGACCTATGCTAGCAAGGTCCTGTATCATTCTATGTACATTCACAACATTGTTTCCTTAGCCGAATGGGGTCCTCCTTATCAGCTTCGAGATTTACCTGGTCACTCTATTCCATATAATTACCATGACTACATTGATGCTTGGTTCAAGATTTTCTTGTACCAAAATAAGTCCTTCAGTCACTCCTGGTTCATCTCTTTTGATCAGAAATTCAAATCTAAGTTACCTACTTGGTTTCTGAGATCGTGGACTCATTATGGCGCCATTTCAGATATTCTTCCTGGTGATCTCATTGAACTGATCAATTATTTCTCCTATGTTTATCCCTTCACCACTCATCAGAAACAATTTCCATCTTTGTTAATTTTTATATCCAAATATAAACTCCCATGGATATTTCAATGGCATTATGGAATTGATGGTAATATAATCACCCATCAACATTTAGTCAAATGGTGGGCTAAGTTTAATGTGCCCAGAATTTTTGAAATTATTCAAGAAGAATTCTCTATTGATCAATGCGCTCCAACTCCATCTATGATCAAAGCCCAGCAGAACCCAACTGCTGCAATCAGCCAAGGAAGCCAGCCCAGCCTTCCTCCAATCAACCTTGGAAGCCCCTCATCTAGTGGCTTCAAGCCCAAGTCATTCAAATCCAAGGTTCAGGTTCAATCCACTACTGATAAATCAAAGTCCAAGGCAAAGTCCAAAGCTCCTGCAGTACCGGCTCAGCCCAAGACTCAATCAAAGCCCAAATCAAAATCCAAATCCAAGGCCCAGTTCACCTCTGCTCAGCCCAAAATCAAATCAAAAAGCAAGTCCAAATTATCTAAAGATGAAGTGCTCCAGTTAGTCTGCCAAATCATGGATCAAGGTAAAGCCCAGTCAACTAGTTCAAAAAATTCAGAAGACAGTTCAAACCAGTCACAATCTTCTGAAGGTTCAACTACTCAATCCATCTCCTATGGAGGACCTGAGTTCCAAGATGCTTAGGACCCATATGCTTGATCAATCAACATAGGATTCCCTATAAATACAAATTAGCTTCAATCAATACTCTTTTCAGAAAAGCTGCTAATTTGTACCTATAATGATTCCTATATTCACATGTTCCACCGAAAGTGATGAATAGTAAAAGTTACTGTTCACTTTTACTGTTCACTGTCACTATTCATCTCAATCAACTTTTACTAAAGCTGCTCATTCGTGCAATCACTCCACCGAAAGCAATCGACAACATCTGCTTTACTTCATGCGTTGCCAGCTGCCTTCATCAGTCACCAAAGTCACATGCTATTTTGCTTTTCCTTTTCTATATATTGTAATGAATTCATTCAGTAGTTTTCAAGTTTTATTCTTCAGTTTTCCAAAAAAAACAGAGAGCTCTGAGTGAAAATTACCTCTTCTCGTTTGTAACCCAATTAAGATCCTTGCAGTTGCTACAATTATAATTGTAAGTTATTTTCTGTATGTACTTAATTTATGTATTTAAGTTTTAATGTTTATGTTCAAATGAATTTTGTTTAAGTGCTTTCCAATTATGTTTCATTATTTGAATCAATTATATATATATATAATCACACTCCACTACAAGAAAAAACATCTTTGGCGACCAAAAAAGCACCTTTGGTCGCTGAAACTATAGGTTTTGGCGACTAAAAAAGTATTAGTAGCCAAAAGTAAAAAAATTTGGCGGCTAAAAAAATTTAGTAGCCAAAAGTATAGGTTTTGGCGACTAAAAATCTGTTTGGTTGCCCATATATGGCTTTTATCGACTAAAAAAATTTTAGTAGTCAAAAGTAAGGCTTTTTGGCGACTAAAAAAAATTTAGTAGTCAAAAGTGAGACACTGGGCGACTAAAAAGATGTTTGGTCGCCAAAAGTGAGGCTTTTACCGACTAAAAAAATTTTAATAGCCAAAAGTGAGGCTTTTTGGTGACTAAAAAAAATTTAGTAGCCAAAATTGAGCCATTGGGCGATTAAAAAGATGTTTAGTAGCCAAAACTGAGGCTTTTTTGCGACTAAAAAGAAGTTTAGTCACCAAAAGTGGTAATTTTAGCCCGGAAATTAAATTTTTTAACGACTAAAAAATAATTAGTAGCCAAAAGTATAGAATTGGCGACTAAAATTATGTTTAGTCGCCAAAAGTGGTCTCTTTTTTTTCTAGTAAATAATTTATTTTTACATAAATTATGTTCAATAAAAAATAATTATCTTTATATATATATACTTTTATATTAATACGGGCCTATGTACTATATAAATAATATATGTTGCATATATAATCATATGGTACTATACAGATGTGGTGAGCGTGTTGTATGAGGTCTGTGGTATGAGAGGGGTTGATGGTTCAAATCTCTACAAGAGCAAATGAAAAGTTAGTGAGTGTAATTTTTTTTTTTCACGAATGAGCTTTTGGCGACTAAAAGGTTTGATCTAAATATTATTAATCACACTTAAAATGTGTAATTTTAATATTATTAATCACATTTAAAAAGTGTGATCTAAATATTTTTAATTACACTTAAAATGTGTGATTAAAAATGACCCCTTTTAATCACACTCCCAAATATCACACTTTAATAAAATTTAAAAGGTGTGATTAAATAACATATATCATACAAAATAAATATGATCTTTATCTATTTTTATAGTAATGACTACATTTAATGTTTTGGGCATCATATCTATATATCTATCTATCTATATATATATTCGAGAGGGTTATGTACAATAATATCAAAGTATTAAGTAGCATTGTTGATGTGGTACTCTAAATCAATGATTTAACGAAAAACTTTACGGCTGCAATAATGTTGACTCACCATTCTCAAGTAATGACAACGAATGATCCATCAAAATTGTTTTCTGATTTTTTATTTGTCAAGGGTGCCACATAAATAAGGGGGACTTACGTGTAGGTTTTAATAAGAGGACTTATTGTTTAATAAGTCACATGACAATTAACGATATTTATCATTAAACACTATTAAAAAAAAATCACTAATTGTTAATTTTGAACGACAATTTAAAAAATTTGTCACAAAAAAATCAATAATTATAAGTTTTAGCGCTAGTTTAAAAAAATTGTCACAAAAAAGTCACTACTTTTTAACTTTCAATGACAATTTGAAAAATTCATCACATAAAAATGTCATTAATTGTAAGTTTTAACGACAATTTATAATAATCATAACAAAACAAGTCACTAATTATTAATTTTTAGTGACATGCAAAAAAATATCACAAAAAATTATTTTTAACAACGATTTTACTAGAACTAACTTTCAATAGGACTTTCATCAAACTACAATAGAATAAAGTAAAATTTGCCACCAAAAAAAAAATTCAGGCACCCAAAACAAAACAGCAGCAAAACATCAGCCCAAAACCTCCATTTGCGAAAACGACGAGAGTCCCTTAACAAGGCTTTATGACTACCCAAAAATTATAGACAAAATCTCCAACATAAAATGCCACTCTCATGTTGATAAGTTCTGGAATAAGTTCCCAATTGGGTTAATCCTCATCAGAAACCAACTCACTTCAACTCTTTATGATTTGTGAATTAAAACTCATCACTGACTTTCATTAACCAATAAATCAACTAAAATACCTTTTTCTTATTCTTTGAATTAAACTCACCAATTTACACCTGTGGTATAGATTATGTACACAAATTCTCTGTCAGTTAAAAATATAAACATGTGTAATTCAAAAACTACAAAGATTTCAGTAATTATTTTTAAATGACAGAGAGATTAGGTACACATAGCCAATACCATTTGTCTTAAAAAGTTAATTATCCAAAGACTCCCTGAAAAGATTTGTCATAAACAATCAACCATAAACATTGTTTTAAATTTTAATAAAGCCAACAATGACAAACGATTATCCAATGTTTTAACTTACAAAATTAAATCAAACCAAATCAAAACTTACATAACATAGAAAAAAACTAAAACAATGTTTCAAATTTGAATACAAGCCGACTACTATAAACAATCATCCATTGTTTAACACATATAAACAAACCAAAACTTACATTACATACACTGCATAGAAAAAATAAAAATAAAACATTGTTTCAAATATTAATACAAGCCAACAACCATAAAAAAATTATCCATTATTTTGACTTCAACACTTTACGTTTGATTGAAGGATTTAAGAAGGGATTTAGAAAGAAAAACCAAAAAGGTAGGTGAAACGTGAATAAAATATATCTATATTTCACTTAATTTCACATACCTTTTCTCTCTTCTCTTTCCAAGTCACTTTCCAAATCTCCCAACCAAACACAGTGTTAGGAAATTTTAGCACACCATCTGGAACATTCTAACCTACAACAGAGAAAAACAAAACAATGTTTCAAATTATAATACAAGCCAACAACTACAAACAATATCATTCATATTAAACAAATACAAGTATACAATAGCAAAAATTAAAGAATGAGGATGATTTGTTATATATAATTTTTCTCTTATATGACATGATCAGGTTATCAATGTCTATTGTAGTATTTATTTTCCAATAATAATATGAGGACAACTCAACATAAAATTATTTATGTAATATATATAACTAAGTTTGGGTCTCAGGTGGTTCAGGTAAATCAAGTCTTAAACCAAAAGCTGGATCAATCCTATTAGATCTACACAAAGTAGTCAAAAACCCGAACCAACCCAATCCCATAGACGTCAGGTTCGTTTGGTTCTCAAGTTTATTTTTTTAATTTATTATTATTTTTTTCAAGTCTTTGTGCACCCCTAGTCTTCACTATTTTTTTTTTTTGATCGGCAAAAGAGAAATTTTATTGATGGAATAAACAAGTACAAGGTACAAGACAAATTATATCAATAAAGAAAATGAGAATGCAAAAACATCACAATGAACTACATGATCCCAACTAGGTTGGCACCACAAAGCTTATCCTATCATTTGCTAGCATCCCCAAGTTGGTGAGAGACCAACAAAAAAAAAAAACAGCCACCCAACCAACCAACCAAACCAAGCTTCTAAACATAGCAAACTAGCAAAATAAACCTCTGCAAAATGAACTGAAATGGTGTTCTCAACCTCAATTTAACTTCCTAGAACTCAATACGCTAGCCTGATCTACACAGCAGCACATCCATAGAATAAAAACGGATCAGAACAGAACCACCTAAGTTAATAAGCCACCATCACAGAATCAGGTTGGCGTTGCTACACTGCACTCCAACTACTGCTGCCACTTACTTCAGAAGCCAAGGAATTCAATCAAGATCAACTCTCCAAAACTACCAGCTGAGAAACTACTAGAGCATCCACTAATGCAAAACTTGAAAACTTGAAAACTTCTAAACCTCAGATCCCAGCACACCCCAGCACACCACTCTCCAGCCTCAGAAACTTCGCTGCTGCAATACTGCTGTTGGCTGCTGTTGGCTGCGCAGACCCAACCCACACCAAATTCCATCACCAACTAGAACCCCAGCACACCACTCTCCAACCTCAGAATTCCAACTGCAGCAATTCTGCTAACCCACACCAGATAGCAGAACACCTCCACTACTTCACCCCACAATTCGCTGCACAGCAACTCAACAACTCTTCTATAAACACGAGAACCCATCACTTAATACATCTCCTGATCTGCTGCATATTAAAAGCAAAATCTGTGATAGAAAAAGGGCAAACTGGATCAAAGGATTTCCACCACAGAGCTACTCTCACTTTAATAAGATCACTTAATTCCACTAGGTTAGGTTGGATACCAGAGAATAAGCAATCATTCCTGCATTTCCAAATTGACCAAATCACAGCAGCCGGAAGAACTCTCCAAACTTGACCTTCCTTTTTCCTAAATTTCCAGCCCAACCACCATTGCAACAACCCTTCCATCGACCCTGGAACCACCCATGGTACCCCCCACCAATGCATAATACTTGACCAGACTTCCCAGACAAAGGGACAAAAAAGAAGAATATGATTCCGAGACTCCACTTCCTCTTTGCAGAAAACACAAGATGAATCAACAGTCCCCCTCAACACTCCAATTCTACTCAGAAACTCTGCTGTTTTTAATCTTCCTTTCCATGCTAACCAGGTAATGAACTTGGATTTCGGCGGAGCGAAAGTATTCCAAATTAGACCCGTAGAACTCGATGATGAACCAATCCCCAACTCACACCATTTATAAGCAGTACTTACCTTGAACACCCCAGTTTGATCTGCTTTCCATCTCATCGAATCACCTTGCTCCAGATGTAAATGGGGACCAACACCCAGCAAAGAAATGAGTCTTGCAGTTTCATCATCTTCCCAAGCGTGCAGGGGCCTTCTAAAACTAAAGCACCACTCCTTAGCCAAATCTTTCCTTGATAGCATCGTACTCAAAGAGATCTCTTTTTCTGCACTTAACTGGTAAAGTCTAGGGAACTGAGAACTGAGACTTGAATCCCCCTTCCAAGCATCAACCCAAAACATTATGGAAAATTATTAGGTGGCCTCAAATTACCATGTGACATTATTTATGGAGTAATTACAAATAAGTTTTAATAGTTGGATTTAAATCTCAGTTGGATTTAAGTCTTTGTGCACCCCTAATAAACCCCGGTTTGGCATTTGTTGTAAGGCTAAATAATCACACATAGACAAAAAAAAGTTACAAAATCATAAAATACCAAAACACTTGAGTTGGGATGCAAAATTAACAAACTGACCCATATACAAACAAAAAGTAAAAAAAGCATCATTTCCAAGTGGAGGACAATTTTGTCATTTCACTTTAGGAACATCATTTCCAATGGCAAAAAGCCAAAAAAACAAAACTAGAAAACCAAACAAATAAAAAGGCTCAGGCTAAAAAAGTTAAAAAACCAACTAAAAAAGTCATTGCCAAACGAACCCTAAATTTGCAATTTTTCCCTTGTCATTTAGAAACACTCACATAAATTTTTATGCAATTTGTGAACTAGAGTGTACCATCAAATATTACATTTAAATTAACTACAAGTGTGAAACTGCTGTCAAAACATAAAAAAGTTATGTGCTCATTTGGTAAATTGCATATAGATTAATCGTTCAAAAAAAAATTGGACATGGATTAAGGCACTCTAGTTAAAGAAAAAATTTCACTTAAAAAATGACAAAATTATTTGTGATTTGCACATTAAAGCTCTTTATGTACAAAAGTATTTTAGTTTTTTTACGCAAGTCATTAATGGACCAGATAATATATTTTGGTCTACCAATAGGGAGGTTATGTAATTATATATGTTTAAGAAATAAACTGTTCATGAGCCAAACTAAAAGGAGAAAAGTAAAATTTCCCTTCTTCTTTCATTTTTTTTTTTTTTTGGGACAAATTATTCTTTTTATTTTATTATTTGTGTCATTTTGGTCCTTACACTTTCAATTTGCTCAATTTTGACCCTTAATTTTAGATTTTGTTTCAATTTAGTCCAATTGATAATATGATTAGTATTTTTTTAAGAAAAATTATCACTAAATTGATTAAGATTAACTAACTGAATTTAGTAAGTTTATAATTTTGTTCTTAAAAATATAACATATGACACTTATGTGCGTATTTTTTATAAAAAAAAAATATACCAAGAATTATCATCAATTGAACCAAATTGAAATAAAATTATAAATTTAGGATCAAAAGTGAACTAATTGAAATTACAAGAACTAAAATAATACAAAAACCAAAATACAGAGACTACCGTTATAATTTTCCCCCTGTTTTTTTCATTGGGTAGTTGATAAGTTCATGAACTGTTTTTTATTTTCTTTTTCTTTTTTTCTGCTTTGCCTTTGATTGGTTCCTCATCAGCTTTTCATTTGTGGTTGGTGCTGGCATATAATTGGACTTATTTTTTTATGTCATTTTTTTTTTTTGAATAGATCGATTTTGTTATTATGTAGTCTGCACGTTTCTCTTTCTTTATTCAAATTTAAGCAAAAAATTTAAAGTATATATTGATAAATTTTTGCCATAAAAAATAAATTGATCCACACAATTCACTTTTGCAAGGCATCCTTGCTTTATAGAAAGTGCAGCATATAGGAATTCTACCATGATGAACACATGACCATTTATTCTACAACCTCAAATTTGGGAAGGGTTGTGGGCTCTCTCTCTCTCTCTCTCTCTCTCTCTCTATAGGACACTCTTTTTTTGTCTTTGATGAGCCTATATACACTGGTTGTGAATGATGCTTGAAAGAAAAAGCAACCACATAAAATTAGCCAATCAATGCCAAAATGTTTCAAAATGGTCAAAGAAATACTATTTGAATCATTTGATGAGTTTCATCATGTAGCCATACCATGGACAAAATCCTAAAACACTCCATAAAACAGTTTTGTATTTTTTGGGCTAATTACAATTTATTCTCATAATATTATACTTTAAAGGCACGAGTTAAGAAAATTGGGTTATTAATAAATGTGCAACCATTTTATGATTTTTATTTTTTTAGGGTGCCTTTCTTACAAAAATCAAAATTTATATTGTTATAATGATATTGTCCGGCTAAAATGAACCTTCACCTTTGTTTCAAAAATTTGAATCCACATTTCAAAAAATTGAATTTTTTATTTTTCATATATTTTTTTATTTTCAATCAAAAATTTTAATATTTTAAGAATTTTTTTTTATGTTTTATATGCACGTGACCTATATATAATTAAAAAGTATAATATTTATGAAAAAACTTTAAAAATTCAATAAATACAAATATATATATATATATATAATTTAGTACATTTTCATATTCTTCTGTATTTATTAAATTTTTTAAATATTTTTTCAAAAATATTGTACTTTTTAGGTGCATCTAAGTTATGTGTATCTAGAAAGTAAAAAAAAAAAATATTTAAAATATTTTTAAAAATTCACTAAAAACAAAATAAAAAAACTCAATTTTAAAAAAATTAATCAAAACCAAACTAGGTATTATTTTTTAATATGTATTCTGAAAATGAGTCATTGTTAATGTGGCTCCTATTTTAGCAGTCTATCTTGTGACAAACACATTGATGGACCATATTTGCTGGAAAATGTGGTAAAGGATAGGGTCTCTCTTAATACGTTTTCATTTATGTCGGAATTAAAAAAATATGTTTTCATTTTTATTGTGTTTTGATCATAGATTTTGAGAGGGTAATTTATATTCATAAAATTAGGCCGAGCTAGATGTTGGGCCGAGGTAAGCCCAAGTACGGAAGATAGTGAATACACCACTAAGAAAGGAGGAGTATGGGTAGTTCGGTTGTAAATCGGGTACTCGTGTATCGGTCGCGGCATATCACGAGCTAGTCCGGTCCAAGAGAAGACGAAAGTTAGGTCGGTTTATGATACTTCGGGGAGGAGTAGACCGGTCTTGGATGTGTTAGACCGGTTTGGCCAAGCCATAGTTCGGTTCAACCCTCTTATGATTAGCTCGGTTGTGGCATGGGAAAACCGAGGTAAGGAAGAGGAAGGTTAGTGCCGAACTAGTGTTTACTTCGGTCCTGAAAGAATTCGGCCATAGTAAAGCCATCTCACTTGGCTTAAGCAGTGAGGAGGGTGTTAGAGGATAAGCATTATCTTCTAGGAGTATGAATCCTAGAAGGACTCTACGTAAGGAGGAGTAATCCTAGAAGGACTCTATGCACGGAGGAGTAAGAGTCCTACCAGGATTGTGCCACACGAAACCTATATAAGCTCACCAATATCACCTTTGGAGAGGTAATGCAACTTTTGCTCCCTGAATACATTGAGCTTTTGCCTTCTTGTCTTGCTGACTGACTTAGGCATCGGAGAGGTTTCCGGCACACACCCGCCGGTTAGCTCACGTTGGTATTTTCAGGTGGTGGAACGACATCGTACGGAGGAACGTGGACTTGATCAACAGGATTATACGAGAAGGTGTATTTCTTTCCCGTACAATTGGCGCCGTCTGTGGGAAGTGCAGACAAGAACAACCTCTTGATCAAGTTTTTCTCGAACATCAATGGCGAACAACGAAGAACTGCCTCAGTCCGCCATTGACGGACAAACTCCAGAGGGAGGTGCAAGGCGCGAAGGCCTACCTTTGGTCCCTCCCATGGCGAACCTGGAACCGCAAAGGCAGAATTCCAGGAGGGATGCGAGGGGACGAAGGAGGAATGGCAGCCCTCATCCCTCTCGTTCGCAAAGCCCAGAAAGACAAAGGCGCAGAGTTGATCCTCAAATTCTGGAGGATCGCGTCAGAGAGCAAGACGAACTGATCCGTAAGATGGCGGCGGACATGGAGTCACTGAAGCGCCAGATGAAAGGAAAAGAAGTGGCGACAGGAGAGGGGCGCAACAAGAAGACGCCCCCTCGCCACTTAGAGGGTCGTAGTAGGAATTCTACACCCTCTCGACCAGAGGACAGAAGCCTCAGGACAGGCGACACGCGATCCGTATCTTCCAGGAGTCGTCACTCCAAGTCTGAGAGGACGAGACCTGAGAGGTCATACACCGAGGGGAGTACCTATTGGCCCTCGCATACGCATCATACGAGGTCCAAACAGACGGAATTACCTAGGTCGTCTGACCTAAGATCCATGTTGGAAGAAAAGGCACGATGGAAGGAGGACGCCAGGGCGCGCGACCCCCACAGGGTTCCTGCCTTGCAGCGATTGGCTCCTCGGACGCATGGAAGCGTCGAGGTTGGAATGCCAAGGCCGCACTTGGCATACGAACCAACGGATAAGGCATTGGCGAGGCTGCAGACCTCACCATTCGTCCCAGAGATTGAGAACGCGCCCCTTCCGTCAGGTTTCCTACAACCCAAATTCACGACGTATGAAGGAAAGACAGACCCTTACACCCACTTGAGCCACTTTCGCCAGGTTATGGCTGTATACCGGCGGAATGAGGCATTGATGTGTATCCTATTCCCTTCAAGCCTCGGCGACCTAGGCTTAACTTGGTTTGAGAAGCTTCCAGAGGGCAGCATAGCCTCCTGGGCGCAATTGGCAGAGGCGTTTGTAACCCGGTTCAGAACAAACACAAAAACTCCGGTGGAGATCGACCAGTTGCTCTCCATCGACATGGGCGACAAGGAGACCCTGAGGTCATACAACAGTCGCTACTGGGAAACATTCAACCAGATTGGGGACTGCCCAACTAACCTCGCCATTGCGCAGTACAAGAGAGGCCTTCCAGTCGGGAACAGACTGAGGGACTCTATCACTATGACTCCACCACTCACCATGGAAGCCCTGATGGAGAGAGTGCATCAGCACATCAGGGTAGAAGAGGATGGCGCTCGTGCCAAAGCAAAGACTGGCGCGACCATGACACCAGAAAAGAAGACCTCAGCAAAGGTCAATACGGTAGGTCGCCGAAACCAAAACGGACGGGGCAGGCGAGACGATGATGAAGACCAGACAAGACATGGTTGAGAGTCCGAACTGCCATACCCACGGTGTTCAAGAAACCGACCAACCGTATACTTAGCGACATTCGAGCCTTTCGTCCAAGTGGCTCGCCAAGTTAGGCGAGGCCCGAAGGACTATGATGACAGATCCGGATGCACCTTCCACAAGGAAAAGGGCACCGAATCGAGAACCGCACGATTGAGGCAACATCTGGAAGAATTGGTGGCGGCAGCCACTGGATAAATACATAGAGGGAGGGCGCCAAATTTCAAGATCACAACAAACCCAACGGGATGCCGATCGACGCCCCGCCACAAGGCATCATCAACGTGATCCATGGAGTCTTTGAACCAGAGCGAGTATGCGAGCTCAGAGGTTCAATCAAAAAGGCAGAGCACTTGAGAGAGGTGCTAAGTGCCCAACCAGTCGTCAAAAAGGGGAGGACAGAAGCCACAAACGTCATGTCCTTTTCGGATAAAGACTTGGACAGAATATATTGCCCACACAATGATGCCTTGGTCGTCACTCTCCGAGTCAAGGATTTTGACGTCAAGCGGATTCTGATTGACCAAGGTAGTTCGTGTGAAATCATGTACTATGAAACTTTCAAGCAACTCAAGCTGCAAGACAAGGACTTAGCCCCTGCCGTATCCCCTTTGATTGGATTCAATTCTATGCCGGAGTGGCCAGTCGGCAAAATCATCCTTCCAGTCAGGGCGGGAAGTGTGACGAAGCAAGTGGAGTTCTGGGTGCTGAAGGTCCCCTCCACCTACAACATCATCTTAGGCAGAACATGGCTGCACGCCATGCGCTCGGTGGCATCCTCCTACCACCAAGTGATGCGGTTTCCCAACGACACCGGAGTAATCGAAGAAGTATATGGGGACCAGATTATGTCCAAGCAGTGCTTCGTCGCAACGAATGGCAGCCGCTCTGCCAAAGGATATGTTCATTCGGTTGAAGAACCGGAGAGTAATGAACTATTCGTGGATGTTGGCAAAGCGGCTGATGAAAAAGCAGTGGAGGACTTGGTAGAAGTCAGAATAGATGAGAAGAACCCGGAAAAGTTCTTCTTACTTGGATCGTCGTTGTCCAGCATTGAGAGATTGGAAGTCTTGGAATTTTTGACCTCCAACATCGAAGTGTTTGCCTGGACCCCATACGACAAGCCAAGCATTGATCCCAACTTCATCTACCATCAACTCAATGTCCACCTTTCTGCTAGACCGGTCATTCAACGCACACGCAGATCGGCACTCCACCACGCCGAGATAGTGGCGGAAGAGGTGGGTAACTTGTTAGAAGCAGGGGCAATCAGAGAGGTCCATTACCCAAGATGGATCTCCAACACCGTTGTAGTGCCAAAGAAGAATGGCAAGTGGCGCGTCTGCGTCGACTACAAGACGGTCAACAAAGCGTGCCCAAAGGACAGTTTCCCCCTACCAAGGATAGATCAATTGGTGGACCTAACAGCAGGGCACAGCAGGCTTAGCTTCCTTGACGCATACAGAGGCTACCATCAGATAGCCATGCACGAACCAGATCAGGAAGTAACATCCTTCACCACCCCAAGAGGACTATATTGTTACAAGGTCATGCCCTTTGGCCTAAAGAACGCAGGGGCGACGTTTCAGAGAATGGTTACCAAGATGCTTGAGCCATTGTTAGGCAGAACAATGGAGGCTTACATCGACGACATGGTGGTCAAAAGCAAAGATGCGGATGACCATCTAAAGGACCTAAATGAAATGTTCCAGATCCTGAAGCAACACAAACTGCGCCTTAACGCTTCTAAATGCGCATTCGGTGTAGGGTCTGGCAAGTTTCTGGGTTTCCTGGTGACCAACCGGGGTATTGAGGCAGACCCCTCCCAAATCAAAGCAATTCAGGAGTTAGAGAGACCTAACTCAGTGAAAGAAGTGCAAAGACTCACCCAAGATGGCAAAGAAAGACTTAATCGATTCATCAGCCGGTCTTCAGACAGATTGCGTCCATTCTTTCAGTCATTAAAAGCTAAGTTTGAATGGGACGAAGAATGTGACCGAGCTCTGGAGAGTTTGAAGGAATACATGTCTTCTCCGCCATTACTGGTCACTCCCATACCTGGAGAAGAACTCTTCCTCTACTTGGCAGTCTCTCAGCACGCAGTAAGTGCGGTGTTGGTTCGAGCAGAAGGAATCCAACATCTACCAATCTTCTATGTCAGCAAGACATTGCTGGGAGCCGAAACAAGGTATTTGCCTCTAGAGAAGCTAGCACTGGCCTTAATGATGGCCTCCAGGAAATTGGCGCACTACTTTCACGCCCACACCATTGTCGTCCTCACAGCTTTTCCACTAAAAGCTTTGTTTGAGAGGGCAAACTTTTCTGGGCGGATTTTGAAGTGGGCAGTGGAGTTGGGACAATATGATGTGAAGTTCCAACCCAGAACCTGATAAAGGCCCAATCTTTGGCGGAACATCGCCGCATGAGTTCACTCTCGAAGCCACCAAGTTCGCCTAATCGACTGACCGACACAACCAAACTAGGGATGGAGATTGACGGAATAGCGCAACCCCTAGTGCAAAGTTACTCACCGGAGGCGCACTGCAGTAGAGAAGGCGAGGAAGCAGACCCTGCTATACCAAGTCAAAATTCACCTACAACTCATGACTTGGTCCCATCAGAAGACAAGGGGCAGACTGTGACTATGGATCATGAAGAAAGCTCCACCGACATTCCAGACCCCACAACATCATCTGATCCCTCCACATGCTGGAAGTTATTTGTTGGGGAGATGTGGAAGCTCTTTGTGGATGGGGCATCCAACCGACATGGAGCAGGACTTGGCATAGTCCTCATCTCTCCAGACGGCCTGGTCATGGAACAAGCTATCAATCTCGGCTTCCCAGCATCAAACAATGAAGCGGAGTACGAAGCGCTTCTTGCAGGACTTAAGTCAGCGGCCTACATGAAGGCCACCGAACTCATGGTCTACAGTGACTCACAGTTGGTGGTGAATCAAATTTCTGGTGACTATGAAGCAAAGGACGACAGAATGGCTAAGTACCAAGAGCTAGTCAGATCCGAGATCAAGAAGTTCGAAGTGGTGAGGATAGAACAGATTGGCAGGGAGGAGAATAGTAGAGCAGACGAACTAGCAGGCTTCGCCTCAATGGCAGATACCTCCATCCCACATCCTCTATTGATCGACTATCTGCCCAGACCAAGTATTGAAGACCCAGAAGCTGAAGAGGTATGTTGTGCGGAATTAGGTCCTTCTTGGATGGATCCCATCATACTGTTCCTGAAAGATGGCACTCTACCAGAAGATAAGAAAGAAGCCAACAGAATAAGAGCCAAGTCGCAACGATTTTGGCTCTCTCCATCCTTGGCATTATACAAGAAGTCGTTCTCAGGACCTTACTTAAAATGTGTCCACCCCAGCAAGGTAGAAGCATTCTTGTTTGAAATACACGAAGGGGTTTGTGGCAGCCATCAAGGAGGAAGATCATTGGCATACCGAGCTATTTCACAAGGGTATTGGTGGCCATACATGCAAGCGGATTCGAAGAGGTATGTCAAAAAATGCGAAAAGTGTCAGAAGTTTGCACATCAAATACATCAACCTGCCAGAGAACTCCTACCTCTCACTAGTCCATGGCCTTTCGCAATGTGGGGCTTAGACATAGTGGGACCACTCCCAACAGCACCAGGTAACAGGAAGTTCTTTCTTGCGGCAACAGACTACTTCACAAAGTGGGTGGAAGCAGAAGCCTTGGCGTCAATCAAGGAGAAAGATGTGAAGAAGTTTGTCTGGCAGAACATCATTACTCGCTTTGGCATACCAAAAGCACTGATTTCAGACAACGGCACTCAGTTTGATGGCAGAATTTTCAGAAGCTTTTGTGAAGAGTACAAGATAGAGTTCTACAACTCCACACCGGCATATCCCCAAGCAAATGGTCAGGCAGAGGCGTCAAACAAGGTAGTCTTGGACGGATTGAAGAAAAGGTTGAAGAAAGCCAAAGGCAAGTGGGCAGAAGAGCTCCCTCATGTTTTATGGGCTTATCGCACCACACCACGGCGGTCAACAGGAGAAACTCCTTTCTCCTTAGCCTATGGCATGGAAGCAGTCATTCCATTAGAAGTCGGACTCCCCACAATTCGGAGCGAAAATTTTGATCCAGACTTAAATGGCGAAGCTATAGCATTGGAACTTGACCTTGCGGAAGAAAGAAGAGACAGAGCATTGGTTCACATCGCCTCCTACCAACAAGAGCTATCTAGGAAGTATAACAAAACTGTGCATCCAAGGCAATTCAAGATCGGCGATTGGGTACTTTAAGGTTATGGGCAACACATTGGTCCTGTGGGGATGGCAAGTTGGGACCTAACTGGGAAGGACCTTACAAAGTGGTCGGATTAGCAGGCAAAGGGGCATACCACTTGGAAGTTGAGGACGGCAAAGCAATTCCTAGGCCTTGGAACACTGCCAATCTTAAGTTATTTTACTTTTAGCTTTTTTCTTTAAAGTATGTGTAATTTTTCACTTTCAATAAAAACAAATCGATTCTTTTTTAGCATATTTGTTTCTAGTAGAAAGTAACTTTTTGTAAGCTAATAGCATTGTAACCATAGTCGGCCGGATTAAACCAACTATGACACTTCCCAAGCCCAGGATACGGATCCAGGCTGCAGGACGTTTGGTCGGAATAACCAAACTCTTTATACTCTTCAGCCGAAGTATGTTATATCGGCTGAAGAGTGGTTGGCTGGATTAAACCAACTCTTTATACTCTTCAGCCGAAGTATGTTATATCGGCTGAAGAGTGGTTGGCTGGATTAAACCAACTCTTTATACTCTTCAGCCGAAGTATGTTATATCGGCTGAAGAGTGGTTGGCTGGATTAAACCAACTCTTTATACTCTTCAGCCGAAGTATGTTATATCGGCTGAAGAGTGGTTGGCTGGATTAAACCAACTCTTTGTACTCTTCAGCCGAAGTATGTTATATCGGCTGAAGAGTGGTTGGCTGGATTAAACCAACTCTTTATACTCTTCAGCCGAAGTATGTTATATCGGCTGAAGAGTGGTTGGCTAGTGAGTTAGATAGTTAACCAAGATCACAGTTAGACAAATAAAGGTGTGGAAAATTCATTACAAGCAGACATTCACAAACCGAAACAAGAGTTGGGGATTTTTCATTCAAACAAAGGAAGTACAACAGTGGGGCCATAGCCCGGTTACAAAAGTTCAGACACAAGAAAGAAAAAAGTACAAGTTCAATCAAACAGGTCATCTATCTCGGCCTCCAGATCGGCCCCGAGGTCAGTATTTACTCCGGTATTTGCAGTTGGAATAGTCTCGGTTGGGAGTTCGGGCGCCACATTTTCAACCATTGTCTCCAACCGAGCTGATTGATCGGCTCGCTCCTGGATGGCCGAAGTCCCAGTTGCTTCTTCTTCCTCATCATCGTCATCATCATCGGACGAACCGAGAAATTGTTTTTGGAGATCATCGGCATACTCTTGCAGTGAGACCGGAATAAAGTGCTCAGGAGCGTTGTAGACCTGTTTCAGTCCACAACCGACCTTCTCAACTCGCACCAAGCACTTGAAGAACAATTCTTTGGCGACCTCGACCGCAGAGAGTAGGCCGGCTTCCTTGAAGCCCTCTTTGAAGCCGCCTTAACCTTCTTCTCCAACTCCTTTATTTCAGCATCTTTTTTGGTTTCAAGCTGGGCCATCTCCCAGAGGTATTTGTCTTTCACTTCGGTCACGGCCCGCTGCTTGTCACTATCAGCCGAGGCAACCAGTCCGGTCAGACGCGCTACCTCGGCCTCTAGTTCGGCCGACCTTTGCTTCGACAGTGCCAGCTCGGCCGTCCTGGCTTCGGCGTCCCTTATTGCGTGCCTTGTTGTTTTGCGAAGTTCCATTATTTGCTTATGGGCAATGGTGTTCTTTTGAATGGCCTGCAAAAGGAGAGTTCCTTGTTAGCCGAGCTAAGAGTTGGAAAAAATTAGACTGATCAAAGAAAAAAACAGTCCTGCTTACCAAAATCATGGACTTGGTGGATGACCGGATGGCCTTCAGCTCGGTGTTTAGCTGCTTACTGTGGTGCTCCATGTCTTTGGGGAGACAAACACCCCTGGCCAGGTTGAAGGCCAGTAGGTGATCCTTGTCAGCCACAACGGAGTCATCTTCGTCGATATCTCGGTTGTTGAAGACGAAGGGTGGAGCCCATTTGTTGTTCGGCTCAGCTCGATCAGATGATTCCGGTTGAAGGTTGAGTTCGGGGCTCGGTGGAAGGATGGGGTCAACCTCATCAACCAAACGCTGCTCGGTCTCAGCAGTCCGGGCGCGTTTAGCTCGGCGTGAGGAGGATGGCTGTTGTGAGGGAAGAGCTACCACGGCTGCTGTGGTTGGATGAGTTGGAGGCACTTCGGCCCTGGTGGTTGAGGTGAGCATGGCTTTCAATTTGTTCTTCTTCGCCATCTCTTGTTCGGCTGTGAGCGGCACTAAGTTTATCTCGGGTAAAGTTGGGTCTGGTTCTGGTGGGTCTTCAAGGAGGAAGTCTGTCACCCTTGCTTTTCGGCGACCGGAATAGCGGTAGGTCGGTTCGAAATCAAGGAGTTTGGCCCAACTTCTCTCCCTTACTCTTAGTGCGGTGCGTAGAAGATCGAGGTTTGGGTAGTTGTACTGGGAGTGAAGATAAGCTAAATCTGCAAAAAGAAAACAACTGTTAGTTCGGTTCGTAGCGAATCACCGAAATAGAAAGAAAAGTGATAAAGGCGACCGAAGTGTGTATACCGGGTTGTCCCATTTTCCAGTTTATTCTTCGGCCAGGAATTTGAGCCTCAAGGTCTTCAAAGTTTCCAGAGACCCAAAAGAAATCGTCATCATTTAGGTCTTTGTCTGGTGTGTGTTTTACTATTTTTTCTCGACCTCGGCGGATTCTCAGGTAATAGCACCAGCCTTCATTTTTAGATCCTATTGAATACTGGTGCAATAGTTCGGCTAAACCGAGGTTCAGACAGTGTTTCCGGTTTAGGGCGTCTATGCCCATTATTATGCGATAGGTGTTGGTGGAGAGTTGGGTTGGGCAAAGTCTGGTTTGCCTAAGGTATTCACAAATTAAAGGCTGGACTGGGAATCGTAGTCCGGTCTCTACTATGGACTGAATGGTAAAGGGGACAAAGCCCTCGTTATTCCATGGGTCGACATCTCGGTCGGCCAGGGTTAGGTGTACGTCGTCTGGTATATGGTGGTCCTTTCGGAATTCGGCCAAACCACCTGGGGTTTCTACAAGGAATCTATATTTCCCCATTTTATTGTATAAGTTAAAATAAGTTATATCGGTTGGAAAAGTGTGCTCGGTAGCTCGGCTGGGCGCAGGGAAGTGCCTGGCAACCTAAGTCTGCAAAGTGAGAAAACAAGTTGTTAAGCACTGATCATGGACCGTGCTACAAAGACAAAGCAAGAAAAGACTAGTCTTATTTCGGCTCTACAGGGTGCTATGTTATCTACATCGGTTTGCAAAGGATCATGTTATCTCGGTTTGACAGGGCATTCGGTTAGCTCGGTTTTACTATTTGGTTTCGTTATCCATTTGAGCGTCAAGGCGACTTCGAGTTCGGTTTGGGAACTCTGAATGCTGGCTTGGCCCCTGAAGTTTTAGCTCGGTTATGTGCTCATGAGTGGCTAGTGCGGTGGGTTTTCATTTCGGTTATTGGCCTTATGAAACTACTGTGGTATGCTCCAAGTTCTAGTTCGGTTTCAGTCTGCCTAGATTTTTATATAGCAAGAACAGTATTCTAGTTCGGTTGAAACATGTACAAAGATCAAAGAGGTATTCTACCAGCTAAATCAGTATGTTCAAAGTGTTCTTGTGAAGTTCTTCAGAAAGTACAGATATGGTAGAAGAAAAACAAAGTGTTTTGCAGCAACACATAGCATGAACAACTATGGACTAAAACGAAAGCAAAAAAAAAAAAAAACAGATAAACAAAGAACATGTTCGTGTGTTTACCTGGTGGAGAAGCAGAGGATGAGGAGGAAGAACAGCAACGGTAATGGGGGGCACGAGCTCGAGTTGCAGAAAGAAAGGCAAAAACAAGAGAGAGAGAAGATAAACAGTGTATGGGATGATTTTTGAATTTGAGAAGTTTGTGTAAAAAGCAAAAAGGCGGGACTGTTCAAAAGTTCTGCGAAATCTGGTAGGCGCATTTGTGAAACGGCCAATAGGGGCTTGCCACGTGTCATTGGAATGTGGAACGCTTCAGTATCTGTACTTGAAGAGACGTTTGACCGGACGTATTTATATCGGCTTAAGCTTAGCTCGGCTAGAGAAGCTCAGAAGGTATTTATTTCGTAGGAGTAGCTAAAGGATTGAGTTCTACCGATAAGCTAAAATTTTAGTTCGGTTTGTAGATAGGTAATCCCTATCATGTTGAGCAGATGGGATTAAGAGGCAATTGAGAGGGTAATTTATATTCATAAAATTAGGCCGAGCTAGATGTTGGGCCGAGGTAAGCCCAAGTACGGAAGGTAGTGAATACACCACTAAGAAAGGAGGAGTATGGGTAGTTCGGTTGTAAATCGGTAATCGTGTATCGGTCATGACATATCACGAGCTAGTCCGGTCAAGAGAAGACGAAAGTTAGGTCGGTTTATGATACTTCGGGGAGGAGTAGACCGGTCTTGGAGTGACCGGTTCGGATGTGTTAGACCGGTTTGGCCAAGCTATAGTTCGGTTCAACCCTCTTATGATTAGCTCGGTTGTGGCATGGGAAAACCGAGGTAAGGAAGAGGAAGGTTAGTCTTAGAACTAGTGTTTACTTCGGTCCTGAAAGAATTCGGCCATAGTAAAGCCATCTCACTTGGCTTAAGCAGTGAGGAGGGTGTTAGAGGATAAGCATTATCTTCTAGGAGTATGAATCCTAGAAGGACTCTACGTAAGGAGGAGTACTCCTAGAAGGACTCTATGCATGGAGGAGTAAGAGTCCTACCAGGATTGTGCCACACGAAACCTATATAAGCTCACCAATATCACCTTTGGAGAGGTAATGCAACTTTTGCTCCCTGAATACATTGAGCTTTTGCCTTCTTGTCTTGCTGACTGACTTAGGCATCGGAGAGGTTTCCGGCACACACCCGCCGGTTAGCTCACGTTGGTATTTTCAGGTGGTGGAACGACATCGTACGGAGGAACGTGGACTTGATCAACAGGATTATACGAGAATGTGTATTTCTTTCCCGTACAGATTTGAATAAGAATTTGAAGAAAAAAAAAAGAGAGAGAAAAAGTAGGTGAAATATATCTACATCTCTCATTCACATTTCACCTATATTTTCTTTTTTCATTCTCTAAATTTCTATCCAAATTCATAACTTTAGACAACATTATATACTCAGCAGTATGTTAGGTTTGTTTCTATTTTACCTCTTAAATTAGGCTTATCCCCCCCCCCCTCCCCCTCAAAAAAAAAAAAAAAAAAAAACTTATTTGGTAATCATCCACAACAATGAATTAAAGTTTTAGAAACAAAAATTTGTGGAGAAATTATTTTTTAAGAATAAAATATTTTAATTGTCAAAAGTGTCATTGTTGTATTTTTAGTGACAAAATTTGATATTTAATGATAAATTACTATCATTTTGGGATCAAAAATTGTCTCAAAAAGTAAATCAAAATATTGTCCCTACATTTTTTAGTGACATTTAAAAAAAATTTGTCGGTAAAATTTTTTTTTTGCTTTTTCATGATGCTTTTTTAGTGATAACCTTTGTAACAATTGAAATTAGCCCCCTAATTTTTTTTGTAATAAAATTTTTAATTTTGGGACAAAAAAATTTTAAAAATATTTGAGACCCCTACAAGAGTTCTCTGAATTTGACCACAAAGATATAGTATATGATAGGTATTAACTTTTAATTTGTCATATATTTAATTATATGGGGTCTCGCTACCTTGCCACATCATTGTAGATAAATTTAGCAGTTTAAATTGTAAATATTTCTCATAAATTAATAACTAAAACTATTTTATGTTGTAGTGATCCGTAAATAATGGCAATATTCATTAATTGCAATCAAATAAATAAATATTCAACCATCTAAAAAATAAATAAATATTCATAATTCACCTACGTAAAATAATGGAGATTTTCATATGGCTTGAGAGGGAGAATATAAAACTTTAGTCTGTGTTTAAAATTTTGATTTGTGGAGGAATTTAGGGAGGAAAAAAACAGGGGAAAAAAAATATGCAGATTAATTAGGATTTGATTTTTTTTTTCTTGTTTTTTTTTTTCTAAAAATATATAAAATTTGTCTGACACATTGTTTGTAATACTATTTTTTGACAAATTTTATGCAACAACTCACTTTTTAATAAACACTAAAAATATATTTCTTTTTTGTTAATTTTTAAGGCAACAACCTCACCTCAATCAAATCCTTAGGGGGTGGGCATTAATCATTCCGGGTTGGGCTTGGGTCAATCCTAGGCTGAAAAAAAAAAAAAAAAGAAGAAAGAAAAAAGATGCCATACTCAAGCCTGGCCCAACCCGGTCCAATATTGGGCTTAAAATTTTCATCCCAAACTAGACCCTTAAAAGAATTTACAATTTGAAGCTCACCCAATAACCCAAAAATTAGATAGGTCTTAGTAGTTGTTCCTAATTTTCAAGAAAAAGGCTATTAAAATAATAGACACAAGGCATTTTTAATTAATTTAAAACAAATTTTTATTAAATTTTTAAAAAATAATTAATTTTTCACCATTTTCAAATAATATTTTACAAAAATCTCAATACTAAACGATGCAGACACATGTCAACATTTGCCATAAATATTTTTTATTCAAACATAAATAAAACTAAATAAAATATATATCATACACGTTAAGTACATATTTATGTGTATTATTTTATATATAATAATTAGTATGAAAAGTGGGCCTCAATATTAAAGGCGACATTACACCTCAATGGTGTCAGAAAAAAATTACAAAAAAATAATAAATATAATAAATATTAATAATTATAATTATAAATTTTTTCATTAATGTGTAATAATTTTTCAAAAATTGTCCTAAATGATAATTTCTCTAATATTAAACCCAACCCAATCTGATTGTATGGACTAAAATATTAATATAAATAACTCAATAAAGTAGATTGGGCTATCTCTCCAGCACTTGTTAATATGCTAAAAATGATTATGAAATTTTATTTTATTTTATTTATTAAAATTGAATAATTAAGGAATTTATATTCATTCATTATTTTGTTAATTAATACTGATAAACCACTCTAACATGATTAAGTGGAACAAAATTGATTAGGTGGTGGAGTCATAGAAATACTTCATTTTTTCATGTTTTGGACATCAACTCTTTAGATATACGGTATGAAAAAAATATATATATATAATAAAAAAAAGGGCGAATTACGAAATAATATATATAATAAAAAGAAAAATGGTGAATTACGCTAATTGTCCTGATAATTTAGAATTTGTATCACTTTGATTCTTAACTTTTCAGTTGTGATACATTTGATCTTTGAATCTTATTCCAAACAAAGACAATAAAAAATGTTTCATTTGCAAATGGTCCATTTCAAGAGTAAGGTCGTCATACAATTTATTTTATATTAGTTAATTTATCTGTTATTTGAAATGTAATGACATTTTTCTAGTAAATAATGTTGGAAATTTCCTGATTATAAATTTCTATTTGGTTTAGTTCTCAGAATCTATTTTCAAAAACTTTTTGTAAGAAACTAAAAATTAAATTAGTAGAAAAAAAATTTAAAGCACATCATTTTTATATAATTTTATTTTTTGGGAGGGTAGAAATAATTTTTTTGATATTTATTTTCGTTAAATTAATTTCTATTTTTTCAAAAGTCAAAGATGGTAATAACTTTGATGTCATTACTCAACCAATCCATTAAATCAAAAAATCTAAAACTAAAAACATTTCATATATTAAACATATCGATTACACTTAAAAGTCTAATAACAATTTATTACATGATAACCATCTAAAAATATTTATTAACAATAAATACAACTATCAATTACATGATAACTATTCAAGAATATCAATAAAAATAACCATTCATTATATGATCATCATCTACACACATACTAAAAATTAATTTGGTAAACAAATATAAAAAATGTAAAAGATTTATCATTTTTATATAATTTTATTTTTGGTGGGTAGAAATAATTTTTAAACATTCAAAAATAATTATTGACATTTATTTTTGTTAAACTAATTTATATTTTATTAAATTGACAACTTTACAATTGAAATAGAGCAACAGTGTCTTCAATTATTTTTATTTAGAATGAGATTTAAAATTCATAATCAAATGTATTACAATTAAAAGATTAAAAATTAAAATAACATAAATTTCAAATTAAAGGGACCGTTAATGTAATTCCCAAAGAAAAATTGAAGTTAAGAATTGAGATTTGGGTTCACCGTTCGCTCAAGGCATAGCAATGATCACAAATTGTTCTCTTTTTTTTTCTTCTTATTTTCTTTCATTAGGCAAATATTTTCTCAATTTTTTTAGGATAAATTATAATTTGCCTTTTTATGTTTAGTTATTTTTTTACTTTGGTCCTAAAGTTTATTTTCCCACTTATGTCCAAAATAATACAAAAAATAACACATTAATAGTCACGTAACATAAAAAAGTTTATTACTTCACACATCTGAAACAAATCTGGTGTTTGGAAACTTAGGCCTCGTTTGGGAACAGGCTAATTTAGTAACTTTTTGGCTAATTGGCTAAAAAGGTTAGTAAGAAAAACCTGTATGTTTGGGCCAACTTTTTGGCTAATTACGAAACGACGTGCAAAAAGTAGAGAGAAAAGGGAATCTTTGACTTTTTGGTATGGGTTGTTGGCTTTTTGGCTAAAAAGGTAACTTTTTGGCTAATTGGCTATTTAAGCCTCTTGCCAAAGGAGGCCTTAGTTTTCAAATTTTTTTTCTCATTTTTTTCACTAAAAGACAAAAGTTTTGCAAAACTAAAAAAAACACCTCCAAACAAAATATCACATCCAATCCCATAATCATTTCACTTTTTCTCTCACAAACATCACATCTAATCACAAAAAAACCCAACTATCTTTCCAAATACTAAAAATTTTTTATCCCATAATATCCTACAACTAAAAAAATCTACATTAAAACCCACTTTCCAAACACCCACAGTATATATTTTTATGTCATGTAGTCGCTATTGTGACATTTTTTACCTAATTTTAAATAAAAGTTAGTTTATGAGTAAATTGGAAAAAAAAAATTTGAAATATTAAAAGTTAAAGTGAGGAGAAAAAAACTTCAAAGATCAGAGTAGGAAAATTGGCAAATATAAATAGTATAAAGTATAAGTTTTCTAATTTTTTGCCCAAACAAAATTTATGAATAAAAAATAAGAAATTACATTTAAGTGGTATAGTGAGAATAAAATTTTATTTTTATGATAGTGTAAGTTTTGAATGTGCATTGTAAAAGTTCTTTCCCGCGTGTGATTCTGATCCAAATCGTTCTTCCATGCAAGAGTTGTACAAAAATTTAAATTTTTTTTTTTTTTTTTTTTTATCTATAGTTTAATTAGTGTGTTTGGTTTCAATTTTTTTGAAAATTAAATTTTTTTTTACGTATTTTTTTATTTTTAATGAATATTTTTAAAATTTTAAGTATTATTTTTACTTTTTTATATGCACCTTACTTAGATGTATCTAAAAAGTAAAATATCTGTGAAAAAATATTTTAAAAAATTAATAAATACGCAAAAATATATTAGATTTTTTTATAAAATTATACTTTTTAAATATATTTATGTTAGATGTGTCTAAAAATTTTAAAAATTATTTAAAATATTAAAACAATTTAATAAAAACAAAAGAAATACCAAAAATAGAAAATTTTGAAAATATTTTCAAAAAATTAAAAACAAACATGTGATTATTTTTTACGTCCCATTCAATTGTAATTGTTTTTTTTCTAAACCTGGAAAAGATGACGAAACCAGATTCGAAGAGAATGACGTTAGGTTTGGTGCGGGATTAGAAAAAAAACAAAGAAGAGAGAGAGAGAGCGCATCGGTGTCGCACGCGGAGTGATCTATCTGGTCCCCTACAGAACAACGACCCACCACAATTAATAACCCCCCCAAATCCAACCTCCCTCAGTCTGCCACTAACTGAATAAAAAAAGTTTCCCAAAAACCAAACGAAACTTAAACCAACAAACAAACAAAAGTCTCTCTCCCAACGAATCCCAAAAGAAAAATTGTTTGGAAGAAAGAAAAACCTAAGCCAATGCACATAAAAGGCTAGTACAGTCCCCCCAACCCTCTCCACCACCCACTTGCTGACACGTGTGAGCACCACAGCTATTAATTTCTCAACATATACATTTAGGGATGATTTTGGATGATCTAAATAGGTATATTTTTTGACTTTTTATAAAATATGAGTTGGGTTTAAAGTGATTTAGTAGAAATGTGATATGACTTAAATAGAATATTAATTTTTTGACTTTTTAATTTTTTTAGATTATGACAAATAAAGCCTTAATAAATAATAAAAAAATTGTGCATAATTAGCTTAGTAATTTATGTAATTGTTTTTTGAGATAGTCAGAAGATCAAATATTCAAGATTTGAGTCGATGGAATAACCATAAGACTGTTTGTTGAAGCTGAACTGAACTAATTATAATTCATTTTAATTTGAGAGCTTTTGCTATATTTCGTATTACTTCTATAGTTCATCTCAATGATCAATTTTATCTACGTACTTCTTATAATTATAATTTTAATTTTATATCTAAACTATTTGATTTTAGATCAATTTTACTTATGTTGTTAGCTAGCATTTATAATCAAATACAAGTTGCTGACATGAATTGGACATTTTGTTTTAAATATTATTTTGCCCGCCAACTATTTCAAAAATATCAATTACAACTCCAAATTTTATATTATTTAAGAGTCTAATTAATATTTTGGAGATAGTTTGATAGTAAAATGAAACTTCAAATGAAGATGGGGGCAAGTGACATCTAATTATAGACGGTAGCTGACAGTAGAGGTAAAATTGATCCAAAATTGAATAGTTTAGATATAAAATTGAAATAATAAGAAATACAGGGATTAAGTTGATCATCGAGATATAATTTGAGAGGCAAAATGAAATTTTCTCAAAAGAAAAACAAATACAAAAATATTTTGTTATTATTATTATTTTGTTTTTGCCACAAATCTCTGATTTAAATTTATAATCGGGCTTAGTTGAAGGCACATAGGACAATGCCAACTGGGGTTCTCGTTTGAGACTATTAAGGTGAGGTAATTGCAATAATGTTAAGGGTTAATGGGTGGGAGCTCGAAAAGCTCTGCACCGAATCCCCCGAAAATGTTGTTTTCGGCAAAAAAAAAAAAAAAAAATGCAAGGCAAAATAAAAAAAAAAAAAAAAAAAAAAACAGTTTACTTAAAATGGAAATTAGGGGGATTCGGGGGAGGGGAATTCGAGCTACCAATCAAAATTGTAATGTTAAGTATGGCTGTGTAAAATATTATATAATTTATTAAAATCATATTGATCTGTATTAATTTATATCATTCTATCTGTTAATTACGGTTTAAACTTTAAAATTTATAATTCATCTTTAAACCGCTCCGCTATAATTAATGCATATATATTTTTTAATCTATAATGAAATATCAAAATAAAAATGGGTGTAAGAGAGATTTAAGATGTGAAATTTATTACAAATCAATAATTATATATATGAAAAATATAATATAAAATTAGTTTGTATTATATATATGAAAAATATTATATAAATTAGTGTTATATATTATGCAAATGTTTGATAATTAGGCCTCGTTTGGGAACAGGCTAATTTAGTAACTTTTTGGCTAATTGGCTAAAAAGGTTGGTAAGAAAAACCTGTATGTTTGGGCCAACTTTTTGGCTAATTACGAAACGACGTGCAAAAAGTAGAGAGAAAAGGGAATCTTTGACTTTTTGGTATGAGTTGTTGGCTTTTTGGCTAAAAAGGTAACTTTTTGGCTAATTGGCTATTTTAGCCTCTTGCCAAACGATATTCTTCCATCCACCAATTCTTTCAAAACCGCTCAAATCACAATTTGCCAATCTGTCAATCCCCTAATTCATCATTTTATTTATAATTTTACTCTCAAATCACACCGTGCACGCCCCTAATGTTGAGGATCCTTGCTCGTCTAGTCGATGTCAATAATATGGAAGCATTAGCTCTATTTAGTGTGGTTGAATTTGCTAAGCACTTGGGGCTTCATCGGGTGTTATTTAAAGGGGATTCTTTGAGTGGCAAATGTTGTCTGTTCATCGGAAAGTTATTTTGCTAGCTTTGGCCATATTATACACTCTATTTGAGAATCTCTTTGACACTTTGATGAAAAGATTGTACAGCATGTAAGGCATTAGGGCAACTCGTGGCTTACTCTATCTTGTTCGGATGGCAATTAATTCTGAATAACTAATGGTTTGAATGGAGGAGGTTCTTCTCTCTTTAATGCAGTTTGTATTCTTTGAGGCCTTCGGGTCACTGGTCTAATGTCTTTCATTTTGACATTTATCAATCTTAAAAAAAGAAAAAAAAAAATTATGTGTGTTTGATTTGAATTTTTTAAATTAAGTTTCTTAAAAATTGAATTTTTTATTTTTCATATTTTTTTATTTTCAGTGAATATTTATAAAATTTTAAACATTTTTTTTTACTTTTTTAGATGTACCTTACTTAGATGTATTTAAAATATAAAAATTATGAAAAATATTTTAAAAAATTAATAAATACATAAAAATATAAAAAATATACTGAATTCTCATATTTGTTTTTGTATTTTTGGTATTTAGTGAATTTTTAAAAGTTTTTTTTTCACAAAATTATACTTTTTATGTGTATTTATATTGGGTGTGTCTAAAATTTAAAAAAATTTGTTTAAAATACTAAAAAATTCAGTAAAAATAAAAAAATAAGAAAATAAAATTTTTTAAATAGTGTTTTTGGAAAATCAAAAACAAGTAAAGTAATTATAATTCAAATTGAATCTTAATTTATTTTGTTTTATTCATCAAAACTATGTGTATAGGTTCGTTTTCATAATGTATTTTTTGAAAATTATTAAAAATTAATTTGGTTAAAATAAATATATATATTTTTTTAAGTTATTAAAATTTATTTTTATAAAAATAAAAAATAATTATATAAAAATGACTAGTATTTTTAAATTATTATTATTTTTTTGAAATGAATTTTTATTATTCAGAAAATTAAATGAGATAGTAGTGATTAGCATCATGAATTCTCTACCTCCACTCGCTCATGCGGCGCGTGTATGACGAATGGTTTGCAAGGTGCTGCTTCACCCGGTGAAGTGAAGGGGGGGCCACCATGTGAATGTTTTGGCAACAAAATAAATCACGGGCAAAAGTTTCAAAAACTCTTATTTTATTATGGCTTCAACTTGTGTGCAAGAGATCGGATTGGACGGTAGTGCTGAGTTCATAGAGATTCATTATTGGTCTTATTTTAATGATTTAAATTATTGTAAAATTTATTAAGTATTATATGCTTGTAAAAAATCACGTTGATCGAATATCGATAGCTATGTGATCAAATCAGTTTTGTATAAAAAAAATAGACGATGAACAAATTAACAGTTGAAAAAAAACTATTTTGATCACATAGCTATCGGTATCCGATCAACATGATTTTTTTATAAACATAGAGTAATCGACGAGTTCTACACATTGAACAATTCAGATTATCAAAATGGAATCCGTGATGGACTTTTACGGACCCAACAATACCGTCCAATCCGATCTCGGACAGGACACAAGCTACTCCCTTTTATTATTGTTATCTCTATACATATATATATATATATAAGGAAAACACTGTTTTTAAAAACAATAATTGTGAAAGTTTCAAACACTCAAACTAATTTTATTAATATATTAATTTTTAAAGAAACAAAAAAAAATTTATTGATTAGTTTCTTAAGTAAAAAATTCCAAAAAAATAGTTGTAATTAGTTATAATTTTGAATTTTAAAATTCAAAACAATATGATAAGTCACCCTCACTCTTTTCAAAAATAATATTGATCAAAAAAATACACTAATTATTTATGATTTTGAATTTCAAAATAATATGGTAAGCCACCTTCATCCCACTTTCACTTTTTTCAAAAATAATATAAATCTAAAATTTTAAAAACCTAATTAAATTAAAAATTCAATACAATTTTCTCTTTAAAATATTCAATATTTGATCTTTTTTCCAACCCGGCCAACTCCTCCCCAAATTTAATGATGCAATGGTTATTCTCTCTCTTTGCCAATAGTCTAAACTTATTTCAAGTTTGTTTGTTTGTGATTTTTTTTTTGTAAATTTATATTTTCGTGTGAGTATTTTTTTTTTCTATAATTTTTTTTTTTCCAATATATTTTTTCTAACCAAATTGATAATAAATATATATCTGTTAACTATCTTTGTTTTGGGAGTTGATTTGAAGTTTTTTTTTTTTTGGTGGATGTTTGTGTATTTTTTATATTGTTGTTATTATTTCTTTTGATATATGTGAATTGATAATATAGTTATGAGTTTTTTTTTTTATTTTATATTTTTATTTATAGAATAAGGCATCTTATATTTGTAAAAAATTAAAAACATTTAATTGAATTGCTCATCAATAAATAAAATTTTAAATAATGAACATTATTCCATAATTTATGGATTTAAAAAAAAAAATTAACACCTATATATGGAATAAGAAAACCTAAAATCACGCATTTTTTTATTTTTCATTTTTAACTCTTTAAAACTCTAACGATATCTTTTTATTTCCACAACATTGTCATTTTACAAAGATAAAAAACTAGACTGGAGTTGCATAATGGTTCGTGGAGGTAGTAAGTATAGCAACAATCAGGGTAATGATGAGCTCAGTTAGAACATTGTTTTGGTAGATTTTGAAAAGGTAAATATTAAAAGAATAGTAGATCGTTTGGGTGATGAATTAATTTAGAAAACTGTGTGGTTGAGATTAAGTGTGAATTCTACCATATAAAAATTGATTATGGATCATATATTATTTTTTTTATATAATTTTAAATACTTTTGTATAACTATCAAAAATTATTGTGATCACATATTACCTATCATTTGATATATTATTGTTATATTATCATAATGAAATTTATAATTAATGTCTATTATCCATGCAGTGGTGAGACGTCACATGATAAATAAAAATATGTTTTTGCTATTAATAACTATTTTCTTTCAAAAATCTTAATAACTCAATAACTATTTTATTTCAAAAATCTTAATAACTATTTTCTTTCAAAACATAGGAGGCCAACTTATATGTTTAGGTTGTGATAGTTTAAATAAACTATCAATAACTATTTTCTTTTAGAAATCTTAACAACAAAACATATTTTTATTTATCATGTGATGTCTCACTACTGCATTGATAATAGACATTAATAATAAAATTCATTATGATAATACAACAATAATATATCAAATGATAAATAACCCGTGATCACAATAATTTTTTTATAGTTATACAAAAGTACCCAAAATTATATATAAAAAATAATATATAATCCATATTCAATTTTTATATGGTAAAATTCACGCTTAATCTCAACTACACATTAGTTTTCTAAATCAATTCATCACCTAGACTATCTACTATTTTTTTAATATTTACCTTTTCAAAATCCACTCAAACTGTAATGTCCTAACCCTTCATATGTCATCGATATTGTTCGCTTTAGGCCACGCCCGCACGGATTTGTTCTTCCCAGTGGGTCACCTATCCTAGAACTACTCCAGCCTAAGCACGCTTAATTGGGGAGTTCTGTTAGGGATTTCACCACCCGGGAAAATGCCTCGATGCTATATAAGGGTTTAGATTTTTACTTTTATAACCCAAGAACTCTCTCTTTATTCTGATGTGGGACGCTGAGACCTTACAATCCACCCCCTTAGGGCTGCACGTCCCCATGCAGTAGCCTGCCAGTTCACAAGTCCGCCCACATGCACCGAGAGACACCATGGGCCCATACTCGGTACTCTGGAGAGTCGACTCTGATACCATTTTAATTGTGACGCCCCAAATTATTTTTTTTTTTAGAACATCATAAAATTTAAATAATAAATAACTTGCTAAATAAAAATTTTAACAACTAATTAGAGAAATTTAAATTCTCGCATAGTCAAAGCTTATCAACAAAACAAAATTACGAGTCCGCATACAATATTACAACAACTTTATAACATTCGTAATTACTAATACAAAAGATAATAAAATTTTATTTTCCTAAATTCTTGATTTCAAGTTAGCCACGGTTCTATATTAGCAGTGGCCCCAATTTCGTCTTTAGTACCTTTCTCGTGATAATCTGGCATAAAATGTCAAGGCAACAAAATATATGCCATGAGTTTTGCAACACAGTAAAAAAACATAACCAACCTACCATTCTTTTTAAGAGAGAATAATCAGATCATGACAATTAAAATAATAATAAAAATTAATAGCATGATAAAGGTAACAACCATTATAATAATTTCGACAATTTTAATAGTTTGGGTGACACTCAAAATCTCACCAAAGAGATTTTCTTACCAACCACTAAGCCATGGCCACGGTTAATTTGAAACCCCCCTTGGTCAAATATTCAAGAACTACCAAAGATGCCCATACCCGAAGTTATATACCAAAGCTGTGACATCCGTGGTCTGCCCCAAGGGAATGGTCTGCCAGGGGTATGTAACTTTCCTGCATGCCACCCGCACATCCACCCTTATCTCAAAACCAAATACCAATAAGGGTTCAAATAAGTTACGTGCCATCTTAGGATTTCGTAACACAATTATATAAAAATTATTAAAAACCAGAGCTCACCCTAAATTACCAGTATTAACCCTCAATCGTTAACTTTGTATATACCGTTAATCATTTCAATTAGTTTTTATATTAATCACAAATAATTCAAATTTCAGTCACCAATAATGTTATATCAACTTATTAAAATTCTGAATATAAAATATTACACATGTCACACAATAATAAAGCAATGTTCAAAATTTAAATAAACAATTAATTTAAACCATGGTATGAAATGATAATGTAGATACAAAAAAGTAAACCATAATCACACACATGCATGAATTTTTTAATTTACAAGATTAGACTTGCACAATATTAAATAAACCACAATACACCCATACATGGATTACTAATTTACAATATTTAATGAATTAGACCAACACAATAATTAATTTTTATTCAAATAAATAATTGCAATAATGATCTTAAATCTGCTCAAAAATTTTCAGGATATGCCTTTAGTAATAAAAATTATAAATAAATTATTTATATAATTCTAAAATTCGTTATAATCCACAGAATATTCAATAAACACGTTAAGGTCATTTTTCAGAAAGAATTTCCCAAAAATAAGTTATAAATAATTCTGTAAAATTCCAAGAAGTTTCATGACACAGATTTATCACATTTTTTGAAATTAATTCCATAATTAAGGCCAAGTTTGGGAAGTTTAGAATAAGTGCACTTTTTGACTTTTTTGGTATTATGTGTAGAAAAAGTAGAGAGGAGATGTTGATTGATGTGACCCAAAAAAGATAAAAAAATAAAATAAATGCACTTATATTGGGATGCCAAACTTGGCCTAAATTTATAAATAAATTCCCTAATATGAAACTAGACTTCTCAAATTTCATTTTATATTTAGAAATTACCATATTTGGTTTAATATAAAATTTTTAATGATTTTTCAAAAACATAGAAAAATCTTCATATAGCTCAAGATTTGGTTAAAAATCTGTATAAATTCGTACAAAACTCAATAATTGTTGCAAAAATTCCCGAATGAAGTAGATATTATCCTCAACAACTTTGTAGAAGAAATTTTCTCAAAATTTTAAGTATAAAATTGTCTAAAAACTTGTACAACTTTCTGGCAGATTTAAGGGCCATATAAAATCTTCAATCATTTTTCTAATGACATAAACTACACATGCAAGTCTAAATTCCACAATAATACCATGATTTTAAGACTACCAATATCTTCAAATATTTGATATACAAATCACAAACTATAAATAAAATTCTATCTACAAGTTTAGTCATTTTATCATATGAATACAATCTGAAAATTTCAACAGCTAAAAAAAATGAGAGGGTTGAGAGGGTTTTCTTACTTAGTAATAGGGTTGAAATGGAATGATGAAATGATATGAAAATATGTAACTTTCTTGATCCTCTACTTTTATTCTTTTAACTTGCTCACAGAATTTCCCTCCGCTTAGTTGAATAAGGAATGCGTACTGTAAGTATACGGATAAATAGACTCCTGAGGCTCTCTCTCTCTCTCTCTCTCTCTCTCTTTTCTAATCATTCTCTCAAGTCTATTTGTATTTTCCAAATCCAAGAAGCATAATGGAGCCTTATTTCCTATATTGGCATGCAAATAAACAAGTGGCATTCTACTGCCAACCGAAAATTTAATTCTGATATATATATATTTGTATATTTGTGTATTTGTGTGGGTTTCTTAAAATTGATACACTAAGATTTTTAACTAAGGTATTTAGTAAGAATAATTATCATGTTGAATCCTTATTAAAATAATTTATAAACAACAAATATTGAACATCCACAAAATTATTATTCTTAATAATGTCTTTGTTAGTGATTTAATTGGATTAATTTAAAACAAACTTATACACTAATATATATAAATATATTTTAGATAGACTCTGGGTAAAATTAATTAATTTATTCATTTATTTTCTTTTAAGGATAATTAAATACGGGTTCTTGCAATCTACCTCCCTAAAAAAAATTTCGTCATCAAAATTAATTCATACCTTTAGTCTCAAAAAGTTGAGGGTAATTAGCACGTATCATATCTTCTCGTTCCCACGCCGACTTCTCCATCCCACGATGTCTCCAAAGAACTCGAACCAATAGTATGGTTTTACCTCATAATTTCTTCTCGCGACGATCTAAAATTTTAACAAACTTCTCTTCAAATGTCATATCTTCATCAAGATTAATTTCCTTCCAGTTGATGATATGAGAAGGGTGCGGCTCGTATTCCCGCAGCATAGAGACGTGGAAAACATGATGTACTCTAGCCAATTGAGGTGGTAGAGCCAAACGGTATGCCACCTCTTCTACTTTGTCCAAAATTTCGAAAGGCCCAACAAAACGAGGTGACAGCTTTCCCTTCTTTCCGAAGCGTACAACTCCTCGACGAGGTTGTATTTTCAGAAATACATGATCTCCAACTTGAAATGTTAAAGGTCTTCTCCTTTGATCTGCATAACTTTTCTGCCTACTCTGAGCGGTCTCAAGTCTTTGTCTAATTAATTTCACATTCTCGGTAGTTTCTTGAACTAACTCTGGCCCTAAAAGAGATGCTTCTTCGACTTCCGTCCAATATATTAGTGATCGACAAGGCCGTCTGTACAAAGCTTCATATGGTGCCATATCAATACTTGCTTGAAAATTGTTATTGTAAGAGAATTCAACTAGTGGTAAGTGTCTCTCCCAACTACCCTTGAAGTCCATCACACAAGCTCGAAGCATGTCTTCTAAATTCTGAATTGTTTTTTCTGATTGACTGTTAACTTGAGGGTGAAAAGTCAGTACTAAAACACAACTCTGACTCCATAGTTTTTGCAGACTTTGCTGTAATTGTGACGTAAACGAGAATCACGATTTGACACTATTGAGACCGGTACTCCATGTAACCTAATGATTCCTCGAATAAATAATCGACTTAATGATTCGAGTGTGTTTTGCTAGTCCTATTGATAGGAAATGTGCCGTCTTAGTTAACCGATCAACCACAACCCAAATGGCATCATGGCCTTGTGGCGACCGGGGTAATCCCGTTACAAAATCCAATGTTGTGTGTTCCCATTTTCACTCAGGTATTGGTAAGGGTTGGAGTTTCCCTATTGGCTTTTGATGTTCTTCTTTTACTTGCTGACACGTCAAGCACTTAGATAAAAATTGAGCAACGTCCTTTTTCATTCTACTCCACCAATACTGTCGCTTAAGATCCTGGTACATCTTGTTTCCTTCCGGATGAACTGCAAAAACTGAATGGTAAAATTCTTTAAGTACTTCTTCTCTCAATTGCTCGATGTTTGGCACAAAAATTCTACCTAAATACCTTAAACTGCCATCTTGATGAAGCGTCCAAACCGGTGAAGATTCCCTGGACACTAATCGTGCCTTGATAAAGTCAGTATCTTAATCAAATCTTTGGGCTTCCAGCACTTTGGTAAGAAGTTGGGGTGTTGTAACTATTGCAAACAACCTAACCTTCCCATTCTGAGTCTCTGGTTGTAACTTAAACTGATTCATAGGACTTACCATTTCCCATTCTTTAATTGATATGTTGGCCATGATCTCCCTTGTCTTTCAACTTCGTGCATCTGCTACAACATTAGTCTTCCCGGGATGATAAGACAAAGTGAATTGGTAATCTTCAAGGTACTCCATCCAACGTCTCTGCCTTATGTTCAAATCTCTTTGTGTGAACAAGTACTTCAAGCTTTTGTGGTCGGTAAATATTTTAAACTTTTCACCATAAAGGTAATGTCGCCAAGTCTTAAGTGCGTAGACCACAGCCGCCAACTCCAGATCGTGAGTAGGATAATTTTTCTCATGATTCTTCAATTGTCTTGATCTATAAGCTACTACCTTCCCGTTTTGCATTAACACGCCACCTAACCCTTCCTTAGAGGCATCACAATAAACTGTGTACCCAATGTCACGTTCGGGGATGATTAGTATAGAAGCGCTTGTCAGTCTCTTCTTGAGTTCTTGAAACGACTGCTCACAAGTTTCGTTCCATTCAAACTTTACTCCTTTTTATGTTAGGCGTGTCATCGGCTTGGCTAATTTGGAGAAATCTTGAATGAATCTCCTATAATAACCTGCTAATCCCAAAAAACTACAAATCTCAAATGTATTCTTAGGTTGTTTCCATCCCATTACGGCTTCTACTTTAGCAGGATCCATTGATATTCCCGATTCAGACACAACATGACCTAAGAATTTTACTTCCTTTAACCAAAATTCACATTTGCTAGCTTTAGCATACAATTGGTTCTCCCTTAGAATTTGCAAAATGGTTCTCAAATGTTGCTCGTGATCTTCCTTCAATCGTGAGTATATCAAAATATTGTCAATGAATACTATCACAAATTGGTCCAAATAAGGTGTAAAAATTTTGTTCATTAAACTCATGAATACCCCAGGCCATAACCGGTTCGAAACACAGTTTTGGATATATCTTCTTCTTTGACACAAAGTTGGTAATAACCCGACCTAAGGTCAATTTTGAAAAAACATTTTGAACCTCTTAATTGATCGAACAAGTCATCAATTCTTGGTAATGGATATCAATTTTTAATAGTGACTTGATTTAGTTATTGATAATTGATGCACAATCTTAAGGTTTCGTCCTTCTTCTTTGCGAATAATGTTGGCGCTCCCTATGGAGACATACTTGGTCTGATGAACTTTTTATTTAACAATTCTTACAATTGCTCCTTTAGTTCTTGAAGTTCAGTTGGCGCCATACGATGTGGTGCTATAGAAATTGGTGAAGTCCCAGGTTGAAGCTCGATCATGAAATCTACATCCCGTTTTAGGGATAATCCCTGTAATTCGTCAAGGAAAATGTCAGCGTACTCGCACACCACACGAGGAAATCCTGGATCCTTTCGATTTTCGTCTTCCAAAATTAAGCTTGCCAACCATCCAGTTACTTTATCATGCCACCATGACTTATGACACGTTGGAGTTAGAGAATCATGCCTATCTCCTTTAAATTGAACTTTAGTGCCATTCAGGGAGGATGCTGTCACCGTCTTACGGTAACAATCAATAATGGCTCAATGAACTATTAACCAGTCCATTTCTAGGATGATGTCAAAATCAAACATCTCCATAACTCTTAGATCGCATATCAAATATGAACCGGATAGTTCACAAGATTTACATAGTAGAGTTACTCGGGTTTAACCTCCTAAGGGTGAAGCAACACTCATAGCTATCACTAACGTTTCGGGCTCCAAACCCAAACTTGACACACATGCAGTGGATATAAAAGAATGCGAAGCTCCAAAATTAAACAATACTTTAACCCAAGAATTCATAAGGATTAACATACCTTGAATTACTAATGGGTTACCAGTTCCTTGTGGTTGTGTTCTTGGCCGACCTACATTCCTAGAGGCTTGTGGCTACCCCTTGTTGGTCTGAGTATTTTGAGTGGGCTTAGAACCCTGTCCTAGCTAGCATTTGTTGTATTGTTGTGCCCCTCGTTAATCCATAAAATATTCCCCACCTTGAGGACACTCACTTCAATGATGCCCCTGTTGACCACATCTGAAACACTTTCCTTTCCACTCATTTACAAAGTTTCCTCTTTGCTGGTTTCCTCAATTTTACCTTTGTTGCTGTTGCAACCCTCTGGCATAAAGTGCTGGTGCATGATAGTTTCTGGTGTTGTGGATTGGACCTCCTCCTCGTGGTTGGTTATTGTTCCTTGATTACTGATTTCGAATGCGTTCGGAATCCGCTAATTCTCATTCCATAATTAAAGCTCGATCCACCACTTGAGCATAGGTGGAAAGTTGCACTACGATCAATCTTCCTCTAATGTCTATGTCCAAACCCCATTCAAATCATCTAACTTTATCCTCTTCATTTGCTACTATTGCTGAAGCATACCGTGAGAGAGCCTCAAAACGGTTTGTATATTGAGTAACTGACATTTTTCCTTGTTTCAGTTGGAGGAACTCTTAAATCATTTCTTGCCTTAACGAGTTAGGAAAATACTTTTCCATGAATAAGTCTTCGAATTGTCTCCCAGTTAATGTATCTACTTGTCGAGTACTTCTGATCATTTCCCATCAATGATCTCCTTCCCCTTTCATTTGAAATGCTGCCATAATCACTCTATCTTCCTCATTTTAGATGTCAAAAGTATCTAGCAACTTCTTAATTTGTCTTAACCAAGCTTTAGCTTCATAGGGGTTTGATCCACCAAGGAATTTGTGGGGATGTAGCTTTTCAAATTTTGCTATCATTTCAGATTTGCTTTGATCTTGGTTTCGAGGTGGTATATCACCTACCATATCAGCAATTGTCCGTATAATTCAAGCGACATCGCCATCAGACACTCCATCACCATTACCATTGTTACTATTTCTTATTCGTCCAGCCATTCTGCATGATGAGATTTTTAGTAATTTGTGATTTATTCATTTATTTATTGTTATTGTTATTATTATTATTATTATTATTATTATTATTATTATTATATGCAAGGACAGTAATTTAAAAAAAAAAAAAAAAGAAAGAAAGAAAAGAAACTTCATTAATTAGATTAGATAAGCTACAATTAGCAAAATACAAAAATAAAAAAAATAAAAATACGATGGGCAAAAGATAGCCCTTACAAATCTAAGTTAACTTTTACACCAACAATTCTAAACTAGGCAATTTTACATGTAAGCATACAAAACAATTGGTTAGCCTAGTTTGTAACTCCCTTAAAACCTCTAAAACAGCCAAGGAAAGTCTCTCCTCACAAGGACCTTCGCCTCTCACATGGCTTGGAAAAGCCCCATTGTGATACCCCTATTCTATATTATGTTAATTGGTCCCTAATACGTATGTGATTATATGTTTTGATATGATTTTGTGTGCCATTATGTGGATATATGTGATTTTGGAACTCTATCTGTTCACCGTAGGAACATCTGTTTGAATAATCCACTTTGGAAATTAAATTGAGGGCCTTATCAACCACAGAACCCGAAATTGATTACGCCTTTGTGATTAGCGTAATTTTTAGAGCCTACGGTGAAATTTAATTAGAAAACTGATTCGGGTCAAATTAATCAGATTTAATTAATAAGTAATGCTCAATTATTTTATGTTAAATAACACATGTGAGTGGGGCTATATTATAAGCCTTCTTAAGTTCAATTCTTTCCCTTTTATATAACTTTGGGTGAGCAAACTCTAAGAGAAAAAGAGAGGGGGGGGTCGGCTGTTAGAGAGAGAGGGAGAGAATTGTGTTATTTTGACTCAAGCTTGAAGAATTTGAAGTCCATCTCTAAATTGGACCATAGATTGAAGGAATTGGGCTTCTAGGTAAGCCATTGACTCTTGAATTCATGAAAGCAATGTATGATCTTGTGTGTTCAAGGGTTGTTTGTACTCAAGAGCATGAGTTAAGTTGGTTTTGTTGGAATTAAAGCTTGATATAAGCATGCATGTATGAAATTGTGTTGAAATAGCATGTGTAAGCTTGAAATACATGATTCATGTAGAGTTTTAGTTGAAACTCATGTTTTGATCACCATTTGTGTTGTCTAAGATGAGAATGTGGCTAATTCACCACATGCATGTACATATTAGGTGAATGGGAGCTTGAATGCACGAATTTGTATATTGTTAATGAGTTTGATGGGAGATTGGGGCATGTATGTGACTTATTGGTGAAATTGAGCCTCATTAAGTTATAAGTTGAGGTCTATACCATGTTAGCATGATTATATTTGAGATTTGAGCCATTGCATGCACGAATTGTACCTGGAAAATTGAATTGGAGCTCAAGAACACAACCTGGAATTTCTAGAATTTTGACGTTCGCTCGAGCGGGAGAAGTGCCGCTCGAGCGGAGAATTCGAGCTCCCAGCATTTTTGGCAGACTTGGCTCCTGCTCGAGCGGGGGATTTGACGCTCGAGCGGGGAGCTACAGGCAGTCCGCTCGAGCGGCAGTGTTCACGCTCGAGCGGGGATTTGAGGTAACTAGTACTTTTGCAGGCCTAAGGGTCCGCTCGAGCGGGGAATCCAACGCTCAAGCGGGGAATCCAACGCTCGAGCGGGGACCCTGTTCCCTGAAATTTTGTTTTTGCATTCTGAGTTCTATTTTCCGTTCTCTTTCACTTGTAAGCACTCTTAGACATATGTTAAGCATGGTAAATGAGTTAATGAGATAAGAATAAGGCCTAAAAAGGATTATGTGAATTAAGGAACGGATGGAATTATTAATGACCCTTTTGTGTTCATGAAATGTGTAGGGTCAAGCTCTAGGGCAAATCCACAAGCCGATCACTGTGAGTAATATCAATATTTGAATGCTTGTGAATGTCCAACTGTTTACTCCCTTATAAGCTTTATGAATTGTTAATTGGGATTGCGGACAAAAGTCCGACATGAGTGAACGAATGGACCAAAGGTTGTTTTGATAAGAAAAATACATGGACCAAAGGTCATTTTGACAGAACTGAATGGACCAAAGGTTGTTTTGATAGGAATGAATAGACCTAAGGTCGTTTTGACATGAATGAGTGGGCGAAGGCCGCTTTGATACGAATGTATGGGCTGAGGGCCGCTTTGATACGAATGTATGGGCCGAAGGCTATTTTGATACGAATGTATGGGCCGAAGGCCGTTTTGACATAAATGAATGGGCCGAAGGCCGTTTTGACATAAATGAATGGACCGAAGGCCGTTTGACATAAATGAATGGGCCGAAGGCCGTTTTGGCATGAATGGAAATCTGAATAGGCCAATGGCCAGAATGTTGAAACTACAAGTCACTCGATTTGAATTTCGTATAGTTATATATCTGTTAAATAGAAATATGAATTGGGCCTAAGGTCGTTTGGAACATGTTGTTCTATACCACTATGTACTTTCTATACTTGATATTATTCACTGGGCTATCGCTCACGCTCATTCATGCGTTTGTAGGTGAGCCAAGAGAAGTCCAAACCCAGCCCTAGTGAAGTCTGCCAGGAGCAACATAAGTTTTGAGAAAGTCAGCCTTGTGTCTCACGCACGAGACCTATCCTTGCCATTTTGCTATGTATTTATATTTTGTCTTGCTGGCAAGGACTTTATGTATATTTGTATATAGTCTGTTATAGGTTGACTTAGTTGGATGATCTTGTCTGTAAAGAATTTTATGGTACTGTACTTTTGACGTGAGTTATTAACGTAAATGAGTATGGTAGTTCAAAGTGCATATAAGCACGGCTCTATGGACAAAGTTCTTTAATTTCTGCTTCCATTTGGCCCCTTTACTCTGTTGAGTTACGTCTGTTTTGGTTTGAGGCCGTAGGTAATCTTAGGATTACTGGCCGGTTATGTCCTTAACCCATAGGGGCGGGTTCGGGTCATGACACCCATGAATCGCCACAGCACCCTCACGAATACAACAGTTTTTTGCACATAATGCCCTAGCAACTGCAACGGCTCCTCTCGATAGATCCTTTAGTCTTTGAAGTCCACTGACCCATCTCTCTTCACAATTTTGTTTGGGTCGGGCATGATATACTGAAGCCTCCAAATGTCAAAAAGGTTGTCCATCCTATGGGTGAAGCCATCCGAGAAATGGCCTAACTGATATAACCAGCGAGTCTCTTGCCTTAAAATTTAGACAGGTCCTATGTAGGCACCTACCCAACTCTTAGATTTCCAAGCACAACCTCCTAGGGGATAAATTCTAACATATATGAATGAGCCAATTTACAGCCCATTTTGAACATCCCAATTTTCAAACACGGCCCCTATATCTCCAGTGCTCTCATCGGTATTGCCCTCTACAGATTCCTTTTCGATGTCAAACTCAATCACAATTATCTCTAGTGGGTTCTATTGTCACGACCTAAACCCGCCCCTAAAAGTTTGGTCCATGACCGGCCTGTACTTAGGCCTCAAAACAAAATTTCAATAATATGCATTCGACAATAGGGCCTAATGCGGAAGTAAATAAATTATAGGACGTCTATTGAGCAAAGGCTTATATGCCAAGATTTTAAACATACACAATCTATACATATATACATACAAGTCCACGTTATAGGTACATACAAGGAGTTAGTAATAAAAAATTTACATATTACTCAAGGGTTTAACAAAAGCCACCAAAAACTCAACCAAACATGTGACATTAAAGAATCAGACAAAAAGCTTCAATTGTAGAGGCTTAACACAACAGACCCACCAAAAAAAGGCTCCTGAAGTTGACCTAGGGCTATCCTCCAAGCTGATCACCTACATAAACATATAAAAATGAAGTGAGCAAGACTCAATGAATAATAATAATAATGTAAAGAGGTTCGAGTGAATATGCATATATCTTGGAGAATATTTATCTAATGTTTACATGTCCCTTTCATTATATTTCAAAACGGCCTCGGGCTCAATATAATACAAAACGGCCTCAAGCCTAACATATAATACAAAATGGCATCGAGCCCAACATGATACAAAACGGCTTCAAGCCCAACATAATACAAAACAGCCTCAGGCCCAACATAATACAAAACAACCTTAGGTCCATCCCATATAACGGAAATAGAACGACCTTAGGTCCATTTCATATGCCATTGCTCATACTTGTATCATTGCTCAATCAATCGTTTCCATTCACCTAAATTTGTTTAATGTATGTCACACACAAACGAAAATACCTAAATCGTAGGACCATTTATCCTAACTATGCCATTCTCAATCATAATGTATAAACCATAGTATAATTAATCTCAAACGTGCTAAGTACAATCAAGGTACGTAATTCTTAAACAGGAATATACCATAGTATAATTAATCTCGAACATGCTAAGTACAATCAAGGTACATAATTCGTAAACAGGAATAAAAATATATATATATATATGTCGTTACACTATTATTACGTGCAGTGGTTTATGCGAGTAATGGTCTCTTTTCGCAAGTGACTTTGAGTTATATTCTTGACTTCCTCTTCCAATTTCTCAAATCTTCAAGCTTTAAGGTGAGCTCTCTTCTTCTTCCCTCTTTTCTCTTCTTCTTCTTCTCTCTTTTCTCTCTTTCCAGGAGATAAATTTTTTGGTGTTTGGTTGAGAGTAAATAATTTATAAGGCTTCAATATATATAACAACTCTTACATATTTATATAGGCCAACCAAATCTAACTTAACGAATTAGACGAAATCAATTTTCAATTAAACTATCCGGATGGTTTTGAAAATTCCCATTAGCATATTTATGTACTCAATTTCGGTTTCTGAACTCATTAAAGTCATTAATTTTAGTTTTAAAGTGTTAACTCTAGGAATTTTAGCCAAATAAAGCTAATTAATTCGTTACAAATCAAATTTTTACAAAATTTCTTATAATATCCTAAAAATCATGCTAATCATAACTGTAAAGTCAATTTTGGTTTATTGCACCTCTAAAGGCCTCAATTTGCAGTCCAAAGGTCATAATTTCAACAGATTTCTTTATAACCGACAGATACTAATTGAGAAACATGTAATTTACTCACTAAAATATGGAATTTCATATCAAACACATAATCATACATATAATAACACATATAATGAGAGATTAAAATATATGGAAGATATAAGAGAGTCGGGTTATTACATGTACATTGGTGCAATCTTTTCGGGTTTGGGTTCAGGCTCATAGTCTTCTATCGGTGCAATTTCTTCAGGGTCAGACTCAGGCTCATAGTCTTTACAGGCGATTTCATTTCTTCACTTGGGTCAGAATCTATGTCATAATTCCCTCCTGAATCCTCTTCATTAGAGTTAATATTTGATAACCCTGGCATCCTACAATTAAAAAGATTCTAACTTAGTTAAGTCACAGAAAATTACAAGTTAACGTGAGGTTTTCTTAAACGTAAAATAAATAAATAAATAAATAAATTGCTACCCATGGCCCAAAGGTTTGAATCTAGGCTTTGATATCATTTGTAATGTCTCAATCCTTCATATGTCATCGATATTGTCCGTTTTGGGTCACGACCGCACGGATTTGTTCTTCTCAATGGGTCACCTATCCCAAAACTACTCCAGTCTAAGCACGCTTAACTGGAGAGTTCTGTTAGCGATTTCACCATCGAGGAAAAGGTTTCAATGCTATATAAGGGTCTAGATTTTTACTTTTATAGCCCATGAACTCTCTCCTCATTCCCGATGTAGGACACTGGGACCTTACACAAACCATGCTCTAGCCGAGCTCATCATCACCCTTGTTGTTGCTATGCTCACCATCTCCACTAACCATTATGCAACTCCGGCCTAGTTTTTTATCTTTGTAAATATAAAATGACAATGTTGTGGAAATAAAAAGGTACCGTTAGAGTTTTAAAGAGTTAAAAATGAAAAATAAAAAAAAATGCGTGATTTTAGGGTTTGTTTTTCCATATATGGGTGCTAATTTTTTTTTTAAATCTATAAATTATGGAATAGTGTTCATTATTTAAAATTTAATTTATTGATGGGAAAGTCAATTAAATGTTTTTAATTTTTTACAAATAAAAAATTTAAAAATTTTGTTTAAGAAATTTAAAAAATGGCCAAATCATAAAGAACAATATAAAACGCCTTATTCTTTAAAAAAAAAAAAAAAAAAAAAAAAAAAAAAAAACTCATAACTATATTATCAATTCACATATATCAAAAGAAATAATAACAACAATATAAAAAATACACAAACATCCACCAAAAAAAAATTCAAATCAACTTCCAAAATAAAGATAGTTAACAGATATATATTTATTATCAATTTAGTTGGAAAAAATACATTAGAAAAAAAAAGTCATATAGAGAAAAAAAAAATACTCACACGAAAATAAAAATTTACCCAAAAAAAATCACAAACAAACAAACTTGAAATAAGTCTGGACTATTTGCAAAGAGAGAGAATAACTATTGTATCATTAAATTTGGGGAGGAGTTGGCCGGGGCTGAAAAAAAAGATCAAATATTGAGTATTTTAAAGAGAGAATTATATTGAATTTTTAATTTAATTGGGTTTTTAAAATTTTAGATTTATATTATTTTCGGAAAAGGTGAGAGTGGGATGAAGGTGGCTTGCCATATTATTTTGAAATTCAAAATCATAGATAATTAGTGTTTTTATTTATTTTTTTTTGAATTGTTTTAATCAATATTATTTTTGGAAAGAGTGAGGGCGACTTATCATATTGTTTTGACTTTTAGAATTCAAATTTCTAGATAATTAGAACTTTTTTTGTTTTGGATTTTTTGACTTAAGGAACTAACCAATAGAATTTTTTTTATTTCTTTAAAAATTAACAAATTAACAAAATTAGTTTCAGAGTTTGGAGCTTCCACAATCATTGTTCTTAAAAAAACCATTTTCATTATATATATAGATTGATAATATATTTATTTATTTATTTACCTTTTACAATATTCAAAAAATTAATTTATGTTTATTGTTAGTTTTTGTAGATGAGAAGTCAAAAATAAATTTTAACCAAATTCAAGTTATAACTAATTTGAGATTTAAAAGGAAATTTCAAAAGAAATTATAATTATATATAATTTAAAAATATTTTAAAAAAAATACAGGGAAAAATTGGAACTATAAATTAAAATTAGAAAACAACCTAATTCTATGAAAAACTTTAAATGAAAAATTGATCAAATTTCAATTTAGGGGAAATTATCAAAAAGTCCTATGTACCAAACTGTTACTCTTTATGGTCCCACATTGAATCTTTTGGATTGGCAAGTCCTATTTTGCACATTTGGTAGACAGCCAAGTCCCGTTTCAAATTATGTGAGGTGTGGGTTGACGGATTTGCCCTTTTTTGTTATTGGCATGTACGTGTATTGTGGGATTGAGTGAATATTTTGTGGGATACGTTGCTCTATCACGTTTGGTAAGTTGGATCTTACGTTTTGGGGTGTGACAAATTCGTGGGTCGGGCTGAAGGATTATTGTGAGTTAGCAAAGTAGGGTTACGTTGTTCTCTTGCTGGTGATGAGAGCTGCTGCAGTCGTCAACATTGATTATCGTTGCAGGTACCTCATACGTTTATATGTTTTGGATAGTTAAGATGCCATTTCCCTTCAGAGGATGTGTGTCCATGATCACATTTGTACATCCTTCACACTATCATGGGGGTTCTACTTATGTTGTCATCGTGGGTTCCACGGGGGGTTGATGTGGATATTGTTTTGGTACAATGTAATAATCAGAATACAATTTTTGAACAGTGTTAATGGGTTGGTTATGTTTGTGTGTTTGTTGTTGTGTGGCCATAAACATGTGTTATTTATGGGATGATGTATCTACATGTTTCTCCCCCACCGTCTGCAGGGTGGTGGGGGTTTCAGTTTTATTCAGTTCATTAGCGTATCGATTTTGTTTGGTACATTTTTTTTTTTTTTTTTTACATGTATAACATGTGTTTTACCCATGTCAGTGTCTGTGCTCATAGGTATGGAAGAGAGTTTGATGCTGCTGTGTTCTTATCGGAACATTAACGCAGCATACAATCTGCGGGATCATGGCACGTTTGCCGAATTAGTCGATTTTCTGTGTTCCAAGTTCAGCGGGATAGGTCCCCATAATGTGGGATTGTCGTATAAGATTCCAAGGTTAAACAGTTTTACTTTACAAGATGATGTGGATTTGTAAAACCTTGTTAGTCTTGCCCGATCATTCGGGTTGGAACACGTTTGTGTGTTGATTGATTAGCATGGAAGGTTAGATAGCGTACGTGCGTATGGCGAACAACATAATATGCAACCCAACCCGGTTTCCGGAATAATCGTGAATAACCAAGGAGAAAGTGATGACGAGGTTTATTTGTTGCCTGATTTCTGCCCACACAATAATAAAGTATTACTGACTGAATCGTGGGCGCAGGGGTTAACCCACGTCGGGCAATGCTTTGAGGGGGGTGCACATGAATTTCGAACGGTTTTCTGCAAGTATGCCGTGGAGTTTGGGTTCAATTTCAAGTATGTTAAGAACGATTCCGTACGGGTAACAGTAGTGTGCTCCATGGTAGAGGATAAGGGATGCACGTGGTCTATACATGCTCGGGTGTTGAAACCGAATCAATTTTTCTACCTTCGCAAATGGAACAGTGTACATAGTTGCGGTGTATCTGTCCGGACATCAAATCATCCAAGGGTGGGATCTGATATGGTTGCTGATATTATGGCAGCTTGTGTTTGGGACAGACCACTCACACGTCCAATTGATGTCGTCTTAGATTTGAAAGATGATTATGGATTGGACGTCAACTACCGGGTTGCGTGGTTAGGGGTTGATAAGGCAATGGGGGAATTGTTTGGCGCCCATTCCGTATCATTCGACCAATTGCATTAGTATCGTGAAGCTGTCATGCAATACAATCCTGGGAGTTATGTTGACATCGATTACAATGAACACAACTACTGGTTCCGCCATTTTTTTATTTCATTCAAAGCATGCATTGATGGGTTTCGTCATTGTCGTCCATTACTTTTCCTGGATGGAACCTTCTTGAAAGGCAAGTTCAAAGGGTTTTTGCTAGCTGCCACTGCGAAGGACGGTGATCAAGGTATGTCCCATTTCATTTAAAAACATTATGCTCACTTACTTCCGTAGTCCCATTTCCATTTGAATGTTCTGACAAGTTCAATTTGTTCTACACCCACTTATTTTTCCACATGCTGGAACCAAAACATTGTATGTTATGGTTGTTATATTATACACGTTGATCATGTTGTCATCATTACAATAGGGTTATTCCCACTTGCTTATGCCATTGTGGACTCTGAAAACAACACGAATTGGGGTTGGTTCTTACAACATCTCGCCAACATGGTACCCGGTGATAGGACGCTCACGTTCGTGTCTGATCGAAATGTGGGACTCATGGAAGCAATGCCTACATTTTTTCCCACATCTCACCACGCATTCTGCCTCCAACATTTATAGAGAAATCTGCGGGACAAACTATGCTATGTGAACAGCATGCATCAGATTGGGCTTGTCAGCAAATTACGTAAGTGTGCATACGCATCCACCATAACAACATTTAATCAAAAGGCCGACGAATTTCAACAATCTAGAAAAGCCATTGCTACGAAATTCCTTGTGGATGCACATCCACAACACTGGGCGAATGCATTTTTGAAGTACAGACACATTTCCTTTACGTAAGGAAAATATGAACATACCCAACAACAAACGAGCATGCTTTATTATTTAATTTTTTTTCCCCTTGGGTTTTGCAGAGGTAGACGATATGGCGAAATGAGCTCCAACGCCGCCGAGTCATTTAACTCTTGGATTTGCGAAGCACGGAATCTACCAATCACCAGAATGGTTGATAGCATCTGAGGTCAGATTATGCAACAAATGGCGAAGCGGAGGGTGTCGGCCCACACATGGACTGGTGCAATTTGTCCCAAAATGGAATCCCGACTGGAAGAAGCTTACAACAAAAGTCGGGCATGGACAGTTAGTCAGGCGAATAGCGATGTGTACGAGGTCCATTCATACCCATCTGTTATGGTGGACATCGGCAATCGTACATGTTCGTGTTTCCAGTGGCAAATAAATGAGTTTCCCTGTGCGCATGCTATTGTTGCAGTGCGAAAAAGCGGGAGAAACCTTGACGACATAGTCGTACCTTGGTACCATGTGTCTGAATACCATTTGACATATGCGCGCACCATCTACCCAATACCAACAGTTGAAAAGCCACCATTCAACCCCACCGACTACGTCATTTACCCACCGAACATCAAACGTCCGCCTGGAAGGCCGAAGAAGAAGAGAATACCGTCCAAAGGTGAAAATGTGCAACAAATATGATGTGTGAGGTGTGATCGTATGGGGAACCACAATAGGAAGACCTGCAAGGAACCTATTTAGTCATAATCCCAATACATCGATATCCCAATTTATATTAGTACGTTTTAAGTGGTTGTGTACTTCGTGCATATCATTAAATAAGAATGTGTTAATCACATACAGTTCAGTACTTAAATAAGTTATTACATCAATGTTTTGTTCGCCTATAAGTACAATTGGGTTAGAAATTTTGTTATGTTCTATCCATTATGCAAATGTAATTATGCACTTTGCTTAAGCCGTATTTTAATTTTATCATAGTTTTGTTTTCACCACATGAATGCGCATCGTGGCTACAAGTACTATGCGTAATGCGTTCAATCTGACTATTCGTGCACTATGTTAGTTTACTTACGAATAACCGTACACACAAAGACAACATAATGAAACTCGTGGAAAACCGTCTTTATTTACAGTTAACGACGTTGTCCCACATCACTTACCACATACCAATACTCATAACAATGACACTGTGACATGCAACTGCACACATAAGGTACACACCTCGCACCTTAGCCAATTACACCGCCAAATTCTGCCATCATAATGTGTTACGCACGAGTGTTCATGCACTAGTAGACCCTCGTGGCACACTCAACTTTGTACCACTACATGAACCACTATAATGCAAAGACACACAATTGTGTACGTTACGTACAATGTATGTCCCATGTTAAAACGTTGCCTCCCTCAGCTTACTTAACATTTACTAAACCACCCGTTTACACCACGCTCCCCCACATCCACATCACTAACGTCTCAAAAAATTCATTACAATTTACCTACCACATACTGAACGTCGTACTACATACACACTGACACACATAACAGCCTTTTGCATCACACTAACACACTGCCATACATATTGTTCACCCCTGTAACACATACACACCGAACTGTTGTTCATGCACCACAATGGACTGGAACGTGTGCCTTATTTTAAGTAGTAAACCGATGTCACTCTGAGTGGGTTGACACATTTTCCATCAACTAGTAACATTAGACACGAATGAATGTCCCAATGCATAAGTCAGGGAAAACAACCAAACAACATACTTGCGAACAACCACATCGATCATCACAATACGCATATATTTCAAAGCCTTGCAGCCAAAAAAAATCATAATATTTTCCAAAAAATATGCTAGATAACGGCAGTAAAAATACTGTACACGCACATGGTGCGTTAATTCAAGATAAACCATTCAACACACTAACCTAACAATCTGAACAAACCATAATCTGTGCTAATAATATAATGGGCATAACAAAAAAGGTAAATATTTGCGCATCATAGAGCACACAATTTGAAAAACCCATATTCGTTGCTAATATTATAACCAAATATTCATATGTGCACCCCTACACACCCTAAACGTTACCCAAAAACGCATCAGATGTACGTACCCTCAATCAGGCTAGATCGTTCTTTAATCCACGCAGCGGGTCATTCACAAAAGTCTTCACCATGATCACCCGCAACACACTGCAATTGCCCCCATGCAGTGATTTGCTAACGTCTACATGGCGCACATACTGGCGCATCACAACACACACAATGATAGCACAATCAAGCCTACCCAATAATATCACATCGCATGTTATTAATGTCGTAAGTATAAATTAAGACAATTCATTTTCTGTACCAGGTTATGTCGTGGGGAAAATAAAAATATGCTTACGATTCGGGACGTTGTTGGGGATAGTCCACCACTGATTCTAACGGCGGATAATACTCTTGAGTATCAATCGAGTCATTTCCCATGGTCTGCCTCTGCACCTCTGACACAATGTTTTTCTACATCAACGCATACATACGTCAGCCAACACAGTTTTCATGTGGACACACACTCTCATACATTTTAACATGTACAAATCTTACCAGCGAAAGTGCCTCAATATAGTGTACATCCACAATTCCGCTCCTCATCCTCATCGAGTTAAAATGCTTCCAACTCCCATCCTCATTGTCGTACACGACCAGCGTCCAGTGTGAGTCTTTGCAAATTGGGAAATGTAAGTAACGAAAGAGCTTTGCTGCATGCACGTTGTCCAGCACATACCTATTCCTTGACCGTACATTGTTGTTCTTCATCATGTCCTGCATCACCATACGAACAAGTTACACATTATGACATCCCATAACCAAACATAACATTTACAACCACAAACTTACTAGACATATACTACTGAAGAAATAAGATTTGTTTGGAGCATCAATGCCCTCATTTATCCTCTCCGCCAAAGATTTAGTAGCGCAGACAATCGTCGACACTTGTGACATTTGTACATGTTGAATTCTTGCATGGTTGGGAAAAAAAACAAAAAAACAAAAAACACATTGCATAAATACCCATCTACGCGACTTATACTCCTCAGATCTCGACATGCACAAGTGATTTCACATCGGTGAAATACACAGCAACACCATGACCATGCCCGTCCCACATCACAGCTCTACATACAATCCACAACACACGTCATCCAATTATCATATGGCAGTAGTAACGCTAAACCAAAATAATTTGTTTGTACATACCTATCACCATCTCTATTATATGTGTCGGTGATCTTCTTTTTCTCCGCAACTGTCATCATTTTCCACACGATGTGTCTGTTGTTAATGTCAAAGCCTAACTTCTTCTTCGCTTGGACGTCAACATCATCCACATCAATTACATCCATGCACCCACCATTTATGGCATTGCAGTCTCCGTTACTCATGATTGAAGGAACATGCACTATGTTCGATGTGCTCGTTTGCCCACTTACACTCAGGCACTCAACCCCCGTCAGTGTTAACCCCTTTCTCACTTTGCATTTTACATCCCGCACAAACGAATTTTTCACAACATTCAACCTACCACCTTCTGCCATGTTTGGACTAATAACCACCACCTTTGTTCCAGCCATTACACCATGCTGGTTTTCACTGACACCGTTTGTTTGTTCTCTTATCAGCGTGACATCCCAAACCGGTATTGCATCCCTGCCATCGTAAACACTCTGTTAGGGGTGGTATTGTTTGTTAGGTCTGTAACATGTTCGTTCCCACTCAACCCATATTTCACACCTATATTCACATCTACACCACAGAATGCTTGTGTCACGTTATGCACTTCGTGCTCAGCAAGTTGCTTCTCCAAAACATTTACTGCCCTTTTCAATTTAGCATTTTCAGTGGTGAGTTTCTTTACCTCGTTCTCCTTAGCTTGCATCAAGCTACCAAATCCTCCAACAAGATGCAATGTTTGCACCTCATTCACTTGCCTTAGTCTGTCAACTTCTGCACGTAACTCTGAAATCACACCGTCTTTCTCGTTGATTTCTAGTTCAAACTCCGCAATCTTCTGTGTAGCGTGGCAAACGTGTGGCCCCACGTCCATTACGTTCTTTCCTGCGTTTCATGTAACGTTTTTGCTTAGTGTCCGAAAATGAACCGAAGTTGAACCATGTTCCACATTTCTACCATAAATTCCTCCATCACCACCCATCACATTACCTTCCAGACCCATATAAACAAAATCATCCTCATGCACACTACCACCGAATTACTCAATTGCATTCCCACACTCCTAACGTAGTTTACCCCATTCACCTTCAAAATCTTAACCTCATGGTCTTTTGTAATCAATCGTCTAGCTGTCACCTGTAAACACCACATAAAAAATGCATGAACAATTTTCAAACGATGTCTCGTATAATTGTACACAAAATACCGTTACAGTATGTATCATTCAATCATAACTACCATTTACAATTACCTCAAAATCCACATGCCCTGATAGATTCACCCCACATGCAACTGTTACTAACGTGTAACATCCCACTTGAGAAACCTGGGGAACGTGGCTGCGAATATGGGCGATATGATCGTTGAATGTTCACACAGCTAATACTGTACCCACATCACACATAACAAATAATAACATCCAAATTAGCTACATGAATACACCACACATAGCATAAATAAATCGCGTGCAATTAATGACACAACCAACAAATCAATTATAAGCGTACCATCAATGCAACGACACATCAAGTTACTTTTTCAAGTGTTCGATAGAAGTCCCTTACCGAACTCATCAACGAGCTACAGATTGCACCCGTCCAATCGTATGTTTTCATTGCATCCAAATTATCCATATATCGGATTAGCGCCCAGCTTATTGTTTCCCCAGAATTTGAGAAGAATAATTTCCCACAAGCATATAAGCAAAGCAACTTCGCAGTGTCTTCCATATCACGAGCAGTACTGCCCTCCGTAGCTTCGACTAGTAGGGTCCATATCAGTTTTGAGGTTATGCGACTAGTGTTACGACACCTACGTTGTACGAAGTCGGACGGTGGCTTAGGTCGGGGGGTCAAATCAAGGCAACCAACCCACATTAAATCCCAAATATTAACTTGATGTCATCATCACTTACGCACACACTTCATCCTCCAACGCGAAACGTCTCGTCGCGTGCATTGTACGCACGGATGATATTTACCACCAGGTCGTCCCCATTGCGGAACTCCGCATGGTCAAGTTGATTTATCAAAATTGCTTCAAACATCAACCAGAATGGTGTTTTTTTAAAGTGGACAAGGTGTTCGTCTCGCAAATTCAGTGTGTACACCAACTTTCACAATGCCTGCAATATTCGACTGAAAGTTAAGCCTCGTATGGTTACGCTTCGGTGTGACACTTGGACGATTAACAATTTTTGTCTGTTTGAACAGGATCTGTCCTTGCCTACATACCCCAAGTTTATTTGCCATTGTTTCACTGGCTGCATCCTGACGTTTACGCTCACATGAACGCGTCCACGGACTGTTTGTCCTCCTAACCCCTGCATTTCGAACATTAAATCAAATATCAGTTTCGTAAGCTGAACGTTCCAAACACAATCTCTTAGAAACTACATTACAAGACTATAACATGTCAACACCATATGTTACAATGTAAATGTATTCACAACAACACACACACAGTTGACAACAAAACAAGGCAGGGGATGTACGTGATTTAAATCGATATACACGGTAAACAACAAAAAGACTCATCACAGTAACTGGACTTATTAAAACACAACATTTGAGTAACCACGTCCCACCAACAACAAGAACAAAATTAAGACATTGTCACATAACATTTTATATTAAAGTTTGACTTTTTAATGTATGCAAAGTACATATCAAACAGTTATAACGGAATGAACATACCAACATCCACCCCACGTAACACACCGTAATTTAAAAATGGCCACATGCAAATCATGGCGGAAACCCACGAAAATATGTTTGTCACATCAGTATGAATTTAGATACGTGACAACACGCTGCATCAAGCTTTCACCCAACGTAACATTGAGAGTCACACAAAGCCATACATGGATGCCACACAAACATTTCACAGACAAGATGACATATTAATGTCGACCACATCAAACTACATGGATGCCCCACAAATACACACACTACATTATTAACACACCCCACCACACTCAGCGTTTTAATAGGAAATTCAGTTGGTCTCCATGTAAGCGACACCACACACCAACCCACCAAAACAACCACGCACTACAACCTACTGATTCGACCAACATAAACACTAACACACGTCATATGCAACCAATATCAACAACCAACAAGGTGGATTCCAGTCATCATCGATGAGTGTGAATAAGTTTTGTAAACAAGAAACGAATCATAAATTCTGTAAACAAAATTAGGTAATTACGTTTACTAGTCATCGTCGATGAGTGTGAATAAGGTATTCCTCCGACGTAATCTTCCCCTAAACGTCGTAAGGTTGTCACGTCGCACCACTCTTTAGGGTTTTATCCCAAACCAAAACTGCAGAAACAACACAGGGAATGCAGATGCAACGTTTTGAATCACCAAATCTTTGGAAAGCCACACCAAATCTCCACCGTAGGAACCGATTGACGGAATTTGAATTTTGAACCACCGATTCTCACCCCTTAATTTTAGGGCTAGATTTATTTACCTACCAATTAGGTGGTGTTTCCAAATTGGGGATTTCAAACGTTAACGGGGCGGGGCACCGTGGGTCTTGTTTGCATATGTTAAAGTCTCACAACGTGACACCCACCTACATTCATCCATTACATTACACGCTGTCAAACCCCCATACGCATTTATACTCGATGGCATTATAGTCATTCAATGTACATGAGGACCAAGTGGTGCATAAGAAAGCATTTAGGACCATCCAGACCATAAGTTCAAAAAAGAGGATTTACCAGTCAATTCTCCTTGAATTTATAATTATTATATATTTTTAATAAGTCATTAATTTTTTATTCAGGTTCTAGCCTGATCTGATCTTAAATAGTTTTTCAAATATAAATATATCTTAATATTGATACAATCAATATTAGACATATTTTAAAAAGGATAAATTATATCGATAATCCCCGCATTTTGTCTCTTGTGTCAATTTGATCTCTATAATTTCAATTAGTTTGATTCTTATCCCTAATTTTAGATTTTGTATTAATTTGGTCCAATTGATAATGCCGGTTAAAATTTTTGAAAAAAAAAATAGTTATTGAGTTGGTTGAGATTAGCTTATTGAGTTGAACAATTTTATAATTTTGGCTATAAAAGTATAACAGATGCTACTCATGTGTGTATTTTCAATAAATAAAAAAAAAAACAAAACTAGCAATTATAACAATTGGACCAAATTGAGACAAAATTATAAATTTAGGATCAAAATTAAGCAAATTAAAATTGCAAGGACAAAAATAACACAAGAGTTAAAATATAAGGATTACTAATGTAATTTATCCTTTTAAGAATAAGTACATAATTTCTTAATTAATTTTGAAATTGTTAAAAAATATACCAAACAAATATGTACATATTTTCTATTTTTGCTATAATTTGTTTCAAAAAATATATTTACTAATTAAAAATTAAATAAATAGGTAGGTCTATTAACTCATGGATTGAACATGAACTAGGCCATTCTCTAAGGATTAGGCTTAAATCAAGAATTATTGGCAAAAAAAATCGACTTGAAATAAATTTTCTTGGCTACTTTTTAGTGTTTAATCCAATATTAGAATATCGAAATTAGTTCATATCAGTCACAAACAAATAAACTATGATATAATTTAAATATAAAATTTAAATTTATTAAGATTAGAATATGACCTACAATTTAGGGCGGCTTTATCTTAAATAATTTTTTTTATACATAAATATATATAACTATTCATTTAATTGTTTTAAACATAAATATATAGTTTTTTTTTTAAACTATATTTCAAAATTTTTAACAAATATGCATAAAATAAGTCCATATTTCTTACTTTATTATTAAAAAAAATATTTACAAATATTTATTTACTAATTTAATAAATAGATAGGTCAAATGATTCATATAAGTTGGAAATAGAACAAGACAATTTTTAAGGATTAGGTGAAGGACAAGTTGATGTAAATTTAATGTTAAGCCCAAATCTAATATCACAAGTAAATTCCAATTCATTTTTTACGTAAATCTTATAACATAAGACAAATTATAATTTTTAGACTTCACAAAACATGAAAAAATTACTATGTTTACTACTATCATATGATAAATTAAATTTACAAAACTTACTTGACTTAAATGTATTTATATTTTATCATAAATATAATTTTTGTGATTTATTTTTAATTTTTATCACTTAAATTATGACATATATTTGTTATTAAGAACTTAGAGCACACAATTAATGACATAAGAATAAATAATAAAAAAATCTTATATTTAAGCGTGATAAAAATGAATAAAATTTAATTATTTCTAAATCATTTTTGCTAAATATTGTAGATAAAATTTTAGATTATTATTTAATTTTAAAATTAATTTTTGATTATTTATTTATACCGGTGCTATGCTAGTTTAAAAATAAATAAAAGGGAAAATTACAAAAAAAATCCCAGGGTTTAGCGCCTTTTTCAATTTAAACCCTAGGTTTCCAATTTGGACAATTTGTACCCCATCATTCCACTCGTGTTGCAATCTGATCCCCCTGTCCATCTCCATCTCTATTAGTTAATGGAAGACTGATTTGGGCACCAAAATTGCCTTAATCTTCACGATTTAGGGCAAAAGACACCCCTCTATTGTAATTTAGGGCTCCATGTGTAGACACCCCATTTTTTACGGCTCTTTAAGACTTGAATGTTCTTGTAGGTGCATCCGAGGATGAGTCAAATTGCTCGCCGAACGCTCAAAGTCTCTAGCGGAATGCCCTAGCTTTGAGCATTTCAAACCCTGCATCCATTTTGTCTCATCTTTGGACCATGCCTGGGTCTTTTCAGCTTGAAGTTTCTAATGGCCAGCCGACCATCCTTGGAGGTTGCCGGCCACCACTAATGGTCGGCCGACCATCATTGTTTGCGGCAGATATTTTGTGATATTTTGTACCAGCTGTTAGCACATATTCATGTATCTTTCTACATGTTTGTGAGGGAAATTTGTGTTTTCTATATATAAGACACCTCTCTCTTATGTGTAGGGGTTAGAAAAATTTGAGGCATAAAATTTTCTCTCTCTCTCTCTCTCTCTTACAATTTTGTGCCTAAATGCTTGTTTTTTCTACACATTTACATACACTACCTTAACCAAAGTTGCTAGTCTTTGAGTTGAGGTAACTTGGGACCTTCTTTGAGCTCTAGAAGGTGGTTTTAGCTTGGTTTTGTGCCTAGAATTGCCCTTTGCTTCAAGAGGTAGTCTACTTGCCTTGTTTACTTTGTTTTACAAGCTTGTTTTACCATCTTTTCTTACTATTTTGGGGCTGGTTTTGAACTGTAAAAAGTTCTGTTTTTGTGACTTTAAAATGGTGGTTTGATCCCTTTTTAGTTATGGGGTGGTTCACCCTTCTTGTTTCTTTGTGTGTAAAGTTTTTGTGACTTTATTCATCACTTTAAAACCAAATTTTTGGGCCTCTTAACCACTGAATTTCAAAGGGTTTTTCGGTGGTAAAAAACTCATTTTGAAGTCCAAAATTAGAGGGGTTAGCCTCCCTTCCTTGTGTCTTGTTTGCATGCCTAGTTAGCCTCATGTATTAGCTTAATGTTTTAGCTTCTTGTGGCTCAAGTCCAAAGATGTTTTAGGCTCTATTTTGACTTGTTTTAGCTTGTTTTGGGCTGGTTAAGTCTTTTGAGTCTTGTTTTGCATAGTGGTAGTGTAAGTTCCTTGCACTAATTTGATGTTTTAAGGCTTTAACCATCATTGGTTTGAGTTGGTTGCATGTTTTAGTGCTTTTATCACTCATTTCCAACACTTAATCATCTCTACAACCTCCTCTTTTCTTGATTTTATTTTTTCTTTGAAAGTGGTTTAAACCATTTGTTTGTTTAAAGCATGAAATTAAGGTGTTTATGTTTAATGGTTTAATCCCTTTTGGGGTTCATTACCAATGGCATGAGGTCTCTTTCATACCTAAAACAACCTTTGGTTTAAGCCCTTTTTCCATTAGAGAACACTCACTAATGGACTTAATGGATTAAGGAATGATTTGGTAATTAAAATGAGTAAACAAAATTGGCAATTAAAAGAGGCAAGATAAGCATTCTTTTGTGTTGCATTGCATGTGTTCAAATCGAACGATAATTTGAACACAAGGTAAATGGGACATTTCATACTCAAAAGTGATGAAATGTGCCATTTTCCTAGGTCTCCATTGCCCTTGATCATCTATGATAGGGTGATGGTAATTTTGATCTCATTTTGCATTTATTAAACTTGCACAATTGGTTTATTAAGCCATCATGCAATGAATTGCTTGATTGGTGGTTTTGTGAACCAAATCTTGTCCCTCCTTTGATTTTCTTATGGAAAGGAGAGACAAGGTGTGCACAACCCTTGAAAACCCCATTTTTACTCTGCTTGTGCTCACTGTAGCATGGTGATCTAGTGCATCGCTGGCAAAGGCATCGTTTATGGCTGCAGACACATTTTTGGTCGGCAAAGAGCCGCCATTTTCCTCCATGGTCGGCAGAGAGCCGACTTTCCTCCATGGTCGGTGCCACCGATGTAAACCTCAAAGAAAGATTTGGTAAAGTGGAGCAGAAAAGTTCTCGAAATGCTCAACCCTGCAAACAGAGACTTTCGAGAGCAAAACAGAGGTGTTTTCGGGGCGAAAACCGAGCATGTGCATCTTCCACTTCCCGAGGCGGAGCAGTGGCAGCATAGTTTAATGTCTTAATGCTTTGTTCATGTACATTTGTGTTGTAAATTAATTAATTAGTTTGCTAGTTAGTTAAAGTGTTGTAATAATTAGTAATTAGCTTAGTTAGTTATTCATTTGGTTTGTAATAATTAGTGTAATTAGATTAGTTTAACTAACTTATCTTAGATTACCTTAACTCTTACTCATTCCGACCTCCTTCGCGAGGGTGTAATGTTGTAATAAGTGTGCATGCGTGTGTCTATTTTTCAACCCCACGCCTTTTCTCCCTTTTATTTAATCACTTTCGATGGTCAGATTAGGGATCATATTTCAATTAGCATATCGCATGCTTGCATCCATTCATCTTGTCTTGTATGCACCGAGGCTCGGCGCATCATTCAAACTGCATTGTCATTTCAATATTTCGTTGAATACGTGTTTAATCGCATGTTGTTCAAATCAATCCATATGCCATATTAGTAGCTGAGCCTATTAATTTCATATTGTATATGCTGCATTAGGCACTTTGTATAGTTAGGATCATGCATCTTTCTAACTAGTTTCTGTTTTGGCTTGGAGTACTCGGTGAGTTTTTACGCTTTAGCATACTTGCATAAGTGTAAATGTTGCCATGTTTCACATGCTTGCCATGAGGTTATGTACTTAAATGCTAAACTGCATGAATGCTTGTGGATGAAGGCTTGTTGTTTGAATTGGAACAACTCAACGAATGTACGTTTTAAGCCCACTTTGTTGAATGGCAAATCATGTTTTAAGCCCACTAAGTTTGGTGGCAACCGCATCTTTAAGCCCACTTGAGGTGGCAAATTCAAACCATTTTCGCAAACAAACATGAGTTGAGTTGTTCCAAATTGAGCAAACTAGTCTATACTTGATTGTGCGTATCACATAGTAAAGCTAGTTTAATAATCAGAACAAGAACACATAATGTTTATAAAAAATCATATCATGATTAGTAGAGGCCGATCTTTGATCGGACGAGCGGGGGTGCTCAATTCATGACCTTCCCCTCTCATACCTAAGTTCCCAAGTTAAGAGAACTTTGGTGATAACGGACACATGGTCTTTGGCACGGGTCAGGGTTTCCTAAATTTCCCGAAAATAAAAAATATTTAGGTGGAGATTCTGTATCTGGCAAAACAGTCCAATTTTGGCATTATTTGATTTAAAATTATTTTTCCAAAAAGATTTGCCAGGTTTAGACTCTTTGGTGATTATTAATTTCACATTGCACTTGTGAGATTAGATTCAGAACCGCAAGAGTCTGAATTGTGAGGCCTTTTTTTCAAACCTTACGAAAGGGGGCACGAAAAAAGGCGAGTCCACAGTTTCTGGCGACTCTGCCAGGGATTTAGAGAACTTGACTCGAACTCATGATATGACTTTTTATTTACACTTACGTGTTTCTTTGCATTTGCATTTGCATCGGTGCGCCTAAGTTACAGTGTTTGCCATCTGCTATTCTTGAACAATTTGCTGGAGGCTTGCTTGGAAAAGATTGCCAAAAGGCTGACCGGTTGCAGGCTCTGCCATGATGGGAACACAACCCTTAGATCTATACTACCACTGTACTGTCTGATCCTCCTTTCACTTCTCAGTGTTAGGTGTGAGAGGTATATTAAGTAGTCTTGCTGAGGTACCCTTTTTGACCAATTAACCTAGTTGCATATCGGAAACCATAGAGACTGTTCCAAACTAGGACATGTTGCTTACCCGAATGTAGGAATTGTATGAAACCACTTGTTTTGTGTAGTGAATCCTTAGCTCCTAATGAAATTAGGACAAGGTAACCCTACCCCATCATAGGGGTGTTTTGGCTCTCATTTGTTTGATATGTTCTTTTAAAGTGAAACTCTATAGGAATGTATGTATCAGTTGCAAGTTTGGGTATCAGTTTTGAGGCATAAATCAGTGTTGAGTACAGTTCTCCAGCATATGATTGCAACTGCGTGTTGTTTGTGTCTAAACCGAGGTGCTGTGTGGTTTCTGATTTTTGTTCTTTTTACTTTATTTTCTTTTTACAAGGTAGTTTTTCACCATTGCTTTAGACGATTCTGTTGCGCCCCAAGCACTCTGAACCTAAGTGAGAAGGATTTACAGATCTGGGGATCTAGTCAGGGGACAACCAGTGTTTGTTTCACTCCCACCGGTTACTAGACGGAGGAGGATCAGGCAGAATTCACCAATTTTGTAGTCACATTTTGCTTCGCCTATGCCTAGTTAGGCCTAGTCTTTAACTTCTACTCCAGACAGAGAGTATTTGCTAGTTTTGGTAGCTCAAAGTCCTTCAATCAGCATGGAAGATATACTTCGTCAGGTCCAGCAGACCATTGAGACTATGTAGCTAGATGCTACCCGCCAAGTTGAAACCACAGCCCGCCAAGCCGAGGTCGTAGCTCGCCAAGCAGAAGTGATAGAAAGGCTTTAGTAACAGCAGCCACAACCGACAGTAGCCTTAGCATCCCATTCATCCCCAACGAGAATTCCGGTACCCGAGGTCACAGTCAATGTTCAAGAGAATATGGGCATTTCGGCAGATCCGATCCTACCTTAGACCTCCAAGGCATCAATTTACCAAATGGAGGTGCTGTTTGAATTCGAGGTTGACCACACTGCACTGAAGGTGTCAACAAGCTGGAAAAGCTCTTCAAACGGGCGCAGTGCATGAATTCAATCCCTAATATTGAGGATGGATACACAAATTCTGCAATAACTCTGTCGGACAGATTTAAGATGCTACATATAGACCGGTTTGACGGCTCTGGGGATCCTATGGTCCATCTATGGATATTCTTTGACATCCTACGACCAATGGGCCTCACCAGACTATAGAAGTTGTCGCTTTTTGGCTAGACCTTGTCAAGTATAACGGCTATTTGGTATGCCAAGCTTGAAGACTCTGTGAAGAGAAACTGGGAGGAAATGGTTGAGGCCTTCATAGCACAGTACTCCTTCAATACTCAGATTGAGGTCACTACTCGTGATCTCGAACCGACCCATCAAGAGCCGAAGGAGGGTTTCTCGGATTTTGTGACTCGGTGGAGGGCTAAGGTCTCTATGATAACTATTCGGCCATCTAAAAATGACCAAATCAAAATGGTGGTCCGCAACTTGCAAGGGAGATTATTACAGAAAATGATACTCTTGCCTTTGTTTACATTTGCTGAGCTCCATGAAATAGGGGTTCAAATTAAGGATGCGATGAAGCAGGGTCTGATAGTCCATGAGAAGGAACAGCCCAAAAGGCCCTTTACACACAACTCCAATGCAAATACAGGTGGTAGCACTTCTATACGGCCTTCGGATGTGAGTATGGTCACCACCACATCCAAAACTGTCAACCCCTTTGCCGGTACATCTAACACAACTTCACAAACCTCAAGCCATCAGGCCCGAGGCTAGAAGGTCTTTACCCTGCTTTATATGTCCTTATCCAAAGCCCTAGGGGTCCTAATAAAAAAGGGACATCTTAAGCCGTTAGAACAACACCCATTGCCCGATCTTCCTCCAAACACAACCCGCCAACATCATGCTTTCCACCAACAACATGGTCATGATATCGATTAGTGTTTAAATCGCCATGAGATTCAAAATCTCATTGACCATAAGGTGATAGCACCTCCCGAAAAACCCAACGTCACTACAAATCCTCTCCCACCACATAACCAAGCCCCTCCACTCCGACAAAAGCCGGCGTTGTTCATCCCTAAGAGCACAGACTTGTGCATGATGAGCGTGTCCTCACTCCAACCTGAACCCGTGGTAGTGATAGAGGAAGATGAAGGGAGGTCAGCCTTGATGGAGAATATTAGTTCGTTGCCTGAGGGTTTAAGGATTTATCTGAAGGGACATATGACCCGAGCTACTATGTTGTGCCAATCAATCAAGCTAAGCTAGAAGTGGTGTTGCAGACTGGAATGGAGGTTAGTGTAGTCCGAGAAGATGGACCAAATCAAGGATTAGATGATCTAGCCAACCTGGAGGAGGACATAGAAAATTTGCAGTTCTTTGATGAGCAAGATCAAGGAGACATGCATATTGATTGGTTTGATCTGAACGGGTCAACAGAAAATTCTGGGTGGCTAAGTGATGAACCTGATATAGATGAGGGAACTAAATCGAAGCTTGGAGAATAAAAAGCGGGAACTGCTGTAATGGCCGGAATGGCCGAGAGGAAGGGTAAACTACCGAAAAGCACTGGTAAAGAATAATTAGCTTAGGAACTGGGCATTGTTAGCACTGTACATACAAAACAAGAAGCCGCGCTAGAGCGGTTTGGACAGGAAATTAGTGAAAGTGATCAGAAAGCTCGAATAGCTTAACGTCCCATGGAGAATGTTTCTGCTGAGGGAACACTCAGACCGGAACCGGACGATTGCTTGTCGGTTGCCAGAGGTATGTGGTGGGAAGATGATGATCTGCATCTTGCCCACACTGATGAGGATTAGGGTGAAGGCCTTCCTAACAATACTTGGTATGTAGAAGAAGTCGACCACATGATAAGAAGTGGCCGATATTTCAAACCACCGCATCTAGACCAACCTGAGGCATCTGGGAAGGACAAAGAGGTAGAGAAACAGAAGGAAAAGCAGTTAGAAGAAGAGGCTGTGCTGAAATAGTTGAAGAAGATTCAAGTTGACATATCTATCTCGAGGCTGCTTATGGCTTCATGAGTGCATAGACAGGCTGTACCATCAGCGATGGATAAAGCCAAGTTGTCTACCGACACCACCCTAGAACAACTGGTGGGATTAGTTTTCCCGGGAGGCGCTGCGCCAACTTTGACCTTTTTCAAACAAAGAATTACCGCCAAAAGGCTTTGCACACAACAAGCCTCTATACATATTCGTAGAGTGCCGAGAAAAGTGGGTGCCAGTCGTATTAGTCAATACCAGGTTGGCAATCAACGTTTGTCCATGCCGCACGACTTATGCTATTGGTTTGAAACTGGCCGATTTTGTGCCTATAGCCCAGGTCATATGGGCGTATGACAATACAAGTAGAGAAGTGATGGAAACAATGCAGATCAAAGTCTAGGTTGGACCCGCTCAACAGGATATTGAATTTTACGTCCTGGATGTTTCAGCCACTTTCAACCTATTACTTGGACGACCCTGGCTACACCAAGTAAGAGTCGCTCTTCCACCTCCACCAAATGTCAAGTACCCCCATAGAAAAGGTGTGGCCATAGTCTTCGAATTCATCTACATATCCTCCGCGAGGTCACTACGCTTGTATTGGAGATTGTGCATGGCGAAGAGGATGTTTACATTTCGGGGTTTACTTTGGCTGAGGCCCAGGTAGTGCAGAGTATCCTGGTTGTCAATGAGGGCTTCTGTGTCAGCACCTAATCTGTGTACTTCATGAACAAGTTGCAGCACATGTCTAGAATGGGATTAGGCAGAAGTGGTCAGAAAGGCATTGCTGCATTGGCCGATGTGCCACATAACCCTTATGCCTTTGGTCTTAGCTATACGCCCACCAAAGAGGACTGGGTGAGAAAAGGGAAAGAAATGGCCGGAAGGACCAGAGCTAAGCAAACTAGAAAGCACTACGAACTTGTGCATTGACCTATTCGGGGAACCCTGAATGACTATTTTATTTAGGAGGGTAAAGACTTCCCATTCTGTGGTTTCCCTGAACCTTGGTTCAACTCTGAGAGGCAACGAGTTCCCGACTTTGAGATTTTCTTCGACTTGCAGCTGTAAGAGAGTGACACAGAGGAACAGACTAAACTAACTGCTCAGGCTACAAAGAGCACAGAAAGTGATTCCAACAGCAGTGAACTTGAAGTAGGAGTAGCATTGACATGTCTCCTTTCGGATCCTCAAATTAACTCAAAAAGCTTGGGAGATAACCTAACCGTTTCCATGATCGGAGACCAACCAGGTGTGAAACCTTCTAGTCGTATCTTGGATGCATCTGATGCACCGTCCCTCATTTGGCAGCTGGAGGAGGGCTTCATGTCCAATAGTTCTAAGTCGGGTAGTGAGCCGGAATCTGATTCCATAGAGTCTGTGGAGTCGAAATCAAATTTCAGTTCCTCTGAGTCGGAGTCCGGTGTTCTTGGGGTTGATAACCTAGATACCGACGTTTTGTCTAGGTTGTCTTTTTCTATTTCTTTTGAGTCGGTTGTAACCGAGGAACTGGATGAGCCGGACATTGTGAATGAGAATGTCATCGCAAGTTTTGAGTACTTCTCTGTGCCACTTGTATATTGCATTGATCATGACTTTCAAAATTTAAGTGAAAACGACGAGGAAGGAATTTCTCTGGTCTTGAAACATTTGATTAATCGAGAGGATGAGAGGTTTGTAAAACCCCTCGTTGATGAAATCATTCTAATTAATGTGGGTACAGAGAAGGATCCGCGTCTAGTCCAGATCAGGTCCACGTTGTCTATGGAGGAGCGTGAGTGCTTAGTCGCTTTATTAAAAGATTTCAAAGATGTTTTCGTGTGGTCCTACAAAGACATGCCTGGAATCGATCTTGAGATTTTACAGTATCGGATCCCTCTTGACCCCGAAGCTCGACTCGTCAAACAGAAGTTGCGGAGAATACGCCTGGATTGGGCTTTGAAGATTAAGGAAGAGGTCACCAAGCAGATAGACATAGGGTTTTTGCTAGTATCTGAGTGTCCGACTTGGTTGGCCAACATTGTTCCAATGCCAAAGAAAGATGGCAGAATTTGAGTATGAGTGGATTTTAGAGATTTGAATACAGCTAGTCCGAAGAATGACTTTTTTTTGCCGCACATCGGCAAATTGGTGGACTTCACCGCAGGCCATGCTTTGCTCTCCTTCATAGATGGATTTTTCGGGTATAACCAGATTCTGATGGCACCTGAAGATAGAGAGAAAGTTGCTTTCACCACGCCGTGAAGAACCTACTGCTACAGGGTGATGCCGTTTGGGTTGAAGAATGCTGGGGCTACCTATAAACAAGCTGTAACCACAATTCTGCATGATATGATCCACAAAGAGGTCGAGGTGTACGTGGACGATATGATTGTCAAGTCCAAGGAAAGAGAAGGCCACTACATCGCCTTTGAAGAAATTTTTCCAACGGATCAGAGAATACAGGTTGAGGTTGAATCCACAGAAGTGCACTTTTGGCGTAACAGCAGGGAAAATAGTGGGTTTCTTGATCACACAGAGAGGCATCGAGGTCGATCCTTCCAAAATCAAGGCCATCCTAGAAATGCCACCACCAAGGACTGAAAAGGAGGTGCGAGGCTTTCTGGGTAAAGTGCACTTCATAAGACGATTTATTTCAAGATTAACCTTGACTTGTGAACCACTATTTGGTCTCTTAAAGAAAGGAAATAAATTCTATTGGGATGATCGATGTCAATTTGCTTTTGAGCAGATCAAGCAGTACCTACAGAACCCACCGGTGTTGTCACCGCCAGAGCCGGGGAAGCCGTTAATTCTATATCTGTCAGTAATAGACACAACGATGGGATACATGCTTGCTCAGTAATCTGAAGATAGAGTGAAGAAAGCCATCTATTACCTGAGTAAGAAAATGCTAGATTATGAGACCCATTACACTCTGTTGGAGAAGGCTTTTGCTTGGCCTTGGTATGGGCTACTAGGAAGTTGAGGCACTACCTGTTAGCTCACTCTGTAATTCTAGTTTCGAGATTAGATCCTATCAAATATCTTTTTGAGAAACCAGCACTTACAGGTAGGCTGGCCCGTTGGTTGCTTCTTTTCTCTAAATTTGATTTAAAATATGTTACTCGCAAGTCTGTTAAGGGGAGAGTGGTAGCAGAGTTCCTGGGAAATCACCCAGTGGAAGGGGATAAAGTGGTAGAATACCTGTTCCCAGATAAAGTTATTCTGCAAGTCGAGGAAGAGATTTGGACAATGTACTTTGATGGAGCGTCTAACCAATACGGTTATGGGATAGGGGTGTTGTTGCTAGCACCTAACAATTCCCATATACCCTTAGCCTTTAAACTCAGATTCAAAGTATCCAATAAGGAAGCAGAATACGAGGCGTGTATCGCTGGTTTGGAAGCTGCCCTGGAACTAGGGGCAAAAAGGTTGGATGTCATTAAAGACTCAAACCTGGTTGTGTCTCAAGTAAAAGGAGACTGGAAGGTCAAAGAAGAAAATATGAAGATCTATCACCAAACCCTGGATGTTCTGATTCCTAGGTTTGAGAAGTTAACCTTCACTCATCTATTAAGAGAGAACAATAAGTTCGCTGACGCCTTATCAACAGTATCTTCCATGATAGACATCCCATTTGGAGTCCGGATGCGTCTGATCATTATTGAGCAGAGATATACGCCGGCTTACGAGACTATCACCGCAATCGATGAGGTGCAAAATCAAAACCCTTGGTATTATGATATCTGGAACTTTTTGGAAAAGGAGGTTTATCCACTAGGGGCAAATGCCAAAGATAAAATGGCAATACGGCAGATGGCTGTTCAGTTTATCATCTGCGGGGGTAAGCTGTAGAAGAGGGGTCATCTAGGAATGCACAAGCTGTGTGTTGACGCAGAAGAGTCAAAGCGCCTAATGGAGGCCATCCATGGGGGAGAGTGTGGAGTGCACATAAACAGAGTAATGTTAGCCCGAAAGATTCTCAGGCAAGGTTACTACTGGTTTACCATGAAGGAGGATTGTATTGGTTTTGTTCGGCAATGCCACAAATGCCAAATTCATGCCAATCGCATGAATATCCCGCCGTCGAAGCTGTACAACATGACTTCACCATAGCTTTTATCAGTCTGGAGAATTGACGTCATTGGGGCAGTTACACCGAAAGGGTCAAATGGGCATGAGTACATTCTGGTGGTAATTGATTATTTCATGAAGTTGGTGGAAGCTTAATCTTATGTAGTGTTGAAAGCAGCGCATGTGGCTAAGTTCATCCGAAACAACATCATTTGCCGTTATGGAGTCCAGAACGAGATCATTTCAGACAATGGCTCCCATTTCAAGAAAGAAGTGATTGACTTGTTAGAGAAATACAACGTGGCTTTTCATAAGTCATCCACATATTAGTCGCAAACCAACGGAGTTGTTGAGGCCGGCAACAAGAATATCAAGCACATTTTGCAGAAAATGTTTGAGACCTACAGGGATTGGCCAGACAAATTGCCATTTGCTCTCTGGGGCTACAGAACATCAATTTGGACATCTACTGGGGCAACTCCGTACTCTCTTGTTTATAGGATGGAAGCTGTTCTGCCGATTGAAATAAAGGTTCCGTCACTGCTGGTTATGGCTAAGTGCCAGATAGCAGAGGCGGATTGGCAGCAGAGCAGGTTTAAAGAACTAATGTTGTTTGATGAAAGAAGGCTGAAAGAATTATACCATGTTTAAGGGTATCAACATAGGATTGCCAGGACTTTTAACAATAAGGTTAAGTCTCGGAATCTCAAAGAAGGGGATTTGGTGCTAAAAGACAACCAAGCTCCCATCCATGACCCTAGGGCAAGTTCAGACCCAATTGGACTGGTCCTTACATCATCAAAACCATCTGGTCGAGTGGAGCTATTATTCTTATGGACCTGGATGGCCTAGAATTTTCCCAACCAATCAACATGGACAAGTTGAAGAAATATTACCCTTGAGAGGCTCGCTAGGCCGAAAACCTGAAAGGGTGACCTAGGTAAAAGTTAGAGCACAAAAAATTTGAAAAAAGAAAAACTGAGCTCGTAAGGTTGAAAACCCAGAAAGGCCAGCCTTGGCAAAAGTTAGAGCACAAAAAAAGAGCGTTAATACTCGAGTGAAGCCGAACTAAACTATGTAAGGCCTGATTCCCATCTTCGGGATATGTAGGCAACTTCATTTGGAAGCTCGGCCGTAAACACCTCCAAATCAACTGTGTCCATGTGTTTGATCAAGGCATCCTTGTCTATTTGTTATCTGAAAGTTCGGTTGTGATCCTTACTCTGAGAGAAGAGCTAGTTACAATGCTGAGTAGTGCCATTCAAACAAGGGACAATTTTCCATCTTCGGATTCGAGGTTGTACATCTCGAGGATAGATTCCATGTGTGTCAAGTTATGATCCTTATCAAAAATGGTTTTGAAAAGTTTTAATAAAAGTTAATTTTGTTCAAATTAATCTTTTTACAACTTAGACCATTTTTGGAACAAAAAGGAAAATTTTCAATGCCCACAATTTCAATTTCATTGATTTTAATACAAAATTTTCTAACTCTCGATACAAATCAAAGTTGCTTTTATTACATTCAAAAGGAAAACTTGAAAAGTAAGATCAAAGAAATAAACTTGGGGCATAGTTGAGTCAGGTGTTCCTGCACCCCTCGCTTGTGTTTATGGAAGCTTCTGATGCTAAAGTGGGCCTGGTTTGTGCCTTTTCTTTAAGTCAAGTTAGGCACTCACCAGAAAGTGCGCAGTTGAAACTAGGGGCAGGAGCCAGAAGCTCTCTCGTCCTCCACGTAGTGGGATATCGAGCCAATTGTGAACCTCAGATTGGGAATGAAGTTGGGTACTCTATCTCCTCTTCTGGGAAAGTCTAGTCGTGTCTGAACTGGCGCCTGAATCGGAATGGAAAGTAGAATACACAGTGTGTCAAGCCAATTAGCTAAATACCAGGTTGTCGAGTCATGCTGTAGCTCATCTCGGGCAGATCAAACCAGGGGCAACGCCAAGCAATGTCAACAGTAGACCTGTTGCACATCCAATGGCACCACCATTCCTCGTTCGGGAAATCCACTATCCGTTGGCAAAAGAAATAGCCCCGTGCTAAATATGTAGGGCAAGAATCCACTACCTTCAACTTGTCCATAAGCCATATCTAAGGAGGGATGAAAGAAAAAAGAGATTAAAGAATAAAGAGATGTGCGTTGAGAGAAAAGTGAGAAAAGGGCTTTGAGAGAAAAGCAAAGCATGAGTGCCAAGTGATGTAAGAAACACATATTAGAAAGGGTGGGAAACATTACCTGAAGAAGTAGTGGGTTTCCTGCAAATTTGTTCGTCTCTCGCTGTAGACACCCCATTTTTGACCGTCCTCAAGACTTGGACGTCACTGCTTGAACACTCGGTGGTTATCCATGTTTGTGTTCGTCTTGAGTTCCCGGAGGTCTCGGCCACGCGCCTTGCCTCAAGATCTCTCAACTCGACTATTTTGTGTTTGGTTTTCCACCAAACACTTGTGTTTTTGCTTTGGAGGGCAGGGAATGGCTTGTTGGCCATCCCCACACCCCACTGGCCATGGCTTGAGGCCACTGGCCATGTTTTGTTGCCACCGGCCATTGGTTATGGCCAGCCGGCACTCTTTGTGGCCGGCCGACCGACCATTGTTTTGGCCATTTTGGCATTTTTGGCTGGCTGACCACTGTGCATCTGCTTTTGCAGATATTTTTATGCCAGCTGTGCTAGCTGACATACACTTTGCCCCCCCTCCATACACGTGTATGGAGGGATTTCACTCTTGCTTAGCTTGTTTTGTAAGCTTTGCAAGATTGATCCTCTATAAAGGGAGGGCCTCTCCTCCCTCCTCTAGGGTTACAAAAAAGCTGAGGGGAGCTCTGGTTCTAGGGTTAGCATAGTGTATCTATTCTATCTCTATTTCTCCCTCTCTTTTGCTCTAAGTGTGTGTTTGTCCTTAGTTTTGCACTAGGACACCTACCATCACACCTTACCTTGGTTGTTGAGGCATTAGGGGGTTCTCCTTGAAGTTCTTGAGCTGGTTTGGAGCTAAGAAAGCTGCTAGAGTGATCCTTGTGAAGAAGGTCTTCAAGGGTAAGATTCTTGCCTTTTTTACCCCATTTTTGTATAGCTTTTTTGCCTATCTTGCAACTGTTTTTAGACTTTGTATATAACTAATAAAAGTCTTATTTTTACTTGCTTAAAATAGTTTTTTAAGGGTGTTTTGTTGTTTGGGATTGTTTGACCCCTCATAGGCCTTGTTTGACTCCCATTTTGTGCTATTTTGGTGAGCTTCGGCACCACCTTGTTTGGGCCTCCTCACTACTGAAATCTTGAGGGATTTCAGTGGTGAGATGGTGTCTTAAGGTCCTAAGAAGGAGAGGGTCATCCCCTCTCCTTGTTGTCTTCAAACTTGCCATTTTAAGCCTCATGTGTGAGCACCATTTTTGAATTCATGTTGGCCATGTTTCAGTAGGTATTTGGTAGTATTTTGCCATGTTTTACCTCTATTTTAAGTTGGTTTAGACACACCATGCTTGCTTTGCATACTTGTCTTGTAATGCCATGAATTGCCCTAACATGCTTTGTGCTTTGAGCCTTGTGTCTAGCATGTTTTTGGCCTAGCTTTGTGAAGCTTTTATGCTTGTTTTAGCATGCTAAAGGTCTATTTTTGGTCATTTGGGTCATCCATGCATTGCTTTGTATAGCTACCATATAATCCCCCTTGTATGCCTTGAGCATTGAGCCCTCTAGTATGCCTTCCTTGATTTGTTTCAGTGGTTTGGAACCACTTGCCATGCCATTTCAGTCCTTGTGGTGTGCTTGTATGCTTGCATTTGATGCCCCTTTAATGTGTTAAAAGGTTGTTGTCTTGTGCTCCATGTTTGGACCCTTTTGTATGCTTGCATGTTTAGACCATTTAGATGCCATCTAGGTGTGTCTTTGGTCTTGTTTAGACCTGCATTGGGGCTGTTTGGAGTCCCCTTGGTCCTTTGAGGCTTGGTTGGCATGGCCATGGTTTGAGCCCTTTGGTTGGTCTCAAGCTTTGGGCTTGTTAGCATGCTTTGATTGCTTGGTTTAGGTTGGTTTGGCATCATCCTTTGTGTGATTTCAGAGCTTAATATGCATGCCATATGCTCATGATGTTCCTCTTTTAAGTGTGCTTAAAAGTTGTCCCTATATGCTTAAGTGTCGGACCTTGTATGCATGCATGTTTGTATGTGCATTTGGCCCCATTTCCATAGTTGTTGGCCACTGTTTTGGGCTGGTTTAGGAGCTATCCAAATTAGTTTAAGTCCCTCCTTTGCATATTGTTGCATGCTCACCTTGCGTGTTGTTGCATACTTGGACTATTGCACGTGTTGCATGCTTGAATCATGTTGCATTTGGCATGCAATCTCCCTTGATTAAGTTGCTTAACATGTTGCATACCTTACATGCTTGTTTGTTTAGATTACATCTTGCATGATTGGTCATTAGCATGGTGGTTCATGCCTTGCATGCTTGTTTGCTTAGGTTGAGCGCCTAGTGCACATTGCTTACTTGCATGCCCATGTTGCACATCTAGCTAGCATGCTTAGGTTGCATTTGGCATGCATGCCATGCCTCTTGATCAAGTGATAGAGGTTAGGCCTTATTTGTTTGTTTGGATTGCATTTCATTTGAAATCAAAATGCACAACTTGGTTCCTTGGGCCATCACGCATTGAAATGCGCGATTGGTGGTCCAAGAATCAAGAGACATCCTCATTTGAGTCATAAAAATGATAAAGGGTGTGTTGGTGCACACATTTGCTTGAAATGCATTGACATGCCTTGTTTTGCCCTCTGCTGCTGTCAAAACAGGTTCTGCAGGAAGATTTGGCCAACCGACCATATCTAGTGCCGGCCGGCCATGAATTGGTGGCCGAGAGCTTAATTTGTGGTCAATGGCCACTTACCTTTTGCCGGTGGTGTTCCCCCTTGGCCGGTGACCCTCCCCAGTGTCCAGAGAGTGTACCTTGGGACTTTTGCAGTCTTTAGAGGAGCAAAGTAGGGAAAACAGAGGCAGCTTGTGCATGGTATTGGATTTCTGGGCGAAACCAATCCGAGCACGCGCGCATCCCTCTTCCCAAGGCCTTTTAATGCTTTCCTTAGCTTAACTGATTTTTTAATTAATTAGGTGGTCTGTAATCTATTTAATTAGCTTGTAGGTTAATTAAATTGTATTATTCTTTTGGTCCCTTCAACCGAGGGCGAATTTGTAATAAGTGTGGGTGCGTGTGTGTATGTCTTCCAACCCCCACTTCTTTCTCCCTTTTACTTACCTGCTTTGATGGTTAGTATTAGGACATGTTTAATTTAGCATGCCTTATGCTATGCATGCGTGCATCATTCATCAGTCTTGCATGCACCGAGCTCGGCGCATCATGCTAACCGCATAGTATTTCCATTCCAACTTGAATACATGTATTGAGTTGTTGCATTCCACATGCCATACTAGGATTAGCCGAGCCTATTATAGTTGCATTTTGTATGCGATGCATTAGCCACTTAACATGGACTAGGATCATACATGATTACTAACTAGTTCATTGTTTTAGCGCGGAGTACGATGTAAGTATTTATGCTTTAGCATCTCGCATGAGTGTGAATGTTAACATGACAGCATGCTTACCATGTGGCTATATGCTTATGTGACATAAACTGCCTGAATGCCTGTGGGTGAATGTTGGATTGTTTGAGTTGGAACAACTCGTTGAAATTCGTGTTTTAGCCTACTTGTGAGTAGCAAATTTCAAACCATCTTTCAAACAAGCGAATATGCAATGCTTTGTTCCAAATGAGGCGATCTAGTCTATACTTTTGTGTTGTGCACATCACATAGTAAGATTAGGCTAATAATCGGAATAAGAACGCATAACGTTTTCAGAACGAGATCTCATGGTTAGTAGAGGCCGATCTCTGGATCGGGCGAGCAGGGGTTCTCATAGCTGACCTTCCCCAATCGTACCCAAGTTCCCGAGCCGAGGCAACTTTGGTGATGATGGACACGTGGCCTTAGGCAAACGAGTCAGGGTTACCTAAATTCCCCCATAAAAAAATATTTAGGTGGCGACTCTATATCTGGCAAAACAGTCCATGTTTGGCACTTCTTTACAAAAATCTGTTTTCCAAAACAATTTGCCGGATTTGGACTCTTTGGTTCAGATTAAGAACCGTGACAAATCGAGTCCGAACTGTAGCACGTGAGGCCCCACGCGGGCGCATCCACACCCGCAGATGGAAGGCGTCTAGACCCATCAAAGTCTCGGCCAGTACCAAGCCCATGTAGCTCTTGCCCTCTTTCAAGCCTTGCGCCACTTCAACTAGCCGAATGCTAGACCCGCCGAAACTAGGGGCAAAAAAGAAATAAGCCAACATACACAAACAAAGGGCGTGTTGTCGAAAACCCTGCCAAAGAAGATCGCCTCAGTCACCGGTGTCAGAAAATCGATAAATCAAACTGGGCATGTCTAGTTGTCCAATGCGAACCAAGGATCGGGCATCGTGTAAAGTGAGCCCACACATCTTCCCAAAGCTTGGATGTGACCAAAACGGGTCTAAGGCAAGATTTCCTCATCGCGCTAGGATTCCATTAGCGCCTGAAATTCTTCGACTGTCCGATATATCTCTTGTCCCCTGAAGTTAAAGACATGCGTGATCAGGTTCCAACATCTAGCAGCGGCATGAAAGAACGAAAAACAAAGTGGAGAACGACTCAGCGGGAATAGTGCATTTATGCCGAAACCCCAGAAATTCACTTTTTCCGAGCCATCTAAAGTTGCGATCCAATCGGAGAGTTTTTGGGTGAAGAATGGCTTTATTTGTGAAGAATTTGCAACTGAAATGAAGAAATCACGAAGCTCAGCCTTTTGTGGAAGATAAGGCAGTGAGTGGAAGCCAGGTGTCAATAATATGGAGGTCTTGCACATTGATGGCCAACAAGAGGTATAGATGGCCGGTAGCCACCACTCATGGCCGGTAGGCTTCCTCTCATACTTGCTGTCCTCTTTTGTGAAGAATAATGTTGGATGCATGTGTTTTGCTCTGCCATTTGTGTGTCTTGAGGTCTTGTGTTGAGCCCTTTTTATTTTATTTTTTTTGTTTTTAACAAATTTATCAAGTTGTATTTGTTGTTCATCGAGTTGTTTTGCTTATTGAGTTGTATAGTGCTTTGTTTGTATGTCAGTTGTTGGTCAGTTCATTACCTGATTCAGACTATTGTGACAATACAAATTCAATCTCATTTTCATGCAATGCGGTGCTCATGATGCAAAATACAACACTCTTTTAAGAAAAAAACTTGGTTTTCATTCTGATCATGGTTGTTTTCATAAAAGGTGCGGTACAAGTTTTTAAAGAAAATAAAATTTGTCCAAAGTTGTACAATGTGTTAACACTATAAACCAAAAGAAACTACGCAAAAACATAAAGATCAGCGCCAATCATCTCAGGATCTAGAGGCCCTCTTTGTCCTTTTCCTCGGAAGAAGGGACTCTGGGGCACTAACTCCATTGGCACCACTGTCTAGATCTAGATTAGAGTCTGAACCGGAGCCATCTCCACTCTTTGCCTCAGAGCCCTCCTCAGCATTAGCATCCCCACTCGTAACCCAAGCCAACGTCATCACCTCCACTCTCGATGACTCAATCTTGACTTGTTGCCTCCTCAGCCTCGCTAGTCTCAACATCATCATCGCTCAGAATAAGCTCTGAAAGGCCACTCTCAACTCGCGTGCCCCTAGCCTCAGCTACATACTGGAGCTTGTCTCTCTCTCCCTGCTGCGGGAGGAGGTACTGTGGTCCTGCTGCTGCTCTTGCTGGTGCACTCGGTATGGGTGGGACCTGAAAAGACAGTTGTCATATGTCAGCCACATCATAAGTATCAGATGCAAGTATGGGGGAGAATGAGTATATGTTGAAGTTAGGTACAGAGTATGAATACAGTATGGAAGTGCAGTATTTCAAGTGTAGTGTATCAGTGCAGTGTGGAGAAGTTCTCATGTCAGTTTCTGCGTGTCAATGGAAATTTGATGACTGGAATGTAAGAAAACTGAAGAAATTACCTGAATACCATGGAAGCCGAGCAGTGTCTTGATTCTCAATATCATGCCCTCAAATGAGGCTAGTAGCTTAAGTAGTTCCTCGGTATATCCTGGAGGTGCCTGTAAATGCATTAGGAATGATTAATGTTCAGAACAAACAAATATCAAAAAGAGATGGGAAAATTAAAAATGTGGTACATACAGGAGGTGCATCCTGGGCTTTGGTGTATCTATGCCCAGCTGCTGCGGGCTCAATTGGGATCCGATAGGCCTCCCCATTATACCGCCTACATATGAGTGCAGTAGGCAGCTCTGGCCACCTGGTCCCCTGCCTCGCCTAAGGAGCCCCTTTACCACGGGCTTTGCTCGCCTAGGTCGCTCTATGTCTTGCTCTCGCGACAGGAGCTCTCACTCCATCACCCCCGCGAACACTGGTCAAAGGTGGCATAAGATGTGTCTAGATAAAGGCTGTGTAGTCGCCTTCTACACGAAAATACTCTACCTTTAAGTCTACCATGAACTGGATCACCTCTTTAGCAGATAGCTTGTCTATCGCTTTCATGGACACTGGCGGTGCCATCGGTATAAACGGAGCAAGTAGGCCCATGGTTTGACGCACGAAGCGCTTGTCCAGGAACCAGGCTCGGCAAATTGGGCCCTTAAGTAGAATATGACAGCAGGAAATGCCCCAAGCCGCATGGTACTAGGCTCAAAGCTCTGTTGGTATCGTGGCCCAGGGCTGCCATGTGATCTGAAATGGAAAGTGAATAGATTATTAGTCGCTGTCAGTTGCAAATGTATGAATCAAAACAGTTGTAAAGCAAAAATGACTGTGTTTTGAGTTACCTCATGCACCGTTATCATGTCGAAGTACTGACAGAAAAACATAAGGGGCTCACGAGTCCTACGGTGGAGTTGGCTGCCGTATACTCGAGCAAAGGGGACCGTTAATGGAATCTCATCTATAGGCTCTGGGGCAAGAGTCGGGAAGTATGCGTACACCCATAGTTGCAGGGAGAATGTAGAGGCATGTAATCAACATAGTTTGAATAGATGCAGAAAGTGCAAAGCAGAAAGCACACAATATAAACAGATGTAGAAAGTGCAAAGCAAAAAAGCTTACAATATGAACAGATGTAGAAAACACATGTGTTGAGAGGATGTAAAGCAAGAAATGCTGAGCAAAAAATGAAAAGTGTAAAGAGAGAATTGAGAAATGTACCTCCTAGGCTCGCCAGTAGCCTCCAACCAAGCTCCCTCACAGACAAGAGGAAGAACTCATATATCCGTATAATGTGGTAAGGCCGGCACCGCCCTAATTGTAAAATTGAACTCGAGGAAGAGTCATCAAGGCACTCAACAAATATAGGCCCACGGTGTTCCACTTGGTTGAAAACAAGGTGGTACCGAAGATGAACATCAAGAAGCCCTTGGCATACTACTCTATCTTCTCTATTATCTCGCGGGCTCGGTCCTTCTGAATTGCTCCTTGAAACAGGTGTATCACACCATGCCCGTCCAGTATATTGATAGATGTGCCCCAAGCAGCTCGAGCTAGGCTGCCCTCTACTCCTCCATATCTGGGTCAAGAGAGATCGGATCACTCCATACGCCTAAGCCGGTGATCATGGTGAAGTCGTAAAGAGTCATCATCATCTCCTCTATGGTGGAAAAGTGGAAGGAGTTGGTGGTGTCCCACCACCTCTCCATCAGTGCTCCTAAGAGAGGACGGCTCGCGGTAACCTGAGTCAAGCTGGAGCAGAAGAGGCTGAAGCTTGCCTTGTCAACAATGTCACGAACTCCAACTGGGACCTCGGCATACCAGTCTCGAGCAATCGTCGCACCATAGCCCCTAAAGGCACAAGACTCACCCTGTGGCAGTGCATGAGATGTAATCAGATTAAAGCAGTGCATGAGATGTAATCAGAGCAAGGTAGTGCATAAGACACAGTCAGATGAAAACAATGCAAGAAATGTGAACAAGTAAGGGCATAAATGCATAGAAACAGAGTTCATACCTCAATGGCAATGGCCGATAAATGAGACTTTAGCTCCTTTAATAGGAGGTCCTCTGGCGTGTTGTCAGCGAAATTAGTAAAACATCTGATGCCTCCAGTAGTGGGCAATATGTGTGTCTGAGGATGATACCTCGCTAGATCAAAAGGCCGTACACTCAATGGTAACAGCTCTGGCTCGACCTCTGGCTCGGCCTTGATGTCCGCCTCAAAGTCTACTGGAGAAAGCTCGGAAGGAACCCCATCCTGAGGAAAATCATCTGCCATATGAAAATAGGTGCGAAATGGGTGAAAAGTGAAGAAAAAGGGGTAAACTTGGAAAAAGTCAACCCTAAGAGAGAGAGAAAATGAAGGAAAAATTCAAAGCCGGGAAAAGTGCACAAAACTCAAGAGAAACTCAAGGGGAATGAGCCTGGAATGGTGGAAATGAGGAAATAAGCGTCAAAATCAAATTCCAATCAGTTCAAAGCGAAGAGAACTAGGAGGATTTAGCGAATAAAGTTTGTGTGAGACGTTGGAAAACGCATAAAAGGCTCAAATCTAGAGAGGGAAAGCACCTAGAGAGAGAGAGAGAGAGAAAGAGAACATTTTCGATCAAGAGGGTGTGAGGAAATGAGCCCTAGTGGCTTGTATTTAAAGGCCCGTGCATAAAAAGTCAGCTTTTTCCCGAACTGCCATCGATGGCTAGCAAGGCACCATTGATGGCTGGCAAAGCACCATCGATGGCCGGCAAAGCACCATCGATGGCCGATAAGGCACATTGGCCAGCAAGGCACACCAATGGCTGGCAGGTGGCCGGCGGGTTTCCAAAGGTCTCCTCTGTGTCCCTGGTTCTGTTTTGTGTCCTTGGATTTCAAACTTGAAGGGATTGTTCATTATTGAGTTCAGAATGCCTCTACGGAAGCTCAGAACAGCATTTCCAGTGCACGATGTTCGTCACTCATTAACATAAGCAAGGTGTATCCTTTTTAACATATTGCACCTTTTCCGTGAGGTAAATCGGAAGTTGTTCTTGAATTGGTTTTGACGAATATGTGTTTTGTTGTTGTTGAATGGAATATGCATTCTGCTTATATTGTCGCATAGAACATGCTCTTACTCTAGCTGCATAGAATGTGCTCCCGCTCTTGCATTATGCATAGAACATGCTTGTTGCTTTCGCTCTTGAATCATGCATGGAATATATGCATTTGTCTTTGAATCATGCGTAGACTATGCTCCTGTTACCAATCATGTATAAAATATGCTCTCAAATTGTTTGGCTCGCATAGAACATGCCATTATATCTCAGTTGTTGTCTTGCATAGAATATGCACTTTTCTTTTCTATTGTTGCATAGAATATGCTTTCATTCTTGTTTCATGCATAAAAAATGCACTGTCGTTACATAACACGCTTTTGTACAAAGGCACGATATTGTATGTACGGTTCATTAAGCAGAGCCAGCACAGACAAACAATATTGTATGTACAGTCTATTCAGAGGAGTTCCAGGTAAAATCATTCGTGCCCTTCGAGTTATATCCTTTTACTCTCTCTCTCCTCGCGTGTGAGATGTGTTAGGATTACCCCTTTTGGTTAAAAACATTTGAGTGCGTCCTGATGTTCACCACCTCTCGACATCGCTTTCGCTTAAAAATATTCGGGTGCGTCTCGGTGTTTACACCGTTCCTTTTGGTTAAAAACATTCAGGTACGTCCCGGTGTTTACACCGTTCCTTTTGGTTAAAAACATTCGGGTTCACACCACCATTTTCCTTCTCATGTGTGCAACACATTAGGATCTTGTTTGACATCTCGGGTATGCCCGATGATTTTGTTGCTCTTCGTCTTTCCTGTGCGTCGCGTATTTAAGCTTGCATAATTTTCTTACATCCTTTCTGCATAAAATGTGGTTTGGCTTGTAATTCCTATGTGTGGCGTGTTTACTTCCTATGTGTGGCGTGTTTACTTACTTCTTTTCATGAGTGGAATTGTTGTGCCTTGTTTCAGTTTGTTTAACTGTGGCATTTTCATTGCATTGCATTTGCATTTAAATGTTTCATTGCATAGTCTCATTGCATGATCATAAGTTATATTCTTGCATCATGCATATCATTTGCATCCTGCCCTAGAACTACGCTAGTTTGATTCCTTGCAAAAGGATACGTAGGCAGCCTATGGGCGCAACCATTTGTTTTATGTGTTGATTGTTTGTCCAAGTCTTATGGCTTTGTCAAAATGGGTCGTCTCTAGGCTTTGACATTCACTCACGTCATTTCATGACTTCCGAGTTCTGTCAAAGAGAGGCAACTGTAGACACCCCATTTTTTACGGCCCTTTAAGACTTGGATGTTCTTGTAGATACATCCGATGACGAGTCTGATTACTCGCCGAGCGCTCGAAGTCTCTAGCGGAATGCCCTAGCATTGAGCATTTCAAACCTTGCATCCATTTTGTCTCATCTTTGGACCATGCCTGGGTCTTTTTCACTGAAGTTTCGATGGCTCAACCATCCTTGGAGGCTTCTGGCCACCACTTTTCCTTTGCTAGCCATTGATGTGCATTGCCTGCCATCAATGAAGTCTTGCCAACCACCGCTGATGGCCGGCCGGCCACCATTGTTTGCTACAGATATTTTATGATATTTTGTGTCAGCTGTTTGCACACATTCATGCATCTTCCTACACGTGTGTGGCTGGATGTTTATGAGGGAAATTTGTGTTTTCTATATATAGGACCCCTCTTTCTCATGTGTAGGGGTTAGAAAAATTTGAGACATAAAATTTTTCTCTCTCTATATCTCTCTCTCTCTCTCTTACAATTTTGTGCCTGAGTGCTTGTTTTTTCTGCACTTTTACATACACTACCTTAACCAAAGTTGATAGTCTTTGAGCTAAGGTAACTTGGGACCTTCTTTGAGCTTTAGAAGGTGGTTTTAGCTTGGTTTTGTGCCTAGAATTACCCTTTGCTTCAAGAGGTAGTTTACTTGCCTTGTTTACTTTGTTTTGTGTTTGTTTTACCATCTTTTCTCACTATTTTGGGGCTGGTTTTGAAATGTAAAAGCTCTATTTTTGTGGCTTAAAAATGGTGGTTTGAGCCCTTTTTAGTTAAGAGGTGGTTCACCCTTCTTGTTTCTTTATGTGTAAAGCTTTTGTGCCTTTATTCATCACTTTAAAACCAACTTTTTTGGGCCTTTTAACCACTGAATTTCAAAGGTTTTTCAGTGGTAAAAAACTCATTTTGAAATCCAAAATTAGAAGGGTTAGCCTCCCCTCCTTGTGTCTTGTTTGCATGCCTAGTTAGCCTCATGTATTAGCTTAATGTTTTAGCTTTTTGTGACTCAAGTCCAGCATGTTTTAGGCTCTGTTTTGGGCTGGTTAAGTCTTTTGAGTCTTGTTTTGCATAGTTGTAGTGTAAGTTCCTTGCACTAGCTTGATGTTTTAAGGCTTTAACCACCATTGGTTTGAGTTAGTTGCATGTTTTAGTGCTTTTATCACTCATTTGTAGCACTTAATCATCTCTGCAACCTCCCTCCTTTCTTGATTTTATTTTTTCTTTGAAAGTGGTTCAAACCATTTGTTTGTTTAAAGCATGAAATTGAGGTGTTTGTGCTTAATGGTTTAATCCCTTTTGGGGTTCATTACCAACAGCATGAGGTCTCTTTCATGCCTAAAACAACCTTTGGTTTAAGCCCTCTTTCCATTAGAGGACACTCACCAATGGACTTAATGGATCAATGAATAATTTGATAATTAAAATGAGTAAACAAAATTGGCAACTAAAAGAGGCAAGATAAGCAATCTTTTGTGTTGCATTGCATGTATTCAAGTTGGATGTTAATTTGAACACAAGGTAAATGGGACATTTCATACTCAAAAGTGATGAAATGTGCCATTTTCCTAGGTCTTCATTGCCCTTGATCATGCATGGTAGGATGATGGTCATTTTGGTCTCATTTTGCATTTATTAAACTTGCACAATTGGTTTCATAAGCCATCATGCAATGAATTGCTTGATTGGTGGCTTTGTGAACCAAATCTTGTCCCTCCTTTGATTTCCTTATGAAACAGAGAGACAAGGTGTGCAGACAACCCTTGGGAAAACCCCCTTTTTGCTATGTTTGTACTCTGTTGCAACATGGTAATCCAATGCATCGATGGGTCGACAAGACACCTTTTGGTTGACAGAGGGCCGACAGCTTCTCCATGGCCAAGAGGCCACTAATGTAAACCTCAGCAAAAATTTGGTAAGGTGGAGCAGAAAGGTTCTTAAAATGCTCAACCCTGCAAACAGAGACTTTCGAGAGCAAAACGGAGGTCTTTTTGGGCAAAAACCGAGCATGTGCATCTTCCACTTTCCGAGGCAGAGCAAGGCATCATAGTTTAATGTCTTAATGCTTAGTTCTCTGACATTGGTGTTGTAAATTAATTAATTAGTTTGCTAGTTAGTTAAAGTGTTGCAATAATTAGTAATTAGCTTGGCTAGTTATTCATTTGGTTTGTAATAATTAGTCTAATTAGATTAGTTTAATTAGCTTAGCTTAGATTAGCTTAGTTCTTATTCATTTGGACCTTTCTTCGCGAGGGCGTAATGTTGTAATAAGTGTGCGTACGTGTGTGTATGTTTTCCAACCCTACGTCTTTCTCTATTTTATTTAATCACTTTCGATGGTTAGATTAGGGATCATATTTCAATTAGAATATCGCGTGCTTGCATCCATTCATCTTGTCTTGCATGCACCGAGGCTCGACGCATCATTCAAATTAAATTGTCATTTCAATATTTCGTTGAATACGTGTTTAATCACATGTTGTTCAAATCAATCCATATTCCATATTAGTAGCCAAGTCTATTAATTTCATATTGCATGTGCTGCATTAGGCACTTTGTATAGTTAGAATATGCATCTTTCTAACTAGTTTTTATTTTGGCTTGGAGTACTCGGTGAGTTTTTACGCTTTAGCATACTTGCATAAGTGTAAATGTTGCCATGTTTCGTATGCTTACCATGAGGCTATGTGCTTAAATGCTAAACTGCATGAATGCCTGTGGATGAAGGCTTGTTGTTTGAATTGGAACAATTCAACGAATGTACGCTTTTAAGCCCACTTTGTTGAGTGGCAAATCATGTTTTAAGCCCACTAAGTTTGGTGGCAATCTGCATCTTTAAGCCCACTTGAAGTAGCAAATTCAAACCATTTTCACAAACAAACATGAGTTGAGTTGTTCCAAATTAAGCAAACTAATCTATACTTGATTGTGCACATCACATAGTAAAGCTAGTTTAATTAGCAGAACAAGAACACATAATGTTTATAAAAAAATCATATCATGATTAGTAGAGGCCAATCTTTGATCGAGCGAGTGGGGGTGCTCAATTCATGACATTCCCCTTTTATACCTAAGTTCCCGAGCCGATGCAACTTTGGTTATAACGGACATGTGGCCTTTGGCATGAGTCAGGGTTTCCTAAATTTCTCCAAAATAACAAATATTTAGGTGGCGACTCTATATCTGGCAAAGCAGTCCAATTTTGACATTATTTGATTTAAAATTGATTTTCCAAAAAGATTTACCGGATTTGGACTCTTTGGTGATTATCAGTTTCACATTGCACTTGTGAGATTAGATTCAGAACCGCAGAAGTCCGAACTGTGAGGCCTTTCTTTCAAACCTTCTGAAAGGGGGCGCGAAAAAAGATGAGTCCAGACCATGCAATCCATCTGGTGCGATCGGTGATTCAACTTGCAATTAAAGACACGCATCAAAAGAAGACAATAATTTCATAGTTGATTTTCCAAAAAGCTTTGGACCTTGAGATAGAGGTAAGAAATGGGTTGGTTTTTGGTTGTTTCATACGGATTTTCTAATTTATTTTTTCTCCATTGTTGACCTTCTTTTTCTCTCCATTGTTGACTTTGTTTTTGTCTCCATTATTGACCCTCTTTTTCTCTCTATAGTTGGTGCAAACTGTTTTCATCAAAGTGAAAGACAAAAATGAGTGAAGGTAATAGATGGGATGGGAACAATTATGATGAGTTGACTCGTTGCAGCTGTGGATTAAGAACGAAGATCAGAACTTCACGGACTCATGCTAATCTTGCTAGGAGGTTTTTGGGTTGTCCTAATTATGGAGTAAGTGTATACAATTTTTAAGTAAAGTCAGTTAGCAATTTTTCAGTATTTAGAGGAAATTGAGAATAAAGTAATACCTTCAATTTGAAGAAGATAACAATTGTATGGAAGATTCACCCAAAAACAATTGTATGGAAGAATGATATGAACACTTGCTCAACTTGTTTATGTTTGATTGCAATTACAGAAAAATGGGGCTTGTGGTTTCTTTTCCTGGTACGATCCACCCACATGTGCTTATGGTAGACAAGTTTTGCCAAAGTTGGTGAATAAGGTTGCAGCCCTAGAAGAATTTGTCAATGAGGTTGCACGATTAGAGGATGCTGTCTAACATTATTGTGCACGATAGAGTGGCTTGTCATTGCCTTGATTGCTACATTGCTTATAAATAGACTGTTTGTACTCCAAAATAGTTGAAGGAAAACTTGTGTTTAGGCTTGCTATGTAATTGATAATATGTGTTTTGGTTGGGTACATTACTTCCACAATGTGTTTTGTAATTGCAATGCTTTTGTTGAACAACGACAATGTCATTTGTGTTTGGTTTGAAATGGTGAAATGGTTTGTTATCAATTACAATTGCAATGCTTTTGTTTTGTAATGGGGAAATGGTTTGTGCAATGTTTTTGTTTCGTAATGGTGAAATGTAAATAAAATGTTTGGTTTGAAATGGTTTGTGCAATGCTTTTGTTATTAATCGGTGAAATGCTTTTATTTTGTGATGGTGAAATGGTTTGTGCAATGCTGTTATTTTGTAAGTGCAATGCTTTTGTTTTGTAATTGAAATGTAAATAAAATGCTTTCAAGCAATGTGCTAAACTTAGAATACTTTTGAAGAAAAAACCATTCCAAGCAATGTCTTTGAACTTAGAATACTTTTCAAGCAACCACTTCTTCATTTATTTGTACAATGTAAATAAAATTGAAGTAAAACCTGGTTTGACATAATCATAACAACCACAACAAAGCAAGCATAAGAACTTGTTATTTTCCCACATGAACTTAGAACATAATTCAAGCTAACTAAACATCGGGGTTTGAACCATTCAACTATTGAAAGATAATAACCATACAAGCATTGTTCAAGGTTTCATAACCCATATGTACAACATAATTGTTCAAAAACCCTATTTTAATTACAAAAATGGTGAGTAAGGTAAGATAAACCATGAACATTGCAAAAACCCTATTTTAATTACAAAAGTGTTCAAAATCACTTGTTCACACTAGACTGACTGCCCATTGCTTGCTTCTTGCCTATGTCTGTTGCTGCTGATCTTGTCCTCTTCGTTGGTTGCCCATTAATTGATTCTTCAACACCACTTACTACTGCTGGCCTCTTCCTAGATTGGCAACCATCAACTTGTGCTTGGCTACTCCCCTCTTCCCCAAATAATGCAGTTATCCTAAAGCCCATGAATGTCTATAAAAGAAGTTTCTAATTAGTAACATGTATTATTTATTACTAACAAATGTTTATTTACTTTCAATCAATTGAATACTTACTCTAATATTGGATTTCCCATAAGGTCCACTTTTCTTTCCTTTCACAGGACCCTTGCAAGTCCTTTGATTGTGACCATAACAACCACATTTAGAGTATTTTAGGGTAGATTGCCTCCTCTGCAACTTGAATGGATTCTTAGGTTCATCTGGGTCCCTAACTCTCTATCTTGAAGGCCTACTAGTTGGTCTTTTAAGCTTGGGACGTAAAGAGGGTTACACCTTGTTTTGGGCCAGATCTAGCCCATTCATTGGTGTAGGGAGGTTCGAGGTTATGATGATGATTAGAGAGGAAAAACTATGTTAATGGTCCAAGAATGGTGGAATGACTGGAGAATGACCAGCAACAACTGTCTGAGAGGTTAAAGAGTGAGCAGCTGGGTGAGAGTGAAGCAAGTAGAAAACATGCATACTCTTAATTAATGCAACATGACTAATGCAACACATGTGATATGTAATTTTTATAGGCACGGCTATGAGCATGGTATATGATCCAATCCAAGACATGTGATAAATCACGTTTTCAAACAATGAAATGGAAAATTGACATTGGTTAGCATGATGAGCCGAGCCCAAATGTGCATGAAACATGTGTATGTGAACTTGGGAATGCTAAGTAGATATGATGCTCTATGCTACCATCATAAGCGGGTAAATAAAAGGGAGAAAGAAATCTGGGTTGGAATACATACAACTTATTACATATTTTTGCCCTCACACAAGCAGGTCCGAATGAGTGTCCATGTGTCCGAATTAAACTAATTATTACAAATTGAATGAATAAAATAAATAACTAAGTACTTTACAACAAGTATAATAATGAGAAATAAACTAGCTAGCTAAGTTAACTAGCTATAACAGTTACGAATAAACAATAATAATAAGTATAACAAGACTAATTACAACAATGATGATTAACTACAACGATAATTATTTATAACAATAATAATTACAAAATATAAGCGACAATGAGGCACAATAATCGCATGCACAAGGTCCGGCTACTCTTTACCCAGATTGCTCACCACCCTCGCCATCGCCTCTGTTTACGCCAACACTCATCGCTACCAAACATTAGGAGCTGGCCGACCTTAAATGAGCTACGGCCAGACCCAAAAAGTGCCGGCCGGCACTAAATTTTATGCCAAAAAATGTTTTGTGCTCTAAGGTGAGAATAGTGTAGATAGAGCCTTTCTAGGTCCTGTTTGTCCCGTCTACCCGTCTCTGTCACGTGAAACACAAGAGAAGAACAAATTTGCATTCGAATCCATCAATTAGCACAAGTTGATGGCTTGATGATCCCCAGCACATTTGGACAAAATTGATAAATGTGATGAAAAACCACCATTCTCTCTTATCATGAAGACTTAAAGAGGGAAGTAGACATGCTCCAAGTCTTATCAACATATCAAGTATTCATATGTGACAATTCCTAGAACGATGGACGCGGCATAATGTCGGGCCAAATCCAACCAACTCTAAACATTTTCTTTATGTTGGTTTAATTCATTTTAAGCCGATTTTATTAGTCTTTGCCATTCTTTAGTCAATTTGTCCAAAGTGATGTTTAAGTCCACTAAATGAGAAGAAACGTCAAACAAGAAGTGATCCTAAGCATGAAAGAGAGCCTATGTCTTGACGATGAATCTCCATAGAGATTAAGCCATTGAGCATAGGTCTCTTTCCCATGCCTCGAACAACCATCAATCTTTTTGATATAACTCTCAAACAAAAGAAAAGAAGAAAAAGAAGGAGGTTGCATAAATGGTTATGTGAGATTGATTATTAGAATGAGACACTTTACATAAAAACTAAGCAAAGAAAAGCTATCAACTCAAATGACTTGGTGTCTAAGGCCTAAACAACTGAAGCCATGAGGACTTACAACACAACAAGCAAAGCATAAACTATTTAAATGAATTAAACAGCCTATAACAACCCCTAAAATGTAAAAACATAGTAGTTAAAAGCAAGAGAAAATAAGTAAAAAGAGTAAAGAAAAAGCTATAGAACAAAGCCTAAAGAGGGGTGGCTAACCCCTCAACTTTTGGAATTTTAAATCACACATTTTAGCCCCAAAACAGTGGCTAAAAGTGTGTTTAAAGAGCACAAAAAGATAGACAAAAGCAAGAGATATAAAGCTAGTAAGCAAAATCAAGGAGAGGTGGCTAATCTCTCCACTTTTGGGACTTTTATACCATGTTTTTAACTTTTTAAACTCGAAAATTAGTGTATGACAAGAAAAATAGCGAAAAGACTAGAAGAAGTTTAAAGAAGAAGGTACAAAATTATACCTTACAAAGAAATGATAAGCTCTTAGTTAACAAACTTGATTCTAACACCCTCAAGTTTATGAAATATGGTTTGAAACTCGAGCAAAAATCTTGAAGAACAAGCTTTAATGGTGTATGTATAGCTAAAGAAGGTTTACAGGTGCAAGGAGGTAGGAAGGAGGTCTTTTAGCTCTTCAAAGCTTTTGAAAAATTTGCTAACCCCCAATTCTGAATGCAGGGGCTCTATTTATAGAATTTGAGCCAATTTGATCCAAAACATCTTCAAACAAAGCCAGCTGTCCAATTCTCGCTAGCTGTTTGTCTATTGCCATTGGGAGCCGGTCAGTACTATTAGGAGCTGGACAGCCCCTAAAACATATGGCTGGATCCAAAAATGAAAGGCCAGGTCTAAAAAGGCATTCTAGACAAATTTTCATTGAAAGCCAACTGTCTCTAAATGAGTGACGGCCGGATCTAAATGGAGCCAGCCGATTCAAAAAATCTACATTCTAGGCCCGATTTCAAATGGTCATATCTCACTCATCCAGACTCGTTTTTAGATGATTCTTGAGTTTAAATTGAAACCCAAGTCTAATTTCCAATGGTGGTAGCCTCACATATAAATTCTAACTGCAAAGAGATATACCTAATTTAGTGAAGGATACTCTTTTCTTTCTCAGCGATTTGATGCTCGATCTTTTCCTAAACTAGTTTTCTTCCATCCACTCTTATTTCCTTAAACTCCAAACCTATAAATAAGATGTTTTGAAAGATTTTTCAAAAATTTCACCTCCTTTCATTTATTTCCACTTTGTCCTTACTCGATTTACCAAAAAGTGCAATAGTTTAATCGAAATGCGAGCCTCGGAACATCGAGAAGTATTTGGAAAAATATTTTGAACGAGGGTTTTAAGGCCTAAAATAGTTTGGCCAAGATGGGGTGCAAGGTTTTGGATTAGAGCTTGAATCCAAATTTCTTCGTTGAGAATTCAAAAGATTGCATAATGTAACTTTCATCATCGGGTGTTTGGAATAAATCGCCACGTCTTATGGCGGTAAAAATGGGATGTCCACAGTTGCCTCTCTTTGACAAAGCTCGAATAGTCATGAAATGATGTGAGTGAATGTCAAAGTTCGAAGAGGACCCATTTTGACGAGGCCGTAAGACTTGGGCAAACAAACAAAAAGCAGATGCAGTTAGTTGAACCCGAGGGTTGCCTACGTATCCCGTTGCAAGGAATCAAACCAACGTAGTTCAGGGACAAAATACAAATGATACACAATGTAACGAAACAATGCAAATGATGTACAATGTAACGAAATAATCAAACCACAAGTAGTGCAAAACACACGAATACCATAAAGGAATGGAGATGCAAATCAAACTACGTTTTATATAGAAAAGACATGACATGGGCACAAGCCGAACGATGCTTAACATAGGCTAAGTGCCTACATCCTCAATTCTGGCCTCAGCGCAGCATGGATGCTTACACATAATAGAACCATGTTTTAACATTAAAGGGGTGCGAGCACATGCAAAACTATGTTTTTCGTTGAAAGAGAAAGAGTATAAGTAATTGAGTAGTACGATTGTAGCTTGACTTTTTTCGCTCCTTTCGGAAGACGACTAAGCCCTACAATATTGGACTCTTGTGGTTCTGAATCTGATCTCACAAGTGCAATGTAAAATAGATAAACACCAAAGAGTCCAAATCCAGCAAATCTTTTAAAGAATCAATTTTGAATCAAATTTCCAAAAATGGACTACTTTGCCAGATACAAAGTCGCCACCTAAATATTTTTAGAAAATTTAGGAAACCCATGACTCGTGCCAAAGGCCACGTGTCCGTCATCACCAAGATTGTCTCAGCTCGGGAACTTAGGTACGAGAGGGGAAGGTCATGATTTGAGCACCCCCATTTGCTCGATCAAAGATCGGCCTCTATTAATCATGATGTGATTCTTATCTACATTATATGCTCTTGTTCTGGTTTATTAGGCTAACTTACTATGTTATGCGCACACAAGTATAGATTAATTTGTAAAATTTGGAACATTTGATTTCATGTTTGTTTTTGAAAAGAGTTTATGAATGTGCCACTTGAAAAAGTGGGCTCAAATGTTCATTAATCAAATTATCCCAATTTAAGAAATTAGCCTTCATCCACCGGCATTCAAACATTTTATTAGATAAGCACTTAGCCTCATGGTAAACATGCTAAACATGGCAACATCAACATGTAATGCAATATGCTAAAACACAAAAATGCTCACCAAGTACTCTGAGGCAAGCCAAAAGAAACAAAAGAGTTAGAAAAATGCATGATCCTAACTATGCAATATGATTAATGCAATACATACAATATGTAATTACTAGGCTCAGCTACTAATATAGCATATGAATCAATCTGATAGCATGCGGTTTAAGCATGTATTCAAAGAAGTGTTTAACTAACAATGCAAGTTACAATGATGCGTCGATCCTCGATGCATGCAATACAAGTGGATGCAAGGCATGAGAGATGCTAATCGAAACATGCTCTAAAACTAACCATCATAAGCAGGTAAATAAAAGGGAGAAAGACATGGGGTTGAAAGACATACATATTATTACATTGTTTACCCTCGCGCAGGAGGGTCCAAATGAACTAACTAGCTAACTAATTACTACGAATTAACTAGCTATTACAAACCTAATAAACTATCTATGCTAGTTAGTTATTACAAAAACAATTAATTAACTAGTCTACAAATAATTAGAACACAAAACTAACTAATTATTTACAAGACAAAATTAACTAGCTACAACTAATTAATTACAACACTTTACAAAATTTAAAGAAATGGCTAAGCTAAGTAATTAAACTAAATGACCCAGGGTGAGGAGTGCTCATGCATGCACATGGATTTCCACCCAAAAAGCCTTTGTTTTTGCTAGGAAGCTTTTGTTGCAGCTTAGAACACTTGCACTGTTTTTCACCTCAAAATCAGCTCTGTTATGTTTAAAAAAAAACCATTACTTGGTTTTACAGAGGTGGCCAGCAGGCTAGAAGTGGTGGCCGGCTGACCACAAATGGTAGCTGTAGTCCGAAATAATGGCCTGTCGGCCATAGAAGCTTGGTTCCCCTACTGTAATAGAAAGCATACAAAGCATGAAATAGGGTATTCTCAAGGTATGTTTGTGCACCTTACCCCTCCTTATCGTCAAAACAACTCAAAGGAGTGGTAAATTTGATTCACAAACCATCAATCGATGCAATTTCATTGCATGATGGCCTATGAACCAAAGGGTACAATTTCAATAATATGCACAATAAAAGACTCTCAAACCCCTTCCCTATCATGGATTGATC